>LPNX010943965.1:121237-141223 GCA_001517045.1 Pseudotsuga menziesii
GATGGTGATCATGGCGATGGGGATGCCGCCCGTTCTGCAAATCATAGTCCGAGTTCTCCATAAATTCCAGGCTCAGCTGAATCTACAGGAAAAAGGAAATTAATTAGATTTAAATCTGTGAAACATCTAGATCTAGGTAGGTAGGCTTTGACGAATGCCTGTAATCACTTACCAACACACGCGATCTCTATCTGGAGATATAGATAGATCTGTGGAATCGATCAGACATTGGAACAACTCTTTTCCGGTAGTAACAATATTCCACAGAGAAATCACTTCAATAATTTCCGTGAATTTACCCACACACCTGCAAACGCCAAATCCACCAGTTCTCGGAAGTCATGGATCTGCCGACTGTTTTAATTATAAATAACATAATTATAAAATATAATAAATGCTGATGTCATAATAGCCATGTGTCAAGTGAAAACCAGATACCAAACTCCAAGGCTGACATCATTCTTTATTGGCCAATTAAAAGTTGACAAAATAGCAAATACAAATATTTTTATTAAAATTTAAAATATTTAAAAATTGCTATTTTTCATATTACAAAGTTAAACTTTGATTAGAGATTTTAATCTTTTAAATATGCACCAATATGCACCAAGTAATACCAAAAGTCAAAGGGGTTTGAATTCAAAGGATTACAATATACCTGCTGAGGCAGTTATAATAAGATAAAAATTATACTTAAAAAATTAAATATTAAAAATTTTAGACTTTAATCTTACAAATAAATAAGACTTCAATTTTGCATAAACATAACACATAAAAAAAAGTATTAACTTTTTTTTACATAATTAAAAAACAATACTATTTTAAAACTATAAGTCAAGATTGTACCTATGATATTTTAGTAACATTTTTTATTAGTTATTAAAGGGAAAAGTAGACCTCCCATTAATATGTAGTTCACATGTTTCTTGTTCAATTTTGTCTCCATTATAAAAAGTTTATATAATAAGTTAGACCTCTCACTACCATGTTTATATGATAGAGTAAGTAAAGTAAACTTCTCACTACAATAAATTGAGATTTAAGAAAACAATCATTTTATCATATAAACAATAGATTTTATAATCAAATTATTATTAAATTTATTTTTTATAATAAAAAAATAAATTTATTTATTTATTAACATGTTTTTTACATTATAAAAATATTATATAATTACTTATATTTGAAATTTTTATAAACAATCTTTTTAGTAAATGCTTTATTTTACTATTATTTTAGTCTACTTAATTAAGTTGTTGGTTGAGCATAAGCGAACCCAGCAAACCCATAATGCATTATTCGTATAAAAATTGTTACCAGTCACGATAGTAGATAACAAGAAGTGTGCTCACTTCTAATTCAATATAGTTCTTGACCAACTTGAAACAAAATGCAATCATGAAGGTTGATGGCCATGGTTTTCTTCCCATTTTGTCTCTGGTTGGGAAAGACGACCATCATATGTTCAAAAAGTGATTGTAGATGGTACCAACTCAAGAGATCTAAGCCATTTCCAAACGTTTTAAAGTAATTTTAGGAGTCTATCGTGTATTAATTTACTTGAAAAGCGTTTACATCAAAGAATACTTGAATTTATCCCCATACAAAAGATTCTCTAAGATATCCAATGAGAGAATAATCATCCATAAACAAGATAGTCATGATAGAATGAGAACAATTTAGCAGAGTTATAAGAGTCTTAACAAAAAGACAAAAGATATCTTCCTTATCATATATGCTAACATAACAAGTTAATAACAAAACATTTGTCCAAAATTGAGGGCACAGCTTTTGACTTTAACCCTCCTACAAACTAGGGATATTAAACAAATCGCTCTAAAGAAACCAAGGTGACCTAAAAACTAGAAAAGTAGTGACCAAAAGAACCTTCATGGATAATTATCTGAGTTATTGATCATGTTTTGTATCAAATTAGAGTATGATAAATTCAAGTGGAGAACTCTGTTGATTTTCCTTGATAGGTTGCTCCTTTGGTTGTTCTTTTCCTCCACTACCACGACTTTCAAATCTCAATGAACCCTCATGAGATTATCATAATTGGTCTCCATAAAATCCAATTTATGCACGAAATCAATATGTAGATTGGTGTCTCTTTCCTCCGTAGCTTCTATTAATGATTTAACCGACCAATAAACTTTTGTCATTTTTGAAACCTTGGTATCCTTATTTTTGGAGAAGCCTATGTCAAGTATCCATTAGAGAGCTTCCATGTCAACCTTCACGGTAAGAGTCTTTCCACATCTCATTGTAGCCTTTTGTTTAGCTCAACCATCTGAGTTTTAACAAACTCAAAATGTTTTAAAAAATACGTGTTGGTAACATCATAGCTTCCCATTACGCTTCGTTAATTTCTTGACCTTCTACTTTATTGGAATGAAATTACCAATTTTAATTTTGACTCGCTTGGTAATCATGCAACTTTACTCTACTTCTACTTAGAACATAACCCTTGTTTCTTATCTTCATGTTGAAAAGTCTTCATTGTTTATGCCTAATCAACTAGATTCACAATTAGACAAGTATACTTATTGCTTACGATTGAGTTGGTAGCTACAGTCTACCCCATAAATAGGACTTGAGTCTTCCCCAAAGCCTAAACCCCGCAAAAATTTACTGAAGCCATTACTCACAAGAGTTTGGTAACAATACTTTATGTGGAACTCGAAGAATACTTTATGTAGTCTATGGATAAAAAGCCGACATGCTATCCTTCTTGCAATCCTCCATCAACTCCCACTGTAACGTTACCATGATGCTCATGCTCTTCACACGAGTAACTCAAACAAGCATTGAAAAGCACTCATTACCCTATATCGTGGATCTATGCACACTATGTAAACTTATAAATGATTGTAAAATTACTTTTCCATCCCTTACATGTGAATGTGGCTCCTAATTATCACCTCTTACATCTGGAATGGTTTCCTCAGAGCTCTATCATGGATAACTAGATGCTTGGGATGGAATACGGGGAACATTCAAAGTATAAAGATTGGGGTTGACCCAATCGCTGGTCTGTCCACTGATTATGTGCTTCCTCAGGACTTGAGAATCTACCTAGAAGATTACAGCATCACGTCACTGGCAGATGCTCACATTGGGGATTTGGGTTCTTATACTCAACATTATTGGTTTACTGCTGGTCATCTGCAGCTCGATGGAGATTGGAAGGTGTCCTGGAATATATACATAGATGGCCTTTCTCATGCAGGCATTTGTCTTAGACAGGGGCCAGATACTTTGGCCTGGCTGTATAATAAAAAATTGGGGAAGGTCACTGCTCGATTTGCCTATGAACTTATTGCTTCTCTTTCCCTTACAGAGCTCGCAGACAGATATTTGGAACAAATCTGGAAATTTAACTTGCCCTTAAAGATCATTTGTTTTAGTTGGATCTGCTTTAATAATTCTATAAACACTTGGGACAATTTATTGAGAAAAGGATGGGCCGGTCCCAATTGCTGTTGTCTTTGTCTCTCTAGTGCAAAATCTATTGATCATCTTTTCTCTGAATGTAAGTTTACTAAGAACATCATTGCAGGTCTCAGCTCTGCACTCGACCGCTTCATTCAATGGAATGAGTCCACTTTTACACAAAACTGGGTGAACTGGTATAAAACAGAGAGGGTTTTTTTGTATCTTCCTTTGCTTATGTCGTGGCAGGTTTGGATTACCAGAAATAAGTATATCTTTCAGGATTTATGTACAGATCCTAAACACATCATTGTAAAAATCTTAGAGATGTTGAAATCTCACCCCGTGCCTATTCTCTAGAATTGTAGTAGGAGATTAACAGCACCAGCTCCATCTTTTGACTTCCCTGCTAGTTTTTTTATGGCACTAATGCCAATGGGATTGGGGGTATTGGTGTTCACGTTCTTATCAGCAAGGAAAACTAATTTTGTATTAAAATGGGTGGGGGATGCTGCATAAACAAAAGATCTGAATTACTTTCCCTCTGGTACTGTTGGTCTTTTCACTTTTTTTAGGGCTGCCATATATAAACGTCAGGGGAGACTCTTCTGTAGTCATCAATTGGTTCAATGGGCGGGCCACACTATCTACACTGGAACTTGATGGATGGTGCCAACTTATCAGAGACCTCCAATCTTCCTTCATCCATCTTCATACTGCTCATGTATATAGAGAATATAATGTCAAGGCAGATAACTTATCTAAGGAGGCTCTTCATCTAGCTTCAGGTAGTCTCGATTTCATGGAATTCACTGAGGGTGAATGCATTGGGATGGGTACTTTTCAGCTCATACGATTTCTAACCTTCTTACTTCTAAAGCCAATATGGGCTCTGAGTATGATAACACACCTTGTGGTGGTTGATTAGTGTCTTTGACCACTCTCATTACTGTATAGTGGCTTTGACCACTCTCTTCTCTGAGTAGGACTACCTGGAAGAGCCTCCTTAGATCAGCTACCATGCCTTGCATTAATCCTCTATGGCCGAGGGTATGATGATACTATAGTGATGTTCTATGTATTGCTTTTATTCCTGTGCTGGGAGGAATCTATCCCTGGATTAGGTACTTCTCATGGATACTGACTGAGCTCTCCTCTTGTGGCTTGATGCCCTTATTTTTGTATATGATCCCTGTGCAGCAAACATGTTACCTTTGATTCAATGAATAACAAGGAACCACTATTTTTCTCCTGGAAAAGAATGTGGCTCTAATTATGAAAAGGGAAGGCATTTGCTTCATGGAATTCCCATAGGATTAATAAGCAAATTTCATTCTTAATTAAAAATTTCTATGAAATGAAAAGAAGACTCGGGTCTATTAATTGAACTTGGATTTGGAAGAGGAAGAAGAGAGATCCAATTATTATATTCTAGAAGTTTACAACAAATATGATTATACTTATTAAAAAAATGGTGTAAGATTTTCATTTGATCCTAGATACCTTTATCTTTATTGACCATTGCATCAATCCATTTTCATAGTACAATTAAATTAGTAATCGTCCAGGTATCGACTAAACCTATTTTTATGTCAATATTAAGGATTTGCTTGTGGATCGAGTTCTTAGAAGAGGGAGAGAGACACTCTCCTGATAGGCCTGGCAGGCAGACATTCACTTTTCCTACCCCTTCCAAGGACGAAAAGAAAGGGCGGGGCTTATTTGTTTGGTCTTGAATGGAGAGATTTATTCCCACCAAAAAAATTAGGGGCCAAGGAAGGGGAATGTCTAAAAAAGAGGGGGCCTTCATTTTTGTGTGAGACCAACAACTTTACGAATCCAAACCTCCTTAGCAAGCAACAATTTGAAAGTGGAGACTCATTGTTTAATGTATATGAAATATGAGTTGGAGTTGTATCCTAACATGAGTGCTTCTATTGGTTGGCCTTGAATGACAATATTTTAGCTTAGGAAAATATAAAGATTCGCGGGGTTGTTGGTCCTAGTCTTTATGTTATGTGCAGAGTTGAGGAGGGATCGACAGTTCATATCCTTTTCAAGTGTTCTTTCGTTAAGGTTGTATGGAAGGAGTTATGTTATAATCTGAATCTTTCTTTTCTTTGGGTGGGTAGCAGTCTTGATGATAGCCTTTACAAATGGTTTCGATAGAAAAGGAAGTATAAAAACCTTCCCTTTTTCACTATGTGGAAGATCTGGAAAATGTGCAACAGATGTTTATTTAAGAATGAATCGCCTTCAGTGGGAGGTACCGAATCTAGAATTATTGCAGAAGCTTTAGACTGGAACAAGGAAGGGACTACAAATCCTGCTAAGATTGTTTTAAGGCCTTCTTTTTATTCAGACAATATTATTGGATTTTGTTATGGTGCACATAAAAATGGTTGGTGTGGTGGTGGTATGATTCTTAATTTAAAAAAGGACCATATTATAAAGCTCAAGATGGGGATTGGTAAAGGAACAAATTCTACATCTAAACTTATTTCTTTGTAGGGTTTGCTTTGGTTTACTAATATGAGAGGTTTTCTGCAATTGGAGGTATATAGAGACTCTAAAGTTATTATAAATTTGGAAAATGCTAAAAATGATATGCGTCTTTTGGGATTATATGGATGGATGCAAAGAACCATGATGCTTTTTCAGGATTTTCATGCTTTATCTTTCAAGCATATCTACATAGTCTTCAACACGGATGTCGATGCTTTATGAAAAGAAGTGATTGGGGATATGACATGATACATTACGTATTATGAATACTTGGACGTTATTTTGATAGATGAGGGGTCTTACTACTTTTTCTAATTGTTATGTTGGTTTTTCAAGCTCATGCGAGAGGTTGTTTTTTTGGAAAAGATTGCAAGGTGTTTCTTTTTGTGGATGGTTGAACATATTTGATTCTCATATTTGAGAAGTTGGAATTAGGAAGGTAATCCATTTGGGTTGATATGTATATCTATGTAAGAAGCCTATGAGTAGTTTTTGGAATGATGTTGGGAGTTTTGGGTGATATTATGTAACTTTGATTCCCATTTGAATAACAAGTTACACATTTTTTTTTCGATTAAAAGAACATACTATATTCCAGCTGAAAGATAACAACACTAACCAACAATCCAACCGTATGACTAATATAATCAACATAAGCAAAAAAACAATAAATAAACCATCGAGAAAACAAGTGTCAACCAAATGAGTACATTAATTGCACAACAAATCTGATAGGTAAGCCCATATAAGCAAAATATAAAACCATTTAGGGAGCATAAATATTTTACAGTATTCCGCAATGAACAAAGCCGGTGAGTAGAAACCCGACTTAAAAAAGTTATCATAGTCATCAAAACCACATACTTCAATATAATTACATCCATGAGTGTCTAAACTGAAGATTGCATCCACATGCCTCCCGCAAATATAAAGTAACATAATTCAAACGTGGTAAATTTGAATCCAATCTTTAGAATAAAATTTGCATGAGTGTACAAACTAAAGATTGTAGACAAATGCCTCCCTCAAGTAAATAGTAACATAAGTCAAACGTGGTAAATTTGAATCCAATCTTCAGAAATAAAGTTTGTATTTTCGTATAGTTCATAGTAGTGCAACCTTCATTCACTTGTAAAAAATGTTTGGACAACCTACCAACCTGGGATTGCAGTTGGAACCTTGGGGGGTATCCTTATGTCATCGGGTGATATTCCTGCTGGCCCTTCTAAGGGAGGTGGGGGCACAAAACCGGGAAAATCGGTTCGGTCACAGCTTAATAATTGTGCTCGCCGGAGAGCTAAGGCCCTAAAGGCTATGGATGCCAAGCATTGTTTTGTTCTTGGTTACGATGTCTACCTTGATAAGGTGGATTCCCTCTGTCAGTGGGCCCTCATTGGGAGGCTTGAGTACTGCACTTTTTCCAAAGAAGAATGGGTGGAATGGGCTACTGTCCACTGGAAGCCCATTATCCACTATGTTCCTTTGATCAGCCTACTTGCAAACAACTGGTTGGTCATTGTTTTCATCGAAGCGGTTGATGCTTCTCACATTATCGAGACCCTCTGGACTATTGTGAAGGGTTCCTTGGTCCTGAGTCGCTGGTACTTAGGCTTTGATCCTCTCACGAAGAGGGTTACCATTCGACATCTATGGGTCCTCTTACTGGCTTTTCCCTTCCCCTTGTGGAGCAAAGATATTCTATATGTCCTGGAAAAATCTCTTGGTCGGTTTGTTGCCCTAGAAAAGGACTTTCCCCTGGTTTTTGACAAGTGATTGGCTAAGGTATTAGTTGAACTTGACATATCTAAAGGACTTCTCCCTGAGGTGGAGATTTTTTATGGTAATTGTGTCATCACACAAAATATTGACTATCTGCACTTTCCTTTTAGATGTAATTTCTTCCATGAAACTGGTCACTTACGTAATGCCTGTGGTCTTCTCCATAGTGGCCGCTCTGTTAAGCGGGGGTATGATTTATGTCTTGAATTGACTTCTCCCCTTCCTGATTTGCATACTCCTCCTGTGCAGTCCTTATCGACTCCGACTGATACAATTTATACTTCTTCCTCCCCCACACCCTATGAGGGTCTATCGAAGGGTGAACTGATGTATATTGAATATATTGAGGTCTGTGCATGCCTCTCTCCCCCTGTGGTACATGAATTAGCTCAATCCTTCCTGGATTCTTCTCTTACTCAGTCACTCTATCCTACTTCTGATGGACATCCTCCTTACACCTTGGAGCATTTCCTTTCTCTCCATGTCTCCTCTTCATCTCAGCAGCCTCTCCCACTTGGGGATCCTTCTCCACCTCTTAAGTTTCCCTCCATCCCCAGAGAGGCCCCTTATTTTTTGGACCCCTCTCTCTTAAACTCACTCTCAAACTTTACTGATAAGGATCCTATTTATCCTTCTACTCTCCCCCTGGACTCTATCCATTTTAAAAATGTCACTATCCGTAAGTCAAAGAAATCTGCACCTGATGTTGCAGGGAACTGTGGCCAGTATACCCCACTATCTTCTCAATTAAAGGCTGTTGCGAGGGTTCCCCATGAAGATTCTATCCATGAATATCCATGGGTTTGGAGGGCTAACCAAACAAAAAGCCCTTGGCTCTCTCCTGTCCGATTTAAATCCTTATATGATCCTGTTACAAGAAACTATGTGTAATTTTTCCCATGCTCTTTTGGTGTTCTCCAAAATCAAGCCAGGGTGGGAATTATGTGCTATCGATGCCTCTGGTATGTGAGGAGGTCTATTGGTTGGCTGGAACCCTCTCCTGGTTCACTGTAAGGCCTTCTCCTCCTTTGCCGGTATCATCCTCCAAGCTAGTATTAAAGGTATTGCTGAGATCCTCTCCATTTTCAATTGTTGTGGACCTTACTCCCAGAGAATTGTTTTTTGGGACAATATGCTGGTAGGTGGTCTACTGTCCTTACCTAATTTTCTCTTAGCTGGTGACCTAAACTTTACTATTTCCTCTTCTGAAATTTGGGGCTCCAAAGCCAGATTGGATCCCTTAGCACCCTACTTTGTTCAGCTCATTTCTAGCAACCATCTGGTGGGCCTCTCCATGAACATCCCGGGTCCCACTTGGAGGAATGGTCATGTGGGAGAGGCAGGCATTAGAAAAATATTGGACCGCTTCCTCCTATCTAATCATATTCTTCCTACTCTGTCCTGCTTTAGATATTGGGCCACCCCTTCTAATGTTTCTGACCATTACCCTATTTGCCTCGAATGGGGTCCCCGACTGGCTGCCTAGTGCTATCCTTTCAAATTTAATAGGGCTTGTCTCCTTGAAGATGATTTTGCCTCTCTGGATTTGTCCTCTTGGAGCTCTCCTGTGACTTCAGGTCACTCAAACTTTCTGGATACTCTTGCTCATAAACTTGGCAGACACAAAGGTACTATCAAAAGATGGGAGAGAAGGAAAAATGGTGAAAGAAGACACCAGTTACTGGAGATTAATATTGAAATATCGGACATTCTTTAGGGGGATTCAGGTCTACTATCTACTGACAATGCCTTAAGGCTTAGTGATCTTCAAGCTTCCAAAAGGAAAATTCAGGCACATGAGGTTACTACTTAGAGGCTAAAAAGCAAAGTTCTTTGGCTAAAGGAAGGGGATGCAAATACAAAGTTTTTCCATGCATATGCATCTACTAGGAGGAACTCTAAAGCCATTTGGTCACTAAATGATTTAAATGGTAAGGTTTATGCGGATGATGACTCTCTTAAGAAGCTGGGTCAACAACACTTTAGTGATTTATTTATGGATGACAAGTCTACTAATATTGCAGATAAACTGAAAGTCATCAGGATTTTTCCATCCCTAACCCAGGATGTAGATGTTGACTGCTTCCTCGAGCCTATTACACTTTAGGAGGTTGAATCTGTCCTCAAGGGCTTTAAGAAAGATAAAATCCCGGGTCTTGCTGGTTGTCCTGTTGAAATTTTCTTAGCCTTTTTTGACCTTATCGGGGAGGAGCTTGTACTTGCAGCTGAACAGGCCAAGATTGATGGGTGTGTTCCTGGTTCTATCAATTCTACCTTTTTGAATTTGATCCCCAAGTGTGAAAAGTCGTGCACCTTTGCTAATTTCCATCCTATCTCCTCATGCAACCTGGTATACAAGATTATTTCAAAAATTGCAGCTTTACGTCTTAAACCCTTGCTTAACAGAACCATATATGCCCAACAGTTTGGGTTTTTAAAGGACCGGCAAATTACTGAACCTATTGGTATTACCCAGGAGGTTCTGCACTCCATAAAAACCAGAAATGAAAGTGTCATGGTACTTAAACTTGATCTCGTTAAAGCCTTTGATAGGGTGAATTGAACCTTCCTGAGACTTCTCCTTCTACAGATTGGCATCCCACTGATGGGGGTTAATTGGATTATGGGTTGTGTCACCAACTCTTGTTTTGTTGTCTTAGTCAATGGTAATCCTTCGGAGTTTTTCCCAGCCTCCAGGGGTATCCTTCACCTTTGTTGTTTATCTTGGTTATTGAGAGCCTCAATCGGATCATTCTGGATGCAAAGCATAAGGGTCACATTATTGGTTTCCAGTACTCTCATAGTTTGTCTCTTACCCATCTATTATTTGTCGAGATGTTATCCTATATGGGGTTGGTACTGTTGAGGAATGGGGTGCTTATAAAGAAGCTCTAGACTTGTTTTGCTCAGCTACATGCATGGCTGTCAGCTCGAAAAAAATCATCTTTCCTGTATCAAATGTTGATGAAGTGACATGTGGCTAGATTGGAGCCTACTTTCCCTACAACATGGAACCTATTACTTCAGGGTTCAAATATTTGGGCTTCCGTTTGAAACCTTTGGGTTATAGATCCTCAGATTGGCTTTGGATGGTAAAGAAGTTTGAAAATAATATTAAGAGTTGGACCTACATATTACTTTCTCTAGGTGGCAAATTGGTACTCATTAAATCTGTACTTACCGGTCTTGCAATTTATTGGTTTGCTCTAGCTAGATGTCCTAGATCCATTCTGAATTTGTTGAGAAAGTCTATATTTACCTTTTTATGGGGAAATTTTGATGGCCGTCCTCGTATCCACTTGGCTTGCTGGAAATCTGTATTGGTCCCTTATGAGTATGGTGGCTGGGATATTAAAAATTTGGAATGGTTCGGTATTTCTCTCAGGATGAAAAGTTTATGGCAGTTACTTACGGGGACTGATATTTGGAGCCATATTATTACTTTAAATACTTAAAGAACAGACCACTGGTGGAATGGATCAGAGCTTGAAAATTCCCAGTCATTGGCACGCCTTATTTTTGGAATGGTTTTGTGAGAATTCTGTCTTGGATTACCTGTCAGCTTGGTTGGAAGGTGGGAGATGGTAGGAAGGTCTGTTTGGGTGTTGATCCTATTGCTGGTCTTGATGCTTCGTTTTCTCTTTCGCAGGATCTCAAGGACTATCTGGCAAACTATGGTATTTCATATTTGTTGCAGGCTCATAAGCAGGATGATCTCCCTCAGGACCTATATGGTTGGTACTCGGCGGAGGACCTGGAGTTAGGGGGGCATTAGGCTGAACTTTGGACGACCTTTGTCAAAGGACTCTCCCATGGTGGTAGTAAGTTAAGGAACTCTAAAGACTCACTGCTTTGGATGTATGATAATAAATTAGGTTTGGTCTTAGCAAAAAGTGCTTATGCACTTATTGTGTTAGAACATTTTCCTCTTCCCCCTGGAAATATATTCTTAAAAGTCTGGAACCTCAACATTCCCCAGAAGATTAAATGCTTTTTATGGTTGGCATATAATCAGAAACTGAACACATGGGACAATCTGCACAAGAAGGATTGGACTGGTCCTGATCGGTGTAGTCTTTGCAAGTCTGATGTTGAAACTAGTGATCATTTATTTGCAGGTTGTTCCTTCTTGCATGAGGTTCTGCATTGCCTTGACTGCTCATTCAATGTTTAGTTAGCTTGGTCTGATCCGACTCTCTCTGGGAATCTCAATAGCTGTCTCACTATGGATGGGGATCTGTTATATCTGTCTATTCTTCTCATTTGGAATCTATGGAAGACCAGGATGAACTTTATTTTTGAGAACATCAAACCTAATATCTCTAGAACTTGCCACAGGATTATTCTTGAGGCCATAACTTACCTAGTACCTCATAGGAAAATTTCCAGAACCAGGAATATTGGACCTCCTCCTGAGAATCAATTCCCCATGGATTTTTTTGATGGTGTTGCTACTGCCTCAACTGGAGGTGCGGGAGCTTGCCTTTGGTTAAATGAGCATCACTATTTTTCCATTACTCTTGGCTGTGGCCCCAACATGAACATTAGAGCTGAACTACTGGCACTCTGGGCATTACTGTCTTTTGCCAAAGACACTGGATTACCTTATCTACATGTCTTTAGCGACTCCTCTGTGATTATAAATTGGGTTAATGGTGAATCTTCACTTAACATGGTGAACTTAGAAGCATGGTGCTACAACACCAAAATTCTCTTATCTTTGTTCACCCATGTGGAATTCAGCCATGTCTATAGGGAGTATAACAAGAGGGCAGATACATTATCCAAGGCGGGGCTTAAAGAGGCTGCGGGCTATCTTACACTCTCTGAAATATGTGAAGGAGAGGCTTTGGAAGAAGTGAAAATTCAGTTATTTTGAGAGCTTTGCTCTGATGGACTTTAGGCCTGTGGGTCTTCTGTATTTTGGTCTTGACTTTACATGTTTAGTTATTTTCTAGTGTTAGACATGTCTTTGACTTAGAGTGAAGATCCTATCCCAACCTTGGATAATGTCTTTGGGCTCTTGTTATCCTCCTTAGTGTCATCTTTGGGTGACAGCTTGCAGGTAGCTTATGAGAGGATTTTTTTGACTTAATGCCCGGATTTGTCAGTGGTTGGTTCTGCTACTTGTTCTTGTTGTATGTCAGATACAATTAGTTTTTTTTTTTAACTTTTATGTTAAAGGTTTGCTGGGTTTGCTGATAGTACTAGTGACCTCATGCTTGAGTCTTGCTTATTTACTGTTGATGTACACAACTCTTTTAATTCAATAAAATACCAAGAAATACTTTTTTCATTTGAAAAAAAATAATTTTGTAAAAATTTCTAACCAAACTCTGAATAAAATAAAATAAAACAAAAAATAACTTTAAAAAAAATATACTTATAGAATATTTAGACTTCAATCTTACATAAACATAACAAATAAATATTTTAATGTGACGAATAAATATGACTTCAATCTTACATGAGCATGACCCGTAACATTTATTTAAAAAAAACAATACCACATACATTTTTTTATTCGTTATTAAAGGGAAAAGTAGACCTCGCTTTAACTACGTTTACGTTTACGTTTAATATTTAGTTCACATGTCTGTTGTTCATTTTTGTCTCCACTATAAACACTTTATATAGAAAATTAGACCTCTCACTACCATGTTTATATGATAGAGTAAGTAAAGTAAACCTCTCGCTACAATAAATTGAGATTTAGATTTGATGTTTAAAAAACAACCATTTTATTAAATAAAATATATATTTTATACTTAAGAATTATTGAATTAAAATTTTTATAATAATTTTTTTTTCTCTATTTATTAACTTATTTCTTTATATTAAAAAATTATTATATAAATATTTATATTTGAAAAACTTATAAATAATTTTTTTATCATGGGCTTGCTCATGCTCAACCAACAACTTAATTAAGTGAACTAAAATAATAGTTATTCAACATAGTTCTTGACCCACCTGAAACAAAATGCAATCATGAAGGTTGATGGCTATGGTTCTCCTCCCATTCTGTCTCTTGCTGGGAAAGACGACCATCATATGTTCAAAATGTGATTGTCGATGGTACCAACTTGGTAGATCCAAGCCATTTCCCAACGTTTTAATGTAATTTTAAGAGTCTATAGTGTATTAATATACATGAAAAGAGTTTACATCAAAGTATATATAAATTTCTCCCCATAAAAAAGATTGTCTAAGATATCCAAGGAGAGAATAATCATCCATAAACAAGATAGTCATGATAGAATGAGAACCATTTAGTAGAGTTATAAGAGTCTTAACAAAAGGCCAAAATAGATCTTCCCTATCATAGATGCTAACATAACAGGTTAATAACAAAACATTTGTCCAAAAATGGAGGGCATTGCTTTTGACTTTAACCCTCCTACAAACTAGGGATATTAAACAAATCGCTCTAAAGAAACCCATGTAACCTAAAAATAGAAAAGTTAAGACCAAAAGAACCTTCATGGATAATTATCTGAGTTATTGATCATGTTTTGTGTCAAAGTCGAGTATGATAAATTCATGCGGAGAACTCTCTTGATTGTCCTTGATAGGTTGATCCTTTGGCTTGTTCTTGTCCTCCACTACCATGTCTTTCAAATGTCAATGAACCCTCATGAGAGCATCATAATTGGCCTCCATAAAATCCAATTTCTGCATGATATCAATATGTAGATTGGTGACTCTTTCCTCCATAGCTTGCTCTATTAATGATTTAACCAACCACTAAAATTTTGTCATTTTTGAAACCTTGGTATCCCTATTTTTGGAGAAGCCCGTGTCAAGTATACATTAGAGAGCTTCCATGTCAACCTTCTCGATAAGCGTCTTCCCACATCTCATTGTAGCCTTTTGTTTAGCTCAACCATCTCAACTTTAACAACCTCAAAATGTTTAAGAAAATACTTGTTGGTAGCTACCATAGCTTCCCACTAGGATTCGTTAATTTCTTGACCTTCTGCTTTATTGGAATGGAATTTCCAATTCTTGTTCTGACTCGCTTGGTAATCATGTAACTTAAACATAATCTTTGTTTCTTATCTTCAAGTTGAAAACTCTTCATTATTTATGCCTAATCAATGAGATTCACAAATAAAGAAGTATGCTTACCACTTAAGATTGAGTTGCTAGCTACACTCTACCCCTACCCCATAAATAGGACTTGAGTATTCCCCAAAGCCTAAACCACGCAAAAATTTACCAAAGCCATTACTCACAAGAGTTCGGTAACAATACTTTATGTGGAACTCAAAGAATAAGAAAGATAAAAGCACTCGCGAGGACACAAACAACTTTCCATGATAATCGTTCAAGTATCATCTAAACCTATCTTTATGTTAATATTAAGGTTTTCTTGTGGATCGAGTTCTTAGAAGAGGGAGAGAGACACTCTGCTGATAGGCCTGACAGATAGGCATTTACTTTTCCTACCCCTTCCAAGGACGAAAATAAAGGGGAGCCCTTATTTGTTTGGTCTTGAAAGGAGAGATTTATTCCCCTAAAAAAAGTTAGGGGCCAAGGAAGGGCAATGTCTAAGAAAGAGGGGGCCTTCATTTTTGTGTGAGTCCAACAACTTTACAAATCCAAACCTCCTTAAGCAAGCAACAATTTGAAAATGGAGACTCATTGTTTAATGCATATGAAATATGAGTTAGAGTTGTATCCTTACATGAGTGCTTCTGTTGGTTGGCCTTGAATGACAAGATTTTTTTGGTAAAATATAAAGATTTGCGGGGTTGTTGGTCCTATTCTTTGTGTTCTATGGAGAATGAGGAGGAATCGACAATTCACCTCCTTTTGAAGTGTTCTTTTGTTAAGGTTGTATGGGAGGAGTTATGTTATAATCCAAATCTTTATTTTCTTTGGGTGGGTAGCAGTCTTGATGATAGCCTTTACAAATGGTTTCAACAGAAAAGGAAGTATAAATACCTTCCCTTTTTCACTATGTGGAAGATCTAGAATATCTACAACATATGTTTATTTAAGAATGAATCACCTTTAGTGGGAGGTACCGACTCTAGAATTATTGCAGAAGTTTTAGAATGGAACAAGGAAGGTACTACAAATCCTGCGAAGATTGTTTTAAGGCCTTCTTTTTCTTCAGGAAATATTACCGGATCTTTTTATGGTGCACATAAAAATGGTTGGTGTGGCGGTGGTGTGATTCTTAATTTAAAAAAGGACCATATTATAAAGCTCAAGATGGGGATTGGTAAAGGAACAAATTTTGCAGCTAACCTTATTTCTTTGTGGGGTTGCTTTGCTTTGCTAATATGAGAGATTTTCTGCAATTGGAGGTATATAGAGACTCTAAATTTATTATAGATTGGGAAAATGATAAAAATGATATGCAACTTTTGGGATTATATGGATGGATGCAAAGAACCATGATGCTTTTTCAGGATTTTCATGCTTTATCTTTCAAGCATATCTACATAGTCTTCAACACAGATGTCGATGCTTTATGAAAATAAACGATCGGGGATATGGCATGCTACATTATGTATTATGAATACTTGGATTCTATTTTGATAGATGAGGGGTCTTACTCCTTTTTCTAATTGTTATGCTAGTATTTTAGGCTCATGCGAGAGGTTGTTTTTTTGGAAAAGATTGTAAGGTGTTTCATTTTGTAGATGGTTGAACATATTTGATTCTCAGATTTGAGAAGTTGGAAGTAGGAAGGTACTTCATTTGGGTTGATATGTTTATCTATGTAAGAAGCCTATGTGTAGTTATTAGTATGGTGCTGGGAGTTTTGGGTGATATTATGTATAACTTTGATTCCCTTTTGAATAACAAGTTACATGTTTTTTTTTTCGATTAAAAAACCATACTATATTCCAACTGAAAGATAACAACACTAACCAACAGTCCAATCGTATGACTGACATAACCAACAAAAAAATAAAACAATAAATAAACCATCGACAAAATAGGTGTCAACCAAATGAGTACATTGATTGCACAAAAAAATCTAACAGGTAAGCCCATATATGCAAAATATAAAACCATCGGGGGAGCATAAATATTTTATAGTTTTCCGCAATGAACAAAGCCGATGGGTAGAAACCCAACTTTAAAAAGTTATCATAGTCACCAAAACTACATACTTCAATATAATTACATCCATGAGTGTCTAAACTGAAGATTGCAGACAAATGCCTCCCGCAAATAAAAAGTAACATAATTCAAACGTGGTAAATTTGAATTCAATCTTCAGAATAAAATTTGCATGAGTGTACAAACTGAAGATTGCAGAAAAATGTCTCCTGCAAGTAAAATGTAACATAAATCAAACATGGTAAATTTGAATCCAATCTTTGGAAATTAAGTTTGTATTTCTGTATAGTTCACAATATATGCAACCTTCATTCACTTGAAAAAAAAAGTTTGGACAACCTACCAACTTCCATATCCATATTTTGTTTTTTATAGGCGTGTTAGAAAGTGACCCCAGAGAATTCAAATAGAAGATTTTTTATTTTTCGCATTTAATATTGTAGAATTGCAACAAATAATTGTATTAAGCCCAATCAATGATGACTTTAGAGTCACCAACACCCTGGAGAAAATGAATATTTTTATATATGGAAAGAAAACCAAACTCCATAAAGACATCAATTCACTTTTGTATTTGTCCCACCTCCACTATTCAATTTAAGCTTGAACAATCTGAAATTGTCAACCCAAAGTACTGCACCAACCTTGTAGCTCCAAAAATTGTCCTGAGAAGCACCATCGAAAAAAACACTAGCCAATCATTTTCAAACTTGGGAGCAATTAGTCTTCTCAAAGTATTGGTCTGACACACAAGCTTTTGCTTCAATAATTCAATGAAATTTGTTATGTCTCTAATTCCCACCTTTACTTAGTGTATTCCCCTACTATAAAAAAGAACTCTATTTTTGTTCTTCCAAACCTCCTAACAAATGAAACATGACAATTCTTTCCAAATATTTTCATTGAAGAACTAATATTTAAATCATGTGTATACTAATTAATGAGACCGGTCCCTAGAGAAGTGACATACCCCTTCACCACTTGCCATAGATGTCGAGTAAAAGACCAATGAATCAATAAATGACCCACTCACTTAGCATCCATATTACACACGGGACAACTGTTTGGACCAACACCCCCTTTTCTCAAATATATGTAATTTTATAATTTTGTAAAGATTTCCAACCAAACTCTGAAAAAAATAAGACGAAAAATAAAAAAAAAAAAAAATTAAAAACACAAAATATTTAAACTTCAATCTTACATAGGCATAACAAATAAATATTTTAATGTGACTAATAAATATGACTTCAATCTTATATGAGCATGCCCCGTAACATTTTTTTTAATTTTTTTTACTATAAGTGAAAAACAATACTATATTAAAAGGTATAAATCAAGATTGTACATGGGATGCTTTAGTAAACATTTTTTTTATTAATTATTAAAGGGAAAATAGACATCCCATTAACTACATTTACGTTTAATATTTAGTTCACATTTTTTTATTAGTTATTAGAGGGAAAATAGACATCCCATTAACTACTTTTATGTTTAATATTTAGTTCACATGTTTGTTGTTCATTTTTGTCTCCTCTGTAAACACTCTATAAAGAAAATTAGACCTCTCACCACCGTTTATACGATAGAGTAAGTAAAGCAAACCTCTCGCTACAATAAATTGAGTTTTAGAAAAAAAACAATCATTTTATCATATAAAAATTATTGAATTAAATTTTTATAATAAAAATAAAAATATATTTATTTAGTAATTTATTTTTTTATATTATAAAATTATTATATTTAGAAAACTTACAAACATGTTTTGTAAAAGTTTTATTTTACTATTTTTTAGTTCACTTAATTAAGTTGTTGGTTTAGCATGAGCAAGCACATAATGCGTTATCTCCATATAACAATTGTTACCACCCACGATAATAGATAACAAAAATCACTTATGATTCAACATAGTTCTTAATTTAACATAGATAAGTATTTAATTCAACATAGATAACAAGTACTAGTTCTAGAATTATTGCAGAAGTGTTAGAATGGAAAGGAAGGTACTACAAAGCATGCTAAGATTGTTTTAAGGTCTTCTTTTTATCGAGGATATTAAGGATCATATTATAAAGCTCAAGATGGGGATTGGTAAATGAACAAATTCTGTATATGAACTTATTTCTTTGTAGGGTTGCTTTGGTTTGCTAAAATGAGAGGTTTTTTACAAATGGAGGTATATGGAGAGTCTAAAGTTATTATAGATTGGGAAATAACTAAAAATGATATGCAACTTTTGGGCTTATGGATGGATGCAAAGAAGCTTGATGTTTTTTCAGAATGTTCATGCTTTATCTTTCAAGCATATCTACAAAGTCTTCAAGCATACTACCTAAATTCTTCCTCATAGTGGAAAATCCACTACAACTATTTAATGTAGCGACAGCTAGCATACTACCATCAAGATATACACATTAAATCTTAAGCATACTACCATCACATTAAATAACCTACAACAAATTAAATATTGCTTACCCAACTCTTGATCCATCTTCTAACCACCAACCTGCTGAACATGTTATACCCCACTCTTAACGTTTTTCCACCTAGTACCATTGGGCATGTCCAAACACATCCTGTACCATCTACAAACGAAATTGATTGTTGTAATAAAAAAAATTAATAAATGTATTACTCATCGATCTAGTTTTTTGATATCAGTGCCACTTTTGACTTATGAATATTATATCATAGTTTATTTATTTATTGTTTTGTAATTTTAAAATACAAATATTCACGTTACCGATAAGGACAAGCTGAAACGTCACGTCAATAGATGAGCCAAGTCCTTTAACGGATGTGTGAACGTTTCTGTAACTATCAACACGGGAAAATGTTGAGAACAATTAAGTCCATTAACGAATGTGTGAATTTTCTGTAACTATCAACACGGGAAAATGTTAATAACAACTAAATTTAAGGTGCGAATTATAAAATAATTCAAATCGTTTTTATTTAATTGAAATTAGATGATGGATTAAATCACAAAATTTGAAACAATATATTATTGAGATCAGGGAATTATTTGTAGAGATTGTTAAAATATGATAGATAATAATATAAAGGTTTTCTCTAAATTTTATTAAAGATGGTAGGAAGAAACTAGACCTAAGCAAAGTATTTTAGTTTGAGCTTTAATTCTATTAATATTTTGTTTTAAAATACAAGTATGTTAAAATTAAT
>LPNX010943965.1:145609-167623 GCA_001517045.1 Pseudotsuga menziesii
ACATACACCCTCACTTGTGTAGCGCATTAGTGGAGAAGAGAGAAGTAGCTGGAGAAGGAGGAGGACCAGTCTTTGATCTCCTTGTTGGTTTTATCTTTTATCTTTTGGGGCATCTATATTGAGGAAGCTTTTGCTAGGTTTTTCCCAGGATAAATCTGTGTTGTTCTTGTGATACTATTTCTTTCAGTGATCCTGTTTATATGCTTTTGTTATGAAAATGAAATGAAATACTGATGTTTTAGCTAAGCATATGAAAAGTTAACGTGGTATCAGAGCTAGCCTGAATAGGACAACTTTCACAAGGTGAAATAGCTCTCTCTCTCTCCTCGAAAGAAATTAGGGTTTCAGGAAATTTTTTTGAGTTTCAGAAAACTGCTTGCATAGAAAGTTGTGCCCTCCCAGAGCGCATCTTTTGAGCTTGGAATCAAATTTTTTTGATGTGTACTCTCAGGAAAGTCAAACCCTAGTTTGACAGCTGCACTAGAAAACTGCTGAACTAGAAAGCTGCAGATGCTGAATCTTGCAAGTCTGATTTGAAAGGTGAAGAGTTGAAATCTCCAGAATCCAATCACACCAATCAACTCACCTCATTCAAGCACATCTTCTGGTAAGGTCAGTTTCTCATTCCGCAAAAAATTCAAAATTTTGTGATTTTTTGACAAGATGGCCCCAAGCACTAAGCTTGAGGATAAGCTAGAAGGCATAGAGAATTTTTGAGCATGGAAATATAGGATTGGTCTCATTCTCCAAGAGAATGATCTTGATAAGTATGTCAAAGAAGAAGTTGCAGAACCTGAAGAAGCTGAAGCCAAGGAGAAGCACATAAAGGATATGAATAGGGCACAGAGGATTATTGCTGACTCCATCAAGGATCACTTGATCCCTCAAGTGTCATCCAAGAAGACTCCAAAAGAAATTTTTGATGCCCTATCCAGAATGTATGAGGGAAGGAACATTAACAGAAAAATGAATCTAAGAGCTCAACTGAAGAGCACCAAGATGAGTCATGGAGAATCCATCCAAGATTACTTCATAAGGGTTTCTCAGATCAGAGAGCAACTAGAAGCTATTGGAGATAAGCTTGATGAAGATGAAATGGTTATGACTGCTCTCAATGGTCTCACTAGACCCTAGGAGTCCTTCATTTAGATGATGTGTGCCAGAAAAGAAAGTATGAAGTTTGATGTGGTATGGGAAGACTGCATTCAAGAGGAGACTAGAGTGGCAAATAGAGAAGCCTTACTAAAATAAGATGATCAAGCCCTAGCCACTCACACCAAAAGAAGAAGAGGCCAAACTAATTTCAAGAGAAGAAATTTCAAGGAGTCTCAACCTCCCAAAAGAATTCAAAGGGTAAGATAAAATCCTCCTATTAGAGACTATTCTGATTTTGAATGTTTTAATTGCAGTAAGATAGGACACATTGCCCGAAATTGTCCTATAAGGAAGCAAGAATATAGGAAGAGGATCAACAACAAAAAAAGACATCATGCTCATCTAGCAGAAGATGAAGATGAAGAAGAAGAAGAAGGACCTCCAAGAAAACAAGCAAGAGAAGAAGATGCAGAAGAGTATGTGCTATTCTCTGCACTATCTGGATCTATAACTCCTGGAGAAGACACTTGGCTTATTGATAGTGGTGCTTCAAAGCACATGACGAGACAAAAGAGAACTTTGTCCAAACTTGAAGAAAAGAGCTCTCCTCAGAAAGTATCCCTAGGAGATGACTATCAATATCCGATCAAAGGAGTTGGTGAAGCAAGTTACAAACTTGATTCAGGTAATCCCCTAAAGATGAAAAATGTATTATATGTACCTGGTCTAAAGAAGAATTTAATTTCTATCTCAGCTTTAGATAAGAAAGGATTCAGAGTTGCTTTCATAGATGGCCAAGTACTCATGTGGCCCAAAGGAAAGAATATTGAAGATGTAATCATTATTGGTGAATAAGAAGGAGGCTTGTATAAACTCAAGGGGCACTCAGAAACAACCCTTGTGCATGAGTCCACTGACCCTAGTGAACTATGGCACAGAAGGCTTTCCCACATTAATTACAAGTCTCTACCTCATGTGAACAAAGTAGTGACGGGATTACCAGATATGAAGATCAAGCATGAAGGCATTTACAAAGGATGTGTGAAGGGAAAAAACATCAAGAATCCATTTCCGAAAAGTGAGACAAAGACAAAAGGTACGTTGGAATTGATTCATTTAGATGTATATGGTCTAATGTCTTCGACATCCTTAAGTGGCTTTGAATATTATATCACATTTATTGATGAATTTTTAAGAAAGACTTGGATATACTTCTTGAAAGCAAAGAGTGAAGTGTTTGAAAAATTCAAAGAGTTCAAAGCCTTGATAGAGAATCTTTCAGACAAGAAAATAAAGACACTCCGATTAGACAATGGCGGAGAGTATACCTCAAAAGAGTTTGAAGCTTTTTGCAAAGATGCCGGAATCAAGAGGGAACTAACTACTCCCTACAATCCTCAACAGAATGGGTTTGCGGAAAGAAAGAACAGAACCATCATGGAGGAAGTGAAGACCACGGGGTCTTCACTTAGTGAAACCATGCCATAGCACGTTCGTTCGTGGCATATGAAACAATACCCCTATTTTCAAAAAATATTGGAAAATACCTCCCAAAATCATTTTTTTTAACCCCCTCCCAATATGCCTTGCCGATTTTTTTTTTTAACAAAAACATAGGGGTAGTATAAAAAGAAGCCGGTATTTCAGCTACCGAAAGCTTTTACATGCATTACAGACAAACCAGCAGTCAATGCTAAGTTAGGTCTAGCCTCGGATTCCATAGAAGCTACACAGTCTTATTTTAGCAGAGATATAGAGGTAATATAGAAGAACTAGAAAGAACACACAAAAGCGAAACATAGTTCATGGAATCCTGGAAGGGGGCTTCACTTATTCAGTTTAGAGGCTAGCTTCTCGACCGCAGTCTCCAGATCGCTAAGGCGTTTCCCAAAGTCGCCCAGCATGTTGGATTTGTCCTTGAAACTTGTGCGCACTTCATCCTTAAACTCTTCCAGTTTCTCTAAGGAGGTCGTTTGTTTAGCTCTCAGTTTCCTTAAGTCTTCATTGAGAAGATCCCAGGTCTTCTCTCCAGCATGAGCGACTTCTTCCAGCTTGTTGTCATGTCTATCCACGCGGCCCCTGAGACTTCTCAACAAAGAATCAAGCTCAGCCAGACGCCCTTCCACTGATACACCCGAGGAGGAGCTGGACGTTGCCATCTTCAGTATCTGAGGAACTCTTTGCTCTATCCACTCTGCTACCAAGATTTTGTTTTCCTTCAGCGGCCCAGAGGGAAAAACTGCAATACTGAGGACTAGATCATCAGAATAAATAACCGAACTGTCAAAGGCAAGGGTCATGAGGAGCCTGTGAGCCAAATCGAAGAGCAGAGATTTTTGACAGAGATTCTGCGCAGAGGATCGCTGGAGATCAGCAGAGTTCATCCCATTCCAGCTAAGGGATGTCCCATCGTGAGTCCACTCCATCCATGTGCAAAATGCCTCTGCTCAGGAGGGTACCGTCATTTGCAGCACTGTCAGCCAGGGAGTTTAGATCTCTAAGGATGTGAAAGAATCTTATGGTCTGGAAACCTTTACAGAGAAGACGAATTCTGAGAAAAATTTGAGTTAGATAAATGTTGGAAGGACTCTTCTTTTTTATGTTGGCTTGGATAAGAAGAAGAGAGTCACCAAAAACTAATAAATTGGTTATTCCTTTGTCCCGGGCAATTCTCAGCCCTTGTAAGAGACCGCAGAATTCAGCCTTATTGTTGGTATCATTGCCAAGACCCCAGGCATACCTGCAAATAACGTTGCCATTGGCTTCCGTAATGACTCCTCCACACCCAGCTAAACTAGGGTTGCCTTTAGAGGCTCCGTCAAAGAAGAGACAGAGTTTGTTCATTTTCACTTTCCAATTGTTGAACTCAATATTCCCAAGCCGGATTTCCCAGTGAGCATGGGGATTGGTTGGATTGCGACTCTGGAGATTAGGGGCAAGCATACCAATCCAATGATTTTCATCTGGCAAAAGGGGCAGAGATGAGAACTTTTTCTGATTCAGCGCTTCCCCAACTATAGCTCTTGCCTGGACTGCTACCTTGGATGGATGGCATTCTTTATGCCTGAAGATACGCTTGTTTCTTTCAAGCCAGATATTCCAACAGACTGCTTTTAGCATCCAGTTCCAGACTGTTTGAAGCAGGGGATTCTTGGTAGTCTGGAAGGGGGAGAGGCTCATCCAAGTTGACAGCAGATCTTGAATAGTGGACGGGAGATTGATGCCAAGGTTCACTTTCAGGGCTTGATTCCAGACCTCTTTGGAGTAAGGGTAGCTCAAAAGGATGTGATCCGAAGTTTCATTCTCACTTTTGCAGAGCGAGCATCTCGTCGGGCCTTCCATTCCTCTTTTCATGAGATTTTCTCCAGTGAGGATACTATTGTGGGCGAGGGTCCAGCAGAACATGTCTATTTTAGGGATGAAGGCGATAGCCCAAAGATACTTCCAGGTTGCCGGATTGGGAGCAGCGTAGGGGACAGCATGGATAGTTTTGTATCCTTCAGTGGAAGAGTAGTGTCCAGAGTTGGTTCCCCATCCTCTTTTGTCTTTGAAGCCTTCTTTAATGGGATCTTTGCTGTGAAGGAGATAAATAAGGCTATCAGCTTCAATAACTAGCTCCGGAGGAGGATTGCGAAGATCCCAGCCTGTCCATAAGTTTCCATCCCAAGAAGAAAGGTCCCATAGAGTATTGACCCCTTTATTTTCTAGCCAGCGTTTGATATTTTCTACTTCCAAGCAGTCCCCTATAGGGGCATCTCCCAAGATAGAGTCATTCCAGAGACTGATGGTTTTCCCATCACCTGGAATCCAGTGAAGGTTCTTTTTGAAAGTGTCCAACGCCTTGCTACAAAGCTTATAGATCGGAGAACCGCTTCTTATTGGGGGGGGGCGTATCCAGACATCTCTTTCTAGTCCCTGGAAAATATTTTTTCCGGAGGACTTTCTTGCTCCAGCTGTCTTTCCCAGTAACTAAATGCCACATCAGTTTAGCCCCCAGGGCCATATTTTGGGTGGCTAGGTTTCTCACTTGGAGCCCACCTTCAGAACGGGGCTTTTGGATTTTCTCCCAGCTAACAAGATGAAGTTTTCTTTCATTTCCCTTACCTCCTTCCCATATAAAATTTCTGAGCAAAGCTTCTATTTTCTGAATAACCATACCAGGGGCGAGCATAATGGAAGAATGGTAAATGGGCATGCTATTTAAAACTGCTTTTATGAGAACTGTCTTACCAGCTAGATTGAGCCAATTGGCATTCCAGTTTTGGATTTTGCTTTTAATTTTGTCTAGAATTGAGTCCCAGTTTGCTGATTTTACTTTATTTTTGCAGATAGGGATGCCAAGGTAAATGAAGCTCTCCCAATCCGTTGTGCCTTCCATCATGAGGTTTCTAGTAATATCATGGACTTCTCTTGCTGAACAGTTCCAGCTAAAGATTTTACTTTTTTGGAGATTTATTTTGCTTCCGGACACCTCCTTGTAAATTTCCAGTTCTTGCTTAAAGTGCCCGGCTGAATGAGTGCTAGCTCCTCCCAATAGCAAGGTGTCGTCCGCAAACTGGGCATGGTTAATGTTCCGAGTATTGTTCACAATCCGAAGCCCTGGCAGAGTGTGGATATCTTGGCATTGATTGAGTTGAAAGCTGAGGACTGAGGCTTGGATAGCATAAAGAAGGGGAGATAGCAGGCATCCCTGCCTAAGGCATCTAGAGGCTTTGAAGAAGTCCGTGGGTCTGCCATTGACTAGGGGTGCTATCCATGGGGAATCAACGCAGGCTTTGATCCAGTTTATAATATTAGAAGAGAAGCCAAACTTTGCCATTACAGAAAACAGAAAGTCATGCCTCACTCTGTCGAAAGCGTTAGCTAAATCAAGTTTAATAACCATACCTTTCTCCTTGCGCTGATAACTGGAGAGTATTGCTTCTTGAACAAGAATGATATTATCCAGGATTTTCCTTCCCTTTATGAATCCACCTTGGTTCTCCAGGATGATTCTGGGCAGGATTCTTTTTATCCTGGTGGCAATGATCTTAGTGATGATCTTATAGCTGGAGTTGCAAAGAGAGATGGGTCTGAACCGGTTGAAGGAGTTGGATCCTTTTTCTTTTGGGATCAGAGCAAGGAAGGCAGAGTTGGTGCTGCCCCACAGCCTGTTGACCAACTGAGAATGACAAATCATTTTTAGGAGGTCCATCTTGATAATAGGCCAGTAGCTAGAGAAGAATCTAGCAGTGAAACCGTCAAGTCCTGGAGCACTATCAGGTTTCATAATTGAGATTATACCTTTCAGTTCGTTCATAGTGACTGGCGCGGTAAGGAAATTGTTCTCCTCTGGACTGATTATATTCGGGATGAGGTCAAACGGGTAGGCCGTGTCATCAATGGGATCTTCTTTCGGGGCAGTGAACAAATCTTTGAACATTGCATGAGCAGCCTGCTTTATACCATCAAATTCTTTGATAAGCTCACCCTGAAAGTTTATTTCAGCGACTGAATTGTAATTCTTACGGGACTCAGCTTGTTTATGAAAGTAATTTGTATTTTTATCTCCACTTAGGAGCCAAAGGTTCCGGGATTTTTCCCTCCAGTATTCTTCTTCCACCCTGCATGCCGAGAATTTTTTTTTTTGAAGCTCCTCTTCCTTTCTAAGAATGCTTTCGGTTACAGTGGAGGCGTCCATTTGAGATTGATGAGTCTCTAGAATGGCTTGAGCCAATTGCCTTTGGGATGATGGAGAGATAACGCGTCTAGCCCAACTTTTCAGGTCTTTCTTTAGTCTTTTTAATTTGGTTTCCCAAATGAAGGAGGGAGATCCATTGGTAGGGGTGGTCCAGGAATCAGACACAACTTGCATGAAATCATCGCGCTGGAGCCAGAGAGAGCTGAAACGAAAGGGGATAGGTCCAAGATTCTGGTCAGGAGAGAGGTCAAGAGGAATTGGCTTATGATCTGAGGTGCAATGGGGAAGAATTTTGGAGGTAGCTAGAAGCCCCAAGGAGAGAAAGTTGGAGTGCATGAGGAATCTGTCAAGTCGGGCAGCGACATGACCAGGGCCAATTCTCTTATTCGTCCAGGTGAATATTCCTTTAGCCGGCTTAATGTCAAGGAGATCCCAACCTAGGATGATGTCCTCTACCCACTCCCTCGAGGGATCCCTTACCAGCAAACCTCCTTTTTTTTCATTTGATGCTAAGGTGACATTCAGGTCGCCTGCCACTATAATATTATCAAGGCGATGGACATTGAGATAAGTTTCTAGCATTTTCCAGCAGTCTTTTTTTTCGGAGAGCAGAACAGGTACGTAGAGATTAAATAGACTTATAGAGTGCCCGGAAGCTTTGTGGATGAGTTTTGTGAGAACCCAATGCAGCTCACGGACTTCGGCTTCAAGATCATATAGGTTGGCGTTCCAGAAGGTTGTAATGCCTCCTGAGGCACCTCTGGAATTATTGGCAATCCCAGGTCCTTTATTCCAGAACTTTTTCCCAGCTTGGAGGACCGCAACTTCCTCCATTTTAGTCTCCTGGACTAGCAGAATCTCAGGGTTGTGAATTCTGACCAGGTCTCTCATTGCATCTTCTTTTAGAGTAGAACCTAAGCCTCTACAATTCTAGGAGATGTACCTCATTAGGAACTATTCCGAGGGGGGGAGGCCCCTTTTGAGGCCGTGGCACCTCCTTTTTTATATATGGTATTCAATATTCCTTTTAGGGTTTTCTGAGATCCTTCAAGGACCGTTAGGTATGACGCCTCTTCTCTCATCTTCTTTTTTGTTTTCCTCCCCCTTGGGTTTTTTAAAATGGCCGCCGAAAGACTGCTGGATGAATCCTCTTCATCCGAATCTGGATCGGAGTCTAGCGGAGACAGATCTATCCTTATTTCCTTGGATGAATCAGAGATCAAGGCCGCCGGAGAAAGTCTTGGGTCAGAATGGGGCATTTCCCCAGGTTCCAACGGATCTGAGCTTTGGGAGGCCGTCTCATTATGCCTGGGTTGATTGCCAGATTGATTTGCATTTGGGCTGATGGTCTTCCATGGATCTTCAACATGTGGTTCTTCAGTGTCCTTTATGATGATGGGCTCAGAATGGCTGGTTTCTTGGTTGTTTGAACGCCTTGGATGGCTCTGCATGTCGACTCCTTTCTGCTTTTCTTGAGTTTTATTATTTAGCTTCCCTTTCCTGACTTTTTTCCAACCTTCTCCTTCTTCTTGGACCTAAAATTGTGGGCAGTTTTTCTGGAAATGGCCGTGCTCATGGCAATGGCGGCATTTGAACGGAAGCTGTTCATAGTCCAATTTTTGGTAATGGTGCCAGTCTCCAACTTTCAGTTTAACTGCTTCCGGCAATCCTGCTTCGAGATCGACCTCTACGCATATTCTGGCACAGGAATATTGGCCTTTGTTCTCTGCTTTGTCTATGAATCTCCCCAGTGCGTTCCCAATTTTTTCCAGGGTTTGGATGTTCCAGCAATGGACTGGAAGATTTGGCAGTCTCACCCATACAGGTACTTCCTTAGGAACATCAACTTCTGCATTGAAATCCGGTGTCCATTTGTTAAGGAACAACCCTTGGGAACCCATGAAATATGGGTCGCTCCTGAAAACCATATCTTGGTCTTCTTTGGATATGAATTCGAAGATGAAGAACCCTCTTCCTACCGGGTAACAGGTAACACTATTCTTGAGTTGCGGCCTCCAATTCCTTTGGATCCAGTCGTCTGTGGTTCTGGTAGAGGGCCATAACCCCATGAATTGCCCTACCAAACCACGTTCAGCAAGTGCCAGTGCTATCTTGATGGGCTGATCTACTGGTAGATCGATCTCAGGAACTGCATCAAGTTTTTTAATGAATTTGGGAATGGAAGGGGCCACCGGCTTTAGCCCAAGGACCGAGATCAATTTTCTGAAAGCGTCTTCAGCCGAGGAGGAAGGAGAGGGAGGGATGAGCCCTCCCCCAGGCACCGCCATGAGGCTCGAGAGAGCACCAACACCAAAGCTATCTCTCCAGCATGCGCTCGGTCTAAAAATTCGTCCAATGCAGCGTAAGGATTTGATTCTAGTTTATATTATCCCTTGCCGATTTTTAAAAATCCCTATTTTCCCTATATATTGCATGTATCCATTTTTTCATTTACATTTTTTATACCCCTTTATATTTCTACCTAAGGAAAAAAAAACACAAGAAAGGGCGACACTTGATAGGCGCCCTTAGGCAAATCACTTTATTAGGAATTAAAATGTATCACATGATGTCAAAACAAATAAGAGAGGGTTTATTTGTACCAATCTCAAACAGTAGTGTGTTTTCCCCAGGAAGGGTTCAAAAATGAAACTTACACCATTTATAACTGCTTCTTTCCATCATGGACTTTTTATCCAAGCACCATTTTGGTATCTAGGAGATTGTACATCTTCAGAAACAAAATTGATTTGGAATCTTCAATGCATACTGTTAATCTTTTTAGATTAAAAATAATATGAATTTAACAAGAGGAATGGACGAGTCGAGCTGGCATCCATTTATCCAATGAAATTGTGAGCATTTAAAGCATAAATTCATGATGTCAAAATAGAACACCTTTCAGTTGAAGATTGTATTTCCAGTTCAGATGTCTACCTTGTCACCAAGTTCCTAGCTAAGTTTTACTCAAACAAATTCTTTATCATCTATGGGGAAAAGAAAAAAAAATCGAGGGTTGTGACAAACAAGCAAGTTGGTCAGAAGACATAAACAAAAAGATGGAGAAGCAAAGTCAACTAAAAAATATGAGCCAAATAACTGAACACCAGTAACATTATGAGCAATTTCAAATTTAGTCTTCAAACTGACAAATTTTCTTCAACATAGATTCAAGGCAAATTCTGGAGGTGTGACTCTAACAAAGCAACCAACCAAACTACATAAAAATATCTCCAACAATGTATTTTCAAAAGCACTAAGATACATATCCCAATCTAGTGTACACAAATTATCTTGTAGACTTGGCATTAAAACTTTTGTGGTTGGATTAGAGTCATAATTGTCTTCACCAGCTTCATTTTCAGTTTGTAAATGAACCTGACAACCAATATGGTTTGACCATATGGAAAGGGTTCACCTTGTGAAGCCCAATGGGTTATCTCAATCAGTTCAAATAGGCTGTTTCAAGGTGGAGTTCATTGTAAGGTCTCCAGTTCTAGTCTGGCTGAGGTTCAAGTCCTGCTGAGTCTGACTGGGTTACCAACCACCATTGCAGCTAGTTGTTGAGCTACCCTCCATCAAGATATTCTAGAGAAGAGGGGGAGAATCCTGTGAGGATTTTCTTGGAAAGAAAAGGAGTTTATCTTGTGATATGGTTAATCGTATCCAAAACCAAAGTTTGATTAAGCCCAATGTGTATGAGTGGATCAAACAAAATTAAATCTTACAACCTTGTTTCATTCATGATAGTCGGGTGGATCTAAATACCCAAGACAATGCTAAGTTTTATCTTTTCTACACCAATAGCATTAATAATTGAAAAGGAAACCCAAACCCATGAATGTACATAAGTTTTCAAGTGTATCAAGTTCAGTGAAAAGAGTTTTTTGCATCAAATAAATTGGTTTTCTATTCAAGAGTTAGGATTGCTGAATAAACAAGCAACGGACATTGTTTCCAAGCTAAAAGATTCATGGAAAAAAGGGAAAATGGCTTGCAATAGGCTATAATTATATTAGAATGCAGATATTTGCAGGTGTACATATTGCTTATGTGATTATTGGATTTTACTGCATAATAGATTTTAAACCCAACGTTTCAGATGAACTCTTCACTCATAATCAGGGAAACCAATCAGTTGGAAAGCAATGCTACAAATGAGGAGTGCACCTATTTATTAATATAAGGTAGGAGGGAAAGTCACATGATATGTGTAAGGTAGGACAAAAAGTCACGGGCTACATAATATATATAAGGTAGAAGGGAAAGGAGAGGAGGACAGTATCCTCCTCTCCTTTCCCTTCTACCTTGTATATAGCCTGACTTTCCCTCCTACCTTATACAAGCCCACTCAACACTGCTTTCTATCTTACAGTTGGTTTCCCTGATGATGGCTGACGAGTTCACATAAAATGTAGGGCTTAAAATCTTTTATGCAGTAAAATCCAAAACACACAAACAAGATGTGTAATTAAGCAAAATCTAACAATATAAACAACAGATCACAGATGCAGAGAAGATCAATGAAATACATGATTTACATTTTCTAGAGTGCTTTCTTTCATTAGGCATTTAATCCTATTGCCTTGAATGTTTGTTTACAACCTGTTCAGAATCTCATTGCAATTTTGACAATATACAAAGCACTGTATGCATGCTAGAAAATAACATAGATTGATAAGGGTCGTATTAAGATACATCTTTTAGGTTATACAAATTATTCCAACAATGATAGCTGTAGCAATCTCTGAACAACTCATGCTAATTGGAAAAGGTAACTCATCAATGATCTATACCTAGGGCCTGCCTGTTGGAGCAGCCAGTGGACCAGCCTTGCCAGATTTCATCCGTGCAACTTTTGATTGAGCAAGCATCTCATCATAGTTCTGTAAGTCATTAAACATAATGAAAAGATTTATCAATGTAGAATCAAAGAAAAGAACATAATGAGAAGGAAGTGTAGAATATGTTCAGCAACAATCCTGCAAACCTAGGCTAAATTTTAAGGCAAGACATTTAGTATAAATGAATTAAAAATGGTTAATGCTTACCCTTTTCTCCATGACCAGACCCTATTTTGGGAGGATCTTATCAGCAATACCATAATCAATTGCTTCCTGTGGGAAAAAGTATCTTGATCTTTGAATATCCTTTGCAGTCTCTTCTTGTGTTTGGCCAATTCCTTTTGCCAGTAATTCAATGTAGTACTGTGTATTTACTTCCAACTCTTTTTCCTGAAGAAGACATAATTTCATCAGCTGGCCTATAATAAGTATTAAGCACTCCTTTAAAAGGAGCTAAGTGAGCATTTACCTGTTACTTAAGAATGACTTTTGAGATTTCTTAAGTAACATCTTAAAAAAAGGGAAAAATATTACCTTGATATACATATCGATGGAAGAACCACTGGATTTATTCACTACTGGCAGGTGCAGTTTTTCTATGATAGAAAAAAGACAGATCATCAACATATTTTTTAACAAAGAATGACTAGATATATGAACCTACTAAGATTGCATAAATTACCAGAAAAAAAACACAAATCTTATTAACATTTTCAACTGTGTTTCTGACACTTGAGTATGAGTGACCCTTGGATTTTGATAGGATATCTTACTTTAAAGTTCCAGTAGACCATATTGCAACAAGCTATGAGTGTGCCCTTGAACTTATTGACAAACTGCATAAGCCTGAATGAAGTAGAGACTCACATAGTACACTTACTTGTTGAGCTAGGCATAAGAGCACGATTTCCCTTGGCTTCAAGTGACAGAAGCTTTGCTTCCTGGCCAAAGGACATTCCCTAGTTCAGTGTGTAAAACTTGGGCTTCACATACTGCATACAGGATATTTATAGGAATATACATTTTCTGTGATTTTCAAGATATTTAAAAATAGGATATGGCACCTCAAAAGACCCAAAGAGGACCTTGTGAGTGTCCTTGAAAAAATTTTCATTTTTAATTTTGTGTTTCATGTCAATAAAGATCCATCTGTTCAACAATAACTAAAAGTTCAAAGTTTAATATTATTACGAGAATTCAAAGATGGGGAGAGTTCATGAGAGATCCCTAGAGCTAAAGGAGGACAAAACTTGCCAATCTCAATTGTGTTGTTGAAGCAGCAAATATGGAGAGCATTCAAACAAATAAACAGTATATTAGATAAACGATACACAAATAGGGTGGAGTATATTTGATATAAAATTGAAATCTAGTTTGAGATGATGAAGCCTTAAAACTGAACACAACCATTCACAAACTGAAAGACAATCAAACCAGGAGATCAATCATCAAATATAGTTGTCTGGCATGCAGACAAGTGCTCTTCTGAGGACAATGCCTTGACAAGATAGCTGAGTCTTGCACAAGCACTTCAACATTGTAATACAAGCACATGTTTCTGCTGAAGTTTCACTATAATCTTGTGTTTATTCTTATTTTCTTGTTTTGTGCTTTTAATCTGACATGCTTATATGATTCTGGTTCCATTTTAATTGGCATAAGAGATGAGAGAAATGAGATATTTTAAAACCTGCAATCTTACACTCGTAGTTATGCAATTATTGGTCTTGTGGACCATCTTTGACCTTGAAAACACTTAAATGTCTACTTGTTTGTCTTCTTTATTATTAGCCACCCACAGCAAAAAGACGTTCAGAAATTCACCTTCCTAAGAATGGAGAGTTACTAAATTCATTTTGCCCATTTACTATAGGTATTGCACTAAGTTACTAACCATCTTGCAAGATTAAACCTACCTTCATAAGAATGGAGAGTTACTAAATTCATTTTACCCATTTACAATAGGTATTGCACTAAGTTACTAACCATCTTGCAGGATTAAACCACAAAGTGACCTTAAATAATATCACAGGAATGTGGACATAATAAATGGCTGCATAACTATCTATATTCAATATGGCAGTCAGATATGAGATAAATCAAATGTAGAAATTAAGATCTTAGGTAAATCCACAATCAAATTCAGACTCACAAACACAAATTGAACAAAACAAACAGTATGCAAAACTTGTCCTACAAATACTGCCCATAAACAATAAACTATTGTAGAATGAGGCTTTGGGCCTTTGGATATGTTCTTTGCTTGACTTCAGGCAATGTTGACATTATGATTAAAGTGATACATATTAGTTCTGAAAAAAAATAATATGAAATTGCAGTCACTATAATTGTTTGAATTGTGCAGTCACTCAAGAGATAACATGCACACAGAATAATTTAGTAAAATTTAAATACAGCTCACAAATTTGTTTGCGAGATTTTTTTAAAAATAGAGAGCTTACTAGGTAAGGTTGGCTTCAATTCAACTGTCAACTGAATGGCTGACAAACATCCATTAGCAGACATTGTTCCTAGAATAGCACGAGAGTCTCCAACATTTGCAATGACAAGGTCCTGGCCCTAATAAAAGACAACTACAAAGATAAGCCATTGGAAAAATTTCAAACTATAAACTAAATATGAAGATAATATTGTTCATTTTGAAATATGCAACAATTCCAATATTGATGCAAAGCTCTATAACATTCATTTCTTTGGGGCTCTTACTGCCTCTGCCAAAATTGGACATAAAATAAGATAGATAATTTTATTAATGTCCAACAAATGACCACAAAAGTTGGTCAATGGGTCTAAAATATTACATCTAGTGTAAGTACAAAGTGGGAGTACAAAAGCAACTCCTAGATCAATACTAACAGCATAAAAAGATATTAAACTAAGTGTCTAGCTAAAGGCTAAATGCTCTAGATAAGAGAAGATATAAAATGAGGTGCAAGTACAAAGGAGTCGCAAGAGAGTTGCTAGAAACTGAAGAGTTTTGGTACTGAGCAGAAGAGAGGATGTCAAGGCATGTTGGAGCTAGCTACTGAAGTGACTGCAAGACATGCTTCTCATTGGAGTCATCAATGAGTGTGAAAATTCCAATGCACTAGCAGATGATATCCTCCAGGGAGTGGCCAAGGCTGAGAAGCCTAGCTGCATGATCCCGACGGAGTGGCTAGGGATGATGAAGTATTGTCTTTGGAGTGAGTTTCTGTATTTAAATATGAAGATTCAATTTTGATTTTGAGTTGGCAAAGTTCCAGGTTCAAACATAACCCATGCTTATTAGGTGATGTGGAGCATATTCCTTAACGAAATTCTTCCATGTTTCAGTAGTTTGTTATTTATGCTCAGTATTTATAGGGATCTGTTTTACTAAAAATAGCCCTCTATTCAATTACTCTTTTTGGGTTAGAGCAAATAAGAGGGCAGTTAATAATTTTAGGAAGTGGGGTTAGGAAAAAGGGGAGGAGGTGGTAGCGTGGGCTCAGGGAGGTATTTTTCCAGCTGATTGAAAAGTAGGTGCAGACGCTGATAGATTAGTTTCTATGGCTGTTACTGTCTGTAATCTGGTGTGCAATGAATAAAGAATACTGTTATGAAATTTTCATCTAGCTGAATAATTTTGTTGCCTGTCATATATATTTAGAGTGTTTGCGCCGTCTATTTTTCTTTGTTTTACTGCCAATACTCTTGCAGGTTTAAAGATGTATTGAAGAGGTTGCTCTGCATATCTGGAAACAGAGCATATGCATACCAGTGGACTATACTAAAGAATAAATTGTTGCAGATTGGAGTTTAGCTGCATCATTAGGCACCTTAGTTCTCGCTGTGGCTTGATAGGTCTGCACCAGCAGCTTATGAAATTTCAATCATGATAGTTCATCAACTTATGGTTTTGCTCAATCCTGGGCACAATCTAAGTCACCTTTCTCTAAAGGAAGAGGGATGAATGCTAAAAGCTGATCATTTTGTCTTCCTGTGCCCTGAAGTGAAGGAAGACCCTAACCATATATGGATCAAGTTATTGAAATATGAGAATGGCAATTGAGAATGCATAAATGCTTTTATACCTGTTTGAGGATGGTAACGGCAGTCGTCCCACTGCAGAATCAATCCAAAATGGGATGCAGCTTGAGTTCCTTATCCATTACCTGGAAAGCTCGTAGATGAGATTCCTTCCAAACTGCAAACATCTTGGACTCTTCTTTGTGCACATCCCCATCCGAATCATTACACAATTTGTTTGAATCAATGACCTCAAAATTGTTACTATTTGCAGGACCAGGCCAATCAGCTAAAAGCAGTTCTTCCCACTGGTTCATAAGCAAGCTAGGCAGAGAGTCTCTAACCCTTTTGCTAACCAAGTGTCCATATGGTCCATGACCATCAAAAACTCCAGGGAAGCTTATGTTCTCATCTGACCCAAAATGCCCCTGTGACCCAAAATTCTGATGGAAACAAAAACAATATGAAATTACCGAAACTCTCATTATTCTCAAAGATATTTACAGATATATGTAGTTCACCATGTAATTTTTCCATTTAATGAATTCATGAAAAGGAAGAAAATACATGAAACATGTTTAAAAGGGTTTTAGTTTTGATTCAATTATGTCTTTGTTTTAGGACCTGTATAAGCTCATGACTCAAATATAAGTCTCCTTAGGGAGATCCATACTAGTCACTTGTGAATCTTCAATCTGTCAATCACTTGCTTAAGATTTTACTCATAGCTGTCACGATGACTGGGAATACTCTTCAAATCATCCATCCCACAGGAGGGATGAATCAATACTCTTCAAATCATCTACACCACAGGAGGGATGAATCAATACTCTTCAAATCATCCATCCCACAGGAGGGATGAATCAATACTCTTCAAATCATCTACACCACAGGAGGGATGAATCATAAAAGCATAGTTGGACTCTGTATGAACATCCACACAATTCCTCACAGGTAATCATTAATTGCAAACTCAATACAAAGTTGCAGGGATGAATCAATACTCTTCAAATCATCTACACCAGAAGAGGGATGAATCATACATCACAGGAGGGATGAATCATAAAAGCATAGTTCGACTCTGTATGAGCATCCACACAATTCCACAGGTAATCATTAATTGCAAACTCAATACAAAGTTGTAGGCATGAATCAATAATCTTCAAATCATATACACCACAGGAGGGATGAATCATAAAAGCATAGTTGGACTCTGTATGAGCATCCACACAATTCCTCATAGGTAATCATTAATTGCAAGCTCAATGCAAAGTTGCAGGGATGAATCAATACTATTCAAATCATCTACATCACAGGAGGGATGAATCATAAAAGCATAGTTGGACTCTGTATGAGCATCCACACAATTCCTCAGCTTGTCTACAAACCAACAACTCCCCTTGTTTCTGCAACTAAGCTTCTCAGTAACTGAAATAAGGATGCTACTCAGAAAATTACCAACCCCTAGAACACTCAGAGACACAGCAATACCCAAAATTTTCATAGTGTCTGGCATCTGATCATAAAAGAACTCTTGCATTCCTACCATTACAAATACATCAGCTATGCCAAATAGCATGTATTGTGGAAGCAGCAGAGAAATACTCAATGGAATTGTTGCATGGGGCATATCTATCACCCCATTATCCTTTCTACTTTGATTCTTCTAATCTTTGTCAATGCAACAGCAATCATTGACATAGTGGAGAAAAACATGCTAGTGCCTATTCTATGAAGTAGAGTTATACCCTGTTCATTCCCTGTCAAGTTTTCTGCAACTGGAACAAAGATGCGGTCATAGACGAGCACCAATAGAACGACAGATAGGCTAATAAAACATTGTAAGCTTGCAGGAGGGATTTGGAAGTGTGTTCCGATCTTTCTATCCATTGTGCTTCCCTGTTTTGTGAAAAATGTGAAAGTTTGTGCATAGACAACCCCAAACATCAAACATGACATCCAAATTGGCAACAACCTAAGAACATCTTTCACCTCTTCAATGTCTTGGACTGTGCATAATCTCCAGTTATGGCTTGTTTTGCACTCATAGTCTAAGTCATCTTTAATTGTTGCTCTGTTAAGAAACCTGAAAAACAAGAGTGAGGACATTCACACCAAATATCTCAGTCATCTAAAACTAACCATAATAGGGTACACCCAACTAGAAGCAACATTGAAGACTGAAATTTAACAGAAAAAGGACTTACTGACTCATTACACCGTATCCATGTTCAACAGGTAGCAGTATCTTCTCGTATATTCCTAAAGCATAAATTTTCAGTCTGTCCTTCCTACAAAAATATTGTTTCAACTACCAAGAGCTTCAGCATTTCTCTTGTCACATGGAAAATTCATTGACTCCATTAAATTCAATTTGCAGCATTAGGCAACTTTAGAAAGGTCCAGTAATTTTAGTGGCAACTATTTCCTGTACTTTTGTACTAATAAATGTAAAATAACTAATTGTGAACTAGTAAGGACAAGAGACCGTTTACCTAAACTTATCAATAGAAAAATACTGTCTGCTTGATCCAGACTTCAAAACTTCTCTTTCCTCAATGACAGCTACTTTATTTAAAATGTTCCACTTATGAATCGTTGCAACAAAGACATGGGCGATTCGAGTGAGAGGATTACCACCAGGCAGTTTATGCTTGTAAAATATTGTCCCACACACGAAAGTAAAATGCAAAGCATCTTTTATCCATATAATAGTGTGTTCTTCATATTTATTGTTATCGTGATATGCAGAAAATATAAATGTAGATAGCAGTTTCTCACTCCAAACTGATGTGGCATTTCTAGAGTTAGGTCTGTAATTCAAATTTTGTCTTCCGCAATTGTGTTATGAGACCCCAGTCTTTCCAGTCAAAACAAAGTTATGTTCACCAAGTCTTTCATTATAATTGCGACCTTATGGAATGCAAGCAAAATCTCTAGAAGATTCATACCTTGATAATCTTCAGCTTGTTGAACACGTCCTGCAGCACTTTGTAATTTTGAATCATATCGTACTCTGTCTTTGCATCAAAGTTTACCTGCAACATAAGCCAAAAAAACTTAGTGTGCTAAACAGCTTGTGATATCAAATCAAATGAAAGATTGTCAAAGGTTTAAGAATAGAGACCTTGTGCATGGGAACCACACCAGGATGTACGACATCCATAAGTTTATAGTGAACAGCTCCAGAAGCAGCCTGATAGAAAATCGAATGAGTCATTTTTTATTCTCTATGCGAATATCAGAAAAGCAGGAAATGTAATGGGTCTGTGCATTCTTCACAGAATAGATCAAACATAACGTCGACCCATTTTTTTAATAATCCTATTCTGCTTGCAATTCCATTCATAGTAATCCCAGCGACTCGGTACACTTTTCAAATCACCCTACCAAAAGGATGAAACAAAGGCACTCAAAAAACTAGGGATAAGCTGTAAAGACCCCATTACTTTGTTGCTACAAAGCCCTAAAGAGAGAGCAACCCTATTCCCAAGAACTGTTTAAACCAAGATCACCAAAAGTTCTGCACTGCCCTCCCAAAACCCAGAAATGCAAATAAAAGAACAGAATGAAGTGACAAGACGGATCTCATTTTCTTAATAGAAAATAAAGAAAACAAAATCAACATTGGGCATCTACCCATTTTTACCCAAGCTCTAATACAGAAAACAGAAGTACTTTTGAGCACTCTTCACAGTATTGGACCTTAAGCACTCTGCATCTCCTCAAGGTAACCATAAACCACACTACTAAAAAAATGGCGGCCCTAAATATTCAAAAAACAAATGACCCTCTTACATAGATAAAAGAACAACCAAATGGGTGCCCACATTTGTTTCCAGACAAGCCTTTTCTTCGCATAACTCGAAATCTAGGGGGAAAACGGAGAACAGAAAGCGAGTGAGTTCCTTGAAGTTATTTGTCCATATGTTAAAACTTGTAAAGAAAATTAATATGATAATGCGTGCTTACCTCTTCAACGTTGCTGAGAGAGAGTTGAAGAGTGGTGTTGATCCATGCAAGGAGCTCGCAGGCACCTACCAGGCAAGGCTTGGAGGACTGGTGAACGAAGCAGGAAAAAATGTTGAATAAAACATACCCCAACATATTGGATATTTAAATAGTAAAAAAAAAACCCTAGTTACCCCTAATATACCCCCAATATATTGATTTTTAATTTTTTAATTTTAACCCCCCCAATATGAATGAACGTGATATCATATTGGTCCCTAGGTGACGCCCCCGTGGTGAGGACAATGATATATGATCAAGATCTTCCAATGCATCTATGGGCAGAGGCAACAAGAGCTGATGTATATGTACAGAATATGATATCTCACAGTGCTCTTGGGTTCAAGACTCTAGAAGAGATGTTCACGGGAAAGAAGCCTGGGGTAAGTCACCTCAAGATATTTGGTTGTCCAATATATATTCATATACCAAAAGAGAAAAGAACCAAGTTGGACCCTTCTGGAAAGAAGGGGATATTTGTTGGATATTGTGAAGTATCCAAAGCATTCAGAATATACATTCCTGGATTCCATCACATAGAAATCAGTCAAGATGTGACATTCGATGAAGAGACAACCCTCAAGAGATCCAGGAAGTGCCAACATGAAGAAGTGTATGAAGAAGAGACACCTCCCATAAATAAAGAAACTACATGTCTCCCTGAAGATGAAGCTCCTGAAGAACATGACATAGTAGAACCACAAGAACCTCACATGATGGAGATATCAAGAAAGCCTGCTTGGACAAGAGAAATTATTCGAGAGGCAGAAAGATATGGAGCTCTTGAAGGCTCCACAAGGGAAAGAAAGAAACCTAAGACTTTTTCCAACTATGTAGCCTTGATGTGTAATCTTGTAGATCAAGAACCCACAAACTATGAAGAATCCGTACAAAAGAAAGAATGAGTAGAAGCAATGACTGAAGAATACCAGTCAATAATAAAGAATGATGTATGGGATATAGTTCCCAAACCAGAAGGGAAGAGTATAGTATCCTCCAAATGGATATACAAAATAAAGCATGTAGCTGACGGGAGTATCGAGAAGTATAAAGCAAGATTTGTGGCCAAAGGTTTCTCTCAGAAAGAGGGAATTGACTATGAAGAAACATTTTCCCCAGTAGCACGGCATACTTCGATTAGAGCTATCATGGAAGTTGCATCCATGATGAAGTGGGACTTACACCAGATGGATGTGAAAACAACCTTTTTGAATGGTGTGATCGAAGAAGAAGTGTCATGTCCCCAGTTTCGACCCCGTTTGCATGATGTATATAATGTAAATAATCATGGTGAGGAGCTAAAGGCAAAGGCCCCACCATCGATTTTGTTGTGTATATTTCGGCAATAGAGGTAATTGTCGATGGTATGTCGTGCTATCCGGCACATTATAATTCGGCATCATGTAAATCCGCACATCAATTAAAATAAACCACAACCAGCTACGGCAGTGCAACATTGAATGAAAAGGGCATGGTTCCAAAGGATAAGGGGTGGAAGATGTCCCATGTTTTATAGCCTTGTTGTTTTGCTACCTTTGCTATTTGTCACCCTTTTTGTCTCACCCAACCTTGTCAACCTCTTTAATGCTTCAGAGCTGGTGGTTGAGGAGATATGGCTGAGTGGTTGAGGGTAGTTATTGCCTTTGGGAGTGGGGTGGCAGGGCTGTCAGCTCCATACCCACATCCACACTCCACCCACGTCTGCCCATTCTTCTCCCTCATGCACTCTCCCTGGTCAGTTTTACACTCTCACCATGATTTTGGTCTGTGGGCTTCTCACGCACAGGTTCTGGGCGATTTTAGTCTCACGCAGACATTTTCTGGGGCTCCACGAGTTGCTGAAGCACCCACGCACTGTAATTCGCGTCCTTGCTGTTGTTTTGTTCATCCACGGGCAAGATCGGAGTTGTTTTCTCCTCACGCAGGGCCTCTACTACTGGAATCCTCACGCAGAAAATTGGGTATGTCTTTCCCGTGCATTTTTCTGTTGGGTACGAGTTTTTCCTCATGCACAAGATGTTTGGGTCGTTTTTCCCATGTAGAGAGCCGTGCTTGCTGTTGGTGTTTGGGGCTGTTGTCTTCCCCATGAATTTTGTCGGCTGTGGGTTCCAATTTCGTTTTGGACCACTGTGGATTGCTAATTCGTGGGTTGAATTTCCCTTGTCTGTCCACACTAGGAGTTGTTCTTCTCCTTTGTTGGGACTGTGTGAGTTGCCATTAGTCACCCAGAGGAATTGTGTGTGCTGTTGGCTGAATTTCCTTGTTTTGGGACTGTGGGCTGTTGTTATCCTTCATGGTGTGTTTTGCTGCTGATATACCCTGGTTTGGGTGCTGTTGCTGAGTTGTTTTGGCCACGTTAGGGCCAAAACCTAC
>LPNX010943972.1:0-91932 GCA_001517045.1 Pseudotsuga menziesii
TGAATTTGCCCATCCAATAATTCGCAGGCGAATTTATTTTTGGAGTACTCCACCAAGAGAAGTGCCCTCCAATCCGTGGATATACTACTGAGAGATAATGGAGATGGTCGCCTGGATAATGCATCAGCCACTACATTATTCTTACCTTTCACATACTCAATCTCGAAATCATAGGCTTGTACCTTGCTGACCCATTTCTGTTGTCGCTCATTCACTTCCTTCTGTTCCAAGAAATACTTGAGGCTGTTATGATCTGTTTTGATTTTGAACTAACTGCCCACCAGGTACTGTCTGAATTTTGTGAGAGCATGCAAGATAGCTAGCATCTCTTTGTCATATATGGAGTAATGGTGCTCGTAGTTCTTCAGCTTACGGCTCTCAAATGCAATAGGGTGATGATTCTGCATCAGTACTGCTCCTAACCCTTCTCCTAAGGCATCACATTCTACTGTAAAGGGTTGTGAGAAGTCTGGCAATGCTAAAACTGGGCAAGAACTCATGATAACCTTCATCTCCTCGAAAGTTTTCTGCGCTGAGTCTGTCCAAGTGAATGCCCCCTTCTTGGTGAGATCTGTAAGGGGTGCTGCAAACTGGGAGAATCCCTTAACGTACCGTCGGTAATAAGTGCACAGACCTAGGAACCCTCGCAACTCTGTCACGGTTTTTGGCGCGGGCCAATCTCTGATAGCTCACATATTCTCCATGTCCACCTGTACTCCTTCTGCATTGATCACATGTCCTAAGTACAACATTTCCTTCATGCCAAACTCACACTTGGACATTTTCGCGTAATACGACTGTTCTTCTAAAATACTCAACGTCTCATCCAGGTGTTTCAAGTGCTCTTCCCATGTTTTGTTGTAAACCAAGATGTCATCAAAGAATACAAGCAAAAACTTACGTATTTGTGCCCTGAAGGTGTGGTTCATGCATGACTGGAAAGTCGCTGGAGCATTGGTAAGCCCAAATGGCATGACCAAAAACTCATAGTGACCATAATGACAGCGAAAAGCTGTTTTGGGAATGTCCTGGTCCCTTACCCTGATCTGATGGTATCCCGAGCGAAGATCGATCTTGGAGAAGTATTGAGCTCCCCGAAGTTCATCCATGAGTTCCTCAATCCTGGGAATGGGATACCTGTTCTTGATGGTCTTTTTTTTAAGCGCTCGGTAATCGATGCACATACGCAGAGTGCCATCCTTCTTCTTAACCAGAACTACTGAAGATGCAAAGGGGCTAGAACTGGGTCGTATATAACCAAGATTCAGTAATTCTTTAATGGTTTTCTCAATCTCATCTTTGTACCTCTTAGGATTCCTGTAAGGAGTGGTGATGACGGCTTGTGTTCCCTCCTCTAGCTCGATGATGTGTTCAAAGCCCCGGTCTGGTGTTCTGCCTGATGGAAGGTCCCGAAAAACCTTTTCGTGTTTCTGTAGCAAGGCCTGAATGTCACTGGGGTGTTGTGAGCTGGTCTCTGGGGGTTTCCTGAAGGTGACAAAACATTCTGCAACCCATTCTATATCATCCTGTCGAAGCACTGCCTCCATTTTCTGTGACGAGACCGGTTTTGGGGGATAAGTGTTCATGCCCCTCAAAACTACTCGTTTTCCATCTGGCCCCTGAAACTCCATTTCCATTGCCCTGTAATCTGTAGTGTATTTTCCTATAGAGTAAAGCCACTGAACACCCAATACCACATGAGTATCCGCTACATCCACTACATAGAAAGAGTCTGTCATCTGATAGTTACCTAAGGCAACGTTCAGTTTTGGGATCCAGTAGCTGCACTCCATGCTGGAGTTCTCGGCTACTGCTACATTGAATCCCTCGAACTTCTTGGTCTAAATACCTCGTTTGGCTACCCAAGCGGATTCAATGAAATTGTGGGTGGCTCCCCCATCAATCATAACTCCTACTCTGTGACCCTGCACTACTCCCCTGACCCTGAGAGTATGGAACCTCGGTACTCCAGACAATGTAGCAATGACTCCCTCTGGTGCATCACCCTAGTGTGATTCCTCTTCTGTGGCCTCCTACTCATCGTCATCCTCGTCACTGTCTGAATACACCTTAATGTAGTGTGCTTTGGCCTTCCCTGAGCACCTGTGTCCTGGTACCCATGGTTCCTGGCAGGTGAAGCATAGCTTCTTCCTTCTCAAATCTTTCCTGGTGTCCTCATCTAACCAGGTTTTCTTGGGCACATCTTGCTGGAAAGGTTTCCTGTCCTTGTCCCTAATAGAAAAATTGGTTTTCATAGGGAATTTGTTTTTGGGAACTGAATCCTGAAGATCCCTTGCCCTGCTAATAGCATCCTGCAGAGTGAGGGGTTTGTAGGCTTTCACCCATCCCCGTAGTGGCTCTATGAGGGCCTCAGTGAATAACATAGTCAGTCTGCTCGCTGACACATCTGTTACCATAATGGCTAGCCTCTGAAACTCTGAAATGAATGATTCTATGCTACCAGTTTGCTTGAGTTGAGCCAACTCCCTGAAATGGATCTCTGGATCTTTCCTGTCGAACCTCTCCATGAGTTTTTGAGTGAACTCACCATAAGAATGTATGGTGTTGTGACCCAATGTCACCAGTCTGTGGTACCACCATTCGTGAGCTTCTCCGTCCAGGTGAAGTGTAGCCAACTTAATGGCGTCTGTCTCTGTCATGGGGTTGAGCTGGAAATAGGTATCCAACTTTTGGACCCATGTTCTCGCTGATCCTCCGCGAGTTCCATTGAAGTTTGGGATAGTTAACCTGCCCAAGGTTTTCTGCAGCTCATAGTTGTGACTGAAACCCTTGTTGAAATTCCTGGGCCTGTTCCTGCTCTTCATGTTGCAGAATTCTGAGAAAGACATAGCAGCATGAAACTCATCCCCTAAGTCCCTGTACTCCTACAAATAAGACCCAAAAGGCTCGCTGGGCTCTACCTGCATGACCGGGCCCCCTACTGTATCTGCCAAGAAGTGAGGCATGGTAGGCCTGATAGTAGGTCGACTATATATGTGGGGAGTGTTCTGGATATTGGTGTATGCCATCTTACCACTGCCGCTGGAAGATCCCCGCTCTACTGGTGGGGGGGGGCACTGCTGATACCTGGTTCCGGTTTCGCTGAAAGTCTACTGATTGCATTGAGGACTTGTTTTTGTCCTTTCACTAAGTCTTGCAATGCAGAGACTAAGTTGTGAAAGTCCATCCGATCCTCCTCATCTCTCGTTCCTTTTCCCCTATCCGCATGAATACCTGTCTGTTCCATGTCTGAATTGGTATCCTCTAGCTAGATATCTTCAAATTCTTCTATGTATCTACTCTTCTTCCTCCTATAAGTTACAAAAGGATCCCCTTCTGTATTCATCTACTTTTCATCTCTTAAGCCCACAGCTGGCCAAGAAAATAGCTCTGATACCACTGAAATATCCCAAATCCTGATATTTTCTATTTCTAAACAATTATGCGGATACAACTAGGCTTACAAACTGCCAGGAAAAAATCCCTATTTTATAGGAAAAATTAGGGTTAGGGGTTGTGAGATAGGATACACACTTACCACTGATAACTGGCTAAACTGCTGCAGATAAAGTCTGCAAGTACTGAGATCTGGATCGGAGAGGAACTGATCTCTCCCGTCTCCGGTGAATGCTCCAGCAATAAGACGCCCAAGCAGAGAAAAAGGTGACGCCCTAAAGGAAGGAGGGGCCCGATGGATCTTCCGATTTGTAGGGCTGATAGCCTCGCTGTGCCAGAGAGATTGGCTGGAAAATACTGCAGTTCTGAACCCTCTAAGTATGATAGCGACTTGGTTCTCTAAGGCAGCTGCTTACGCCCCTGAAGGTCTGGAAATGCTGATAACTCCTTCGGATGAGCTCAGATGGAGCTGATAGTCACTGGGTACCGAAATATGAAGCTGCTAGTGAGAATGATGCCTGAGTTTCGGAAGGAAACTGAGATCTGAAGGCCTAATAGCTGATTAGGGATTTTTGGTTGAAAACCCCCTCTTACGGCTGCACCATGCCTCTGCAACAATCTATACCCTGTTCTATATAATTGATGAATGAAATGAAGAACAAGTGGTGAACCAATATGGCTTACCCGGAATAAGACTAGGACATATGTTTCACTGCCGAAATCCTGTTAGCTGAAGACTCCGTCTCCAACCCCAACTGCTGTGCTGCTATCCAAGTGCTCCCAAAATAATCAATAATCATAAGTGAGGTCTCCTCTTGCTTTACCATCTATTTATAAAGTTCAACTGCGCAAAACCTAATCTTTGACCTAATTAGGTCACTTTATCTTCTAATTTTCCGTTGACTTGCATGCATGCGGATGGAGACCTAAAAGAGCATGGTCATGCATGAAGGTGGTCTTTGGCCCAGGTGGTCCTTCTTGACCCAGTGAGGATGCCCTAGATCTTCTATGGATGGCATTAGTCCTAATCTGATTCCCTAGCTATCAGTAACCGCTCGAACCCATAGGAATCACATAGGTTAGCGGTATGGGCCTCAAGGCCTAAAAGGAAGAGGACATTACATAGAATCTTTCTCACATGAGTTTATGAACGTGTGTATGTTTAAGTACAATGGGGGGCATACAAACTTTGTGGTTCCACCCCCTTTCACTCCCCCAACCTTTTTCACACCCTACCTCTTCATCTCTCCAATGGTGGTTGAATGTAACTATGGCATACTTATATCTCCCTTCCAAGCTCTCTCAAACAACCACCTTCAATCTCCCTTTCAAGCTCTCGCAAATTTTCCCATTAACAACTAGCAAAAAACCCACTCAAAACCCTAGCAAAGCGGGGTTAAATGGGAAAAAAAATAAGAGCAAATGGAGTGACTAAGTGTTTTAATCCACTAAAGGAACCCTATCCATGCATGAACCAATCACGGGAACTTTGTCTTAGATCCCACAAGCTAGCCGTGCATAAACCAATGATATGAACTTTGTCTTGGTTCCCACAAGCAAGAGAGAAAGAAAACATCTTTAAACCACATGAGCTATGGAGGAGAACTGAGGGAGTGACGCAAAAGAAATGAGGGAGCGACCCAGGAGCGTTGTGGGAGGCTAGGAGCAATGCTTAGGAGGCATTTTTATCTCATAGGGAGGGCGCTTCGGGAGAGAAGCACACAATAGCTACATACTGTGTATCCATGAACCCTATTAGCAATGATACCCAAGGGAAATCTTGACAATGTTTCGCTATATCAGCCTGTGCAATTTACTATTGGTGATGCTTTATTTAGGATCTCTCAAAAGTGACAATGATGCTGACATATTTCTCCAATGTTCTTTGTTTTTTTATTTTAAATGATGGTCGCACTCACAAGAGTTTTGCATGTGAAATCTGAATAGTTCATTCTTATTAACATGGATTTCAAATTCATGTTGTTGTAATGCATGTTAGCATTGTTTGTATTTAATCTTATTGCAGAGTTGCTCTTATGTGATCCTTGTGCTATGCAAATGCCAAATTAAATGCTTGAATGTTGCAATAAAAATTAATGCTTAATACTTCATTTTGCATTGTTTCAAGCACATTTTTGTTGGGTTCTTCAACATAAGTAAGCAGTTTATCTGTGTTGTATAACTGTGTGGAGATCGTTATGTAGGAGTGGGCGATGATTTGTTTCATAGATTCAAGAACCCTTTGACAAGTAAGCACATATGTGACTATCTTAATATTTGCATAAATAGGTTAATTTTTATTTTTATTATCATGGGTTTGCTGATATGATATTAATATGGACACATTATACACATTTTCCTCTTTCTAGGCACCTCATATTATCTTTCCTGGGTACATATCATATTGATCAGTTTCTCCTGGTCCAAAAAGAACCACATAGTGAGACTGCACCCTAAATATCATTGACTTGTTTTATAAACAACTAACACTGATCTTCATAAATTTGGGAAATGGTAGTCATACTTGTTTAGATTGGTGTACCAATCTCGTGATAGAGATACTCTCTCTTCTTATTATAAGAAAAATTTTGTATGTAGTTGTTGCTCCACCAATTCCTACACATTGAACTTATTTTTTGTGTTATGTAGCGGCTATTCCATTGGTGGATAGAGATTGATTCGATGGTTCTACATCTTTAGAAGTAATGATATGCTTCTCCTTGTATGCGTAAAAAAAAAAATTGGGGGGGGTACAGTTATGCAACTCTATTTTTATCCCCACGTAATTATTTTCAGTGTAATATTCTTTTTTTTTCTTCAATTCTGCAATGGATAACTTTTTCTTGCTTGATATTTGATTTTCTCTTTCTTCAGTTTTGTTTGCAGTGGAGTAATTCTCTCTTCAATGAATTTTTTTTTTTGAATTTTAAATGGCCAAAAGCCAGTTTGAGGTCAAGGATCTCAATTTTAGAGGAACTCTGGAAAAATGTGGGTGGGTGGCCAATATCTATATCAAACAAAGTCTAATAAGAGATGTGGGCAAGGGTCGGACCCGAAATGTAGTTCTGATACAAAATTAAAGCGAATAGCCAACACAATAACAGTAAACAGAAATCCATATAGAATAGTAATAAAATAATATATAAATGATTGAATGATAAAATATATTACAATGTCGTGAGACGCTATGCTTAAATTTGCATTGACTAGTCACCTTGGGTTGAATAGACATGCCTCTTAGATAGAACATGTGTCTCTTCACAAATTATTAATTTATTATTATTTATTTTCATATATATATAGTGCACATTACAATTTCCAGCAGAAATCTAAGGAACATGAATGGTTTATTTAGGTTCCTAAGGACATTTCTAATGACAACACTAAAGGGGTGACATAGGAGGAAATCACACCTATGAAGAATGTTCCTACTCCAAACTAGCATTGTGAAGAACCCCAAATCTCCCTTCACGCCTTTATTCATCTCCTCAAAAATTAAAGTTGGTTGGCTATATCAAGAATAAGAAGGTCATTGTCACATTGTCAAAGAAACACATTGTTATATCCATGTTGTTAGCAACTGCGAATATATGATTGCAAAAGGCATATCTATGAAATGTGATGGCAAGAGGGAAAATGTGAAACTCCAAATGGGTGATTATTTCCTAAAAAATCACATGTTCACCATTGAAATAATCAGTTGTGATATTGAACATTAGGTCCCATATCATGGATTCCTGTGATTATACATGAGTTTCAAGAAGAATGGGCATTGCTACATTCCCAAAGGTATCAAAACAAGACCCCCATGCTATTCATGTTCTTAAGGATGCTTCTCCTTCATTTCACTTTGACTTGTAGTTACTTTTGTAAAAACAATAGTAGGTTTCAAACCTCGACAAGGACTAACACCCTCATGTTGTAAGCATGCTCATAATATCCCATTGATCCTCTGTAGCTAATCTTCCATTGCACCCATATTGCCATCCTTCTGCACACAAAAAATGAAATCGAGAAGATCATCTAGTAATAGTTGTAATCTATCCTAGCATCATCACTTGTGCCTCTCTTGTAGTCATCGTTCTCAAAAAAGAAGGCATTGGTGCACATGTCATGAATTTTGTGCTCTTAACAAATTAATAGTCAAAAGATAAATTTCCCATTCTAATCATTAATGGCCTCTTGGATTTGTTACATGGAGCACAGTTCTTCATTAAAATAGATCTCAATGTCAGTTATCAACAAATTATAATGAAGGAAGTGAATATTGTTATTATTGCTTTCTGCCCACACGATGTCTATTATGAGTTCTTAGTAATTCCTTTTGGCCTTTGCAATGCACCTTCCACTTTTCAAAGTCCCGTGAACAAGATCGTTCGAACCCGTCTATGCCATTTTAAACTTGTCTTCTTTGATGATATCTTGATCTAAAACAAAACTTGGGAGACAAATGTGGCACACGTGGATCAGGGGTTACAAACCATCCACATTCACTACCTATTTCTCAAACATTCTAAATGTGCCTTTGGTGCCTTAATAGTGGAATATTTTGAGGGCACATTGTCAATGGGGATGGAGTATGTGTTGATCTTAAGAAAATTGGGGCAATGAAAGACTGGCCTCATCTAAAGGCTCTCAAAATTTTATGTGGCTGCCTTGGCCTCACCAATTGCCACAGTAAGTTTGTGTAGAACTATGGTAAGATTGTAGCTCCCCTCACCACCTTGCTCTAGAAAAATGCTTCAACTCAAATGATGCTACATAATAGGAATTTTAGAAATCAAAAGCAACTATGTGTACTACTCATGTCCTCTCCATGCTTGAATTCAATAAGAATTCTCTCTTCAAATTGGACACTTGCGACAAAGGTATTAGGGAAATGTCAATGCAAGAGGGATTCCCCTTGGCCTTCACCAATAAAAAAATGTGTTAAAGTTGGGAAAATTAACCTATAAAAAGTAGATGGTGCCCATTTTTCATGCAATTTCTCTATGGAATCTTTATCTGGTGGGGTGTCATATATAAATTAAAACAAACCATCACAGTTTGACACATTTATGGGAATAGAGGTTATCCTCCCCAAAATAGTACAAGTGGGTTAGTAAAATGTTAGACTATGATAATGGGATCAACTACAAGAACGGCAAGGAGAATGTGCTTGTTCATGCTCTTGTTATCACAAATCTTGTAGTTGCTCTGTAAGGTGATCCTATCTAGGATGGAAAAGGGGAAAGGAAACTAGAGTCGCAACCTACGATTTCTAAGACCTCTTGAAGAACTCAGATGTCACACTAGTCAAGGATATCGACACTTTAGACCCAGTACAGATTCTAAACCTAGGGGGTGTCCCTATAACCAACATGTCCCTACTATTAAATAATGTAAGTGGATAACCTAGGGAAACTTGATTAAATATTTTAGTAGGGTAGTTAATTAGAGTTTTGCACAGTTACTAAGAGAAGATGAGTGACGTCTATGTAAAAAAACCCAATTTTACCCTAGGGTTTTAAGCATGGAAAATTGAATCTAAGGGTAAATAGTAAAATTAATTAAAATTAGACACTCAGATTGATTGCTAGGTGTAAGATTAGCCAATTGGATGTGAAACTAGCAATACGCAGTTTGCGGAACTGAAGATACCCACTTCTCTCGAGGGTGTCTTCCCCTAGAGGAATGGTCAGTGCGTTCGATGGGAAAATGGACTCCAATGGTCACGGAAATTTAAAATAAAGCGTTTTAATTTATTTCCAAGGTGGGTTTTAAGTTTTAAATCCAGTCTCAAACCAGATCTTATAAATCTAAAAATCGAGGGTTTTAAAATGAGAGTTTTGCCAGATAATTTTATAGCTAATGCAATAGAAATTTAAAACAAGAGATTATGAGTAGATATTACCCATAAAATCTTGTAGATGCCTTGAAAATGATGATTTATCGTGTCTAGATCATTTTGAAGTGATTTTGATGAAGTACCAAGTGGAAACGATTTTCCCAAGTGAGGTAGCATGCCCCTCTTCCCTGCACTGTCAAACTATTGAAAGTGAGATTTGTTATGCATGAAAAAGACACTAGAAATGAAGGAAAATTAGAGTGCATATCAAATATCAAAGATACTATTGAGAAACCCCATGATTATGCAAACGTCTTCGAGAGAAATGAGTTGGGAGATCCACAAAAACGTCCCAAGAGAAAACACCCTCCTACATGTAAAACACTATCTAAAAAAATATTTGATATCCAGAAAAAATATTTCAAATTCTAAGCAAGATAAACTTTTCAATCATAGACAAGAACATCCCACAAAGAAGATCCAAGAATTTCTACAAAAATATCTTTATTCAAATGTCCAGAGCTAAGAGTATCAAAGTTCTCGATGTGATACAATGAGGGGATCACAACTCTTAAATAGATCGAGAGTTTGTCCACATTCTAATCAACATCCATCCAACGGTTGAGATTAAAACATCATAAATGGTGAAATTTTTTTAATTTTACATTACATGGATCAACTTAGACAAATACATTTGAGAAGAGCGAATTACCTCATAAAGCCCATTTTTACAACATGATAAATTAGTATTTTTGCAATTTTAACACTTAGGGGACATGGGGGGATCATTACGAGGCCCCCTTATACATATTTATAAATATACATCTTGATTTACACACTTTTATTTTGTCTCTATGAGAGCCAAAAATAATAATCTATAACATCAAACTGACTGAAAATAATGCAAATATGTCCGGAGAGCCATAATAAATCATCCAGAGAAATTCCATTGCCATTTCCTTGACCACACAAGCTAAATCGATTTATTCGGTGATTTCCTAGTTCATTTTTTAGTGGTACATCCTCTGAAAATAATAATAATCATCCTAAGTTTGTTCAGGCTGAGAACTAGGACAAACTGACTTCACAGAAGTGTATGGAGACATAGAATAATGGTACAAGTGACTATTCATACCCTCTGGAGCACTATGGCACCCTAGGAGAACCATAATAACTGCAATGTGTAATAAAAAATATGATATTAGTGATAACAATCATTGATCATGAAATATGGGGCTAAAATCTGAAAACTGAAACCATAGTATTGGTCATGGGCATGCCTGGAGAAAATATAAACACTGTCAAATTTTTAGCCACTGCCTTGGGAACCGTGTTTGACTTGGTCAACAAGGTTGACCAGGTCAAAATACCCAAACTGAAAGTGAGATACTGAACCAAGTTGAACTTGCATGCATCCAAGGTAATAACTGCTCCAAGATGTATATTAAAACCCAACTTAAATCATGCTAATAAGAACCATGGTGACAATAATAATAAAATAATAATAATCAGTAAAATATACATGTGTCGTTGAATAATCTTTGAATCTTCTGTAAGTCTTTGTATATGCCATAATTACAAAGTTTGATCAATTTGCTAATGTTGGGTGAAGGTAGAAAACAAGGTTAAGATAAAAGGGAAATGATTTCTAGTTGAATTTATGTCACATACCCCAATTTTGTAAAATAATGTTATTTGTTTAATTTGATTCCTAAGACATTATGTTAAATTTAATGCTAAGTTGAAACTGATGACTCAGCAGAGTCAAAAGATGTGGAATGTAATTCTGAATATTTTATTTTAATAAATAAAAAGCGGAGACAACAGCTTGGGAGAGCTGTTAATAAGAGTGTTACTGGTCAAACTGGTGGAAGGAACTAGGTGGAGAGAAAAAGGACAAGTGGGAGCATCCTCAAACACCTCCTATGTTTCAGGTGGCAACTTCCCTACATTTGGGGTCATGATCCCCCAAGAAAGTGGGATCAGAGCAGGTAGCTCAATTAATGACAACTAACCCAAAAAGACCTAGGCAATCTTTTAAAAGTACCCAATGTAGAGAGCTGAGGCTGCTCAGATATTTTCCAGGAGAAGAATCATTCAGGAGGAATGCACTTCAAGGAATTCATTGGGAAAAAGGGAAACTGTAAGGAAGGTGTTTGAGAGATAAACTGCAGTAACTTGATCTGATACGGCTTTCTAGCTGAGATATTTGACTGACAAGTTCAGGACTGGTATTGAGTCTCAGGACTAGTACTTGATTATTTGTTGCACCTAGTTCCAGCCAGGGAGACCAGAGCAGGCTCGAGGGTCCTGAGGAGTCGTTGTTTGAGCGCTCTCTAGGAGTTGGTAGGGAGGAACGGCCTCCCATTGCTATTGTCGACCAAGCTCTAAGAACAGGTTCTACTATCTATTAATTCTGTGTTATTATTTGTGTGTGATTGAATGATGCATTTGCAGTTTATGATGTAAATTAAAAACCTAGAGGATAGAATATCTTAGTTTGTTTAGTAATGAAATTATTCTTAATGAGAAACAAATCCTACCTGTGTTTTTCCCCATCTGGAGTAATCCAGATCGTACTCTAGCACATGTGGTGTATTTAAATGAAGATAATATGATGTAAATTTAAAATAAGATGTTAGCTTGATTATGAGAATGTTTTCTTTTATTTGTTATCAGAAGAAGTGGTATTCTATAGATGAAGTAGGGTTAGACCTAGACTGTGAATGTCAGATTATTAGTAAAGGGAAAAGAAGCTATATCATTATATTAACAGTAGTATGTTTTGGTAGATCAACAGTTCTCTATACAGAATTCATTTCAGTAATCTTATTATTTATTTTGAAACCAAAAGAAAAGAATATAATAGTTGAAATGTGTAGTGTTAGGTTAAATGAAAAAGCTTTTCAGCGTTGCAGTTTATTTCTCTTCCTATTGCAGAATAAATAACTACTGTACTTTATAGCAATCAAACTGTGAGTAAGGATAGACAAACCTAGATTTATTTCTAAAGATAAAACTAATTGGTTTAAGATTTTAATTACGCTATAATGTAAATAATTCTTTCATTTTCTTTTATCTAACTGAACTTAAACAAGTTATACAACTACTAACTTGTCTCTTTTATAATTTAAAACAAACACTACAATACATTTCATAGGAAAGAATATAGATAGTTTGTTATTCTTTTAATTTATAAATACTATTATTGTAATATAAATAGGGTAACATAAGAATACAACAATAGAATACTATCTCATTATGCACCTATAAATAAACTAAGTACAAAGATAATGTACATAATTATAGGAACAATAATTGTATGTAAATTAAATAACATTCTTATTCCTTTATAATAAATACTAAGTAAATATAATTTATGTACTTAAAGATGTAACTATCAGTTACATAAGTACAACTCGAAGAATATGAAATTACTTATATTCTGAAGGTTAATAAAACAATATTTAAAACTTCATTAGAATGGAGTAAATTAAAGCAAGATTATCTAAAACAAAATACAGTTCTACTAAATAATTTACAGGGTAAAAATTAAATGTAATAACTTGCAGGAATCAAATTAACAGAACATAGACATGCTCGATTCACTGAGCTTAAATAACCATTTACACAATATAAATAATAACCAAATAAGTTACAGTAGTACATTGTAATTAAAAGATAATTTAAAGAAACAGTAAATACTTTTTCATATCGCCAAGTTAGGGTAAAACCCTAATATCTCAAAATTTACAACAGAGGTGTAAAACCAAAGAGTTGAAGCTCTTCTAATGCCTCTCGGCTTCAAACAAAATTAACAGAGTAAGGCTTTACCAGCCTTCTTTCATTTTTACATATATACACAAGTATATAGATCAAAAATCAAAATTTACACTCACGGCCTAAGCCGGAAACCCCACATAAAGCAAGGGTTTTATCATCAACGAAAAACAACGAACCAAGTTAACCCAGGTAAACCAAAACCATGAGGGTTTTGCAGGCCACGGCGACCAACCTTCAAATGTCCCATAAGGGACTGAACAAGGAAGAACTGCCATGGGATATCCAAGGCTTACCTGTGAGCAAGCAGTTGCCACAGCCTCGCACTAACCACGCGGTAGGACAAATCGATACCTGTGTAGCATCAAACAGATGATGTCAGTACTTTGCTTTTATTTAAGTAGCCCTGTAACAAAATAGAGATGTAGAAATAATGAAAATGATAATACAGTTTTTACCTTAAAACTTCAAGGTAATATAACCACCCACGAGCAGAAGCACGGTCACCATCGTGAAGAGAAATAAACCCTTCATCAGCTACAAGAAAGAAGGGATTACTAACACAGTACCGACCAACGACGACCGAAAAGATGCAGCAACAGGCTAAGCAAGTAAAAACGCTTGGGCCATCACCATTTTTCTTTCAAACCCTAAAACCCACTCTGTTGCGAAACCCTAAGACCCAACAAAACTCGAGAGGTGAAGCCACAGCGCTCACTACTGGGTCGTGGGAGAATAAGACACTTGCAGACTGAAGATTACTGGAAGGAGCAAGCAACGAAGGATAAACTCTGAAGGAAAACCAACAACCCAGTTCCAACAGCAATCAAAATGTTTACAACTCTTCTATAGTAAACATGCAGGGCGAGCTCACAACGTACAGGAGACAAAGGAGCCGAGCCAGGAGACTGCCAGTGACAGGGCGGGCAACTAACATGGAAGCAGAGCAGCCGGAGGCCGAGAACGAAGGAGGGAATGACGAGACTAGGGTTGCAAATTGCCTTATAACCACACAACACTTGGCTACAGTGTTGCCACATCCACAAACAAATTATTTGCATGCAGTGGGTAAAATCATATAGTCCCGACGAGAAATCAACCAAAGAGTATTATTTCCAATCATTTGGCGAATCAGAGGTTCCACCATAATCCTTGCTTCCAATGTCAACCTAGCATGCACGTCGCATGATAAACAAAAGATTCATCAATATAAAAGTTATGCCTTAAAACTCATCAAAGGCATGGGGAATAATACGACCCATCATTATACAAATTGGCATACATTTCAATCAAACGATTATAACTATTGTCAAAAGGATAAACCATAAACTCATCGTGGACGTGGTCTGTTCTATGACCCCTTGCATTTATACATTGCACCTTTTTACATTGCAAGGTATACGTTCAACATACAACTATAACTCTATCCCAAGTTATACTATTTGATGTTTATAAAAGAAATTCATAAAATTTATTTATGGTAAATATCTTTCTTGCTAGGGTTAGCCTCTTTTGCCTTTGAATAATTAATTATTAAACTAGTAAGGTTTACAATTGAGCATGTTAAGTCTTAAAATGTTTAAGGGGCTTGACATAGAAATTTTAATGATATATTAACCATAACTGGATAATATTTTCCAAGTAAATTATGTGCAGAAGAACTTGATTCATCAACACTATTATAGTCTAATTGAAAGTAGCATGTAATGAGGATATAATTCCTTTAAAAACTTAAATATTTGGAAGATAGATTAATAGTATAGAAACTTATTAACTATTGCACATTACGTTCACATTGCAAGGAGTAACCAAAATTTATTATGACATAAAGGGTTTATGTTCACAATTTAAGATAGACCCTTAACGTAATAACCCCGCCATCTTTAGACTGTGTGTAAAGAAAGATTTAAGGCATTTACACATGACGACTATGGTAAACATTGATAAACATTGAAGAGTTTAATACGCAATAAAAACTAGAAATTACCACTAGAGAGATAAAGCAACTGTCGCCAATACTGATAGGACTGAATCTCGTTTCCATGGCGTCTTAAAACAAAAAGAATAACGATTTAATGGTTTTACCTCATAAAAACTTTTGAAATTGAATAACATTTATATTCTTTTACTGAGCTATTATTTTTGCAACAAACACATATCTGTATGCGTAATGATTATTGACAAGCACCACCGAATATTTCTTACCTGTAAATCTGTAAGAGCAGGTAAACTTTCTGCGTTAGCTCATGAGCTAAGTAAGCCCATAATACCAAGACAATTCCACCTTGTGGTCACAAAGAAAAACAAGTCATTAAACTGAAAAAGAATTATTCTATAAGATAAACATAATCAAGTATATAATTCAGATTATGAAATCATTAACATATAACTAATTAAAACAATTAGTTGACTGCATTAATGAAGATTATCTGTATTTTCAAAATTTTAAATTTTTCAGAAATTTTGGGATTTTGACAATTTAACCATATGATATCTCTAAATGATGACAAGTACACATAACCACCATGACATATGCATGACATATAAACAATAGGGAATGGTGGTGTCTCACAATTGGATGAGTTGATCTGAAAAGAGACCTTTCAACTTTAACAACATGTCTACGATTCACATCCAAGTTAACAATAAAGCTCCATGGGGATATTTTCTAGGACCCTTGCGTTGAGTACAAAAGAAACTATAGTGACGAGATCCTAGGGGACACTTAGAATTAGTTGTCCCTTACTCCATCTCACATCAAAACCCGCAAGAACCATGATGAAATAATCATTACATTTTAGGTAAGATGGCCAACAGTCTTTATATTTCATATTTATTTATCCACTGCTTTATTTGGGCCTTTCACAATTTCATTTCATAACCCTCTTTGAATTGTGTCTAAAGACACAATTTGCAACTTTATTTGTGGGCTTTCATTTCATAGTATATAGCATATAACACATAATGCATGTAATTATGGTAGACATATTGCTTCAAGTTTTAGCTGACAACTCTTTGGGAAAATAAGGGGGAATATCCACAGTCAATCCCAAACACCGGGGGAAACCGACTAGAGAGGTCAAGGCTTCAAAACCCATCTCACCTAAGCTCAGGAACCAACACCAGTGGGTTCTCTTGGCCAATAAATGTCAAGGCTTCAGTAAGTTTTGTTGCACAACTTAGATTCGAGACACAAAACAACATGGGATCCATCATGCATAGGGTTCAAAGTGGGGAAAAGGTCTTTCAATATCACAGGTATTAATAATAAGTCATGGGTTAAACAAATTATGGATGAGACTGGATGAATGGGGACAAGTGACACATGGAACCAACATAGCAATAAAGTTTAAAATTTGTGTAAAGCATGGCATAATCAATGGTATTCAACGTTAGATTCTTAAAATTATTCTCAACACAAGTTAATCAACAATAAAACATATAATATAAGCATAGGTCACCCTAATCATCATAGCATAACAAGTCAAAGGTGTTAGTATACATCAAAGAGCAAAATACTACCAAGAAGCAATACACCTGATCTCACCATATACATGTCTCTATGCCCATCTGTGAAGTGAGTACCATCTTTGTTGCTCTGCTCGAATGAACTAAGTCACCACTGGAGTCATCTCAAAGGAAAAGGAGATCTCAGTCATGGAAAGGAAATACTATGTATCTGCTACTAAACAAAGGCTCTGAATGACTCATGTTGTAATGATGATCCATGTTGTATCCCCATCTAACTGTCTGGCTCAGAAAATAAAGAGATCAATCTGCATGTTGCATCATGGTATCCCAACTACAATATATGTGATAACATTTGGCTCCAACTGGGACAAGTGGTCCGTAGAACCATCTCATCAAAAAATATCCAACACTTCAGTTTTTTGCTTCATCTCCAAGTGTACATGCTCCTACGCATATGTAAGCAAAGAATACCATAGCAGCATGTTTGGGAGACCAAATAATATTGAAAATAAATGCTGGAAATAAAATGCTGAAATCACAAATCAAATCTAAGAACTATGAAACAGTTGCAAAATTTATTGAAAGAAACTCGAACCAAGTAGAGGGCCAGACTCAAAAACCTAAAGACACACAAAATAAGAAGAAGAAAAGACTCTCCCTACTGCTCAAGTGAGCTTATTCAGTCCTACTTACCCTACTATAACCAATCAAACAAATGTTAAGTAAAATCATAAATCCAATGCAACCACTTGCTGAATGAATTAATTGATCTTTCTTTACAGTTAATAATGCAAGTCAGATATCGTCTAAAAAAAAGTGAATAAAAATCAAAGCCACCCTAACTTGTTGCTTGATATTCAAATATAGCAACAGACAATGTGGAATAAAATCATGCCAAGGATGGAACTGATTTTACAAACTTCATCAATCAAAACACCTATGGCATCATAAAAATAATGTGAGTTCACCTTTGATGGAAAAATACAATATGACTTATGATTCAACTCCGTTAGGAAATTCTTTGTTCTCTCCTCTACATGAGTAGGACACTCAATTCTATTCAGTCCAGGAAAAATGGAAAAACCAGATGGAGATACATTGTAATGTGATAAAACTAAGATTGAAATTAACCCCTCTCGTTGTTCCAGAATAGAGAAAATATGAAATTGATCTTTATACACCTTCTCCATCTATCCATTAGACAAATTTAAAAATTGAAAAATATTATTCATTAAAGATGAGTGAGAAGAGACATGAAGTGCTTTTTCTCTAACTATGTGACAATGTTCAAATTCCTGACTAAAAATTTCGAAAGTAACAGCTTGATTAGAACTCAAACCCATACAAGAAGACTCGAAAAGTTGGGACAGAAGGGTGGATTGAAAATTTTCTCCCATACTTGGAATAATTGATCTCGGAATTTGATGAGGGAAACTATTTCAAGATTCGAAACAAGGTCAATATCCACACATTGAACCAACACATCCTGATTAAGGATTGGAAGGATGATTCTATCGGTACCTTTAGGACAAGGATCCCCATTGTAATGTTCTTGATCAAGGTCACTTACAATCGTATCATCATCATGTGATTTTTCTTCTTTAAGATCTTCATTACTATCACTCATTAGATAAGGAAAAACATCAATAAGTTCAGTTTCAATTTCCTTATCACCCTCACAAATGTGCTCTTCAATCATATAATGATGACATGATTGTCTCTTAGAAGAAGTCATATTTTTTTCAAAATTTTCTTCTTCTTTATAGGTATCATAAAAATCTAAATTAAAATTTGGATGGCTAGAACATTGACTCAAATTATCATCAACCAGGCAATGGAGTTTATCTCCAAAAGGGTCTTCGATGAATTTATCGATGGCAGTCTCAACTATGGTTGTTTCCTAATGGTGATTAGTTGGCTCTGCCTCTTTATTTGTGCCTTCTTCGAGTGATGATGACACTATAAACTCTTCCAAGTTGATGTTCAAATCATAATATGAAATAGGCTCATCATCATGGATATTCTTTAGTAATTCTATGACATTTTCACGAATAGAATGGTCATCTAAAATCTCAATCAAGTGTACATTTATTGTTGGCTCAAGAGAGGAGAAACCAATTTGATCAGGAGAATCATTAGTTTGTTCATCATCATTGTTCTGACAATCCTCCCCAAATTGATTCTCATCGACACAATCATCTCCTGATTGTTCCTCTATGGATTTATCAATGTTTTTACCCCATTTAATTTTTAGTAAGTCAGTGAACATGTCGTACCCAGTAATGGATCCTGGTTCCAAAAGGTTAAACCATAGCTCGGAATCCCCGTCTAAAGAAACGCCAAGGGCACGCATAAAAAACATCTTCATCATCAATGCTCTGAGATTTCATATACCACCAAAAGACATCCAAATATCCTTCAATAGATACAGAATTGTTCCCAGAGAAATAAGGCAACTCTTTAGTGTAATCATTTGGCATAGGATGAGGTGCCTCATTTATTTTAGAGAAGTTAAAAGGAGAAGGTTTAACTTGTCTCCTAATATTTCTAGTATCTTGAGTTGGGTGTCTAATGAAATTTCGAGAATTATTCACCCAAGGTTCTAGATGGGTTTGATGCTTGCTCATTGGTTTACTTGGGATGGTTTAGAAGTCTTTATTACATGGGTGAGGAAACTGGTGGGAATCATAAGGATTGTGATAATTGAGTCCGTACACATAGTCATGTTCATAATCATCCTCATACCCAGAAGTTTATCTCCAGCTATTCCTTTCATCATCTTTCCTTTGAAGCTCACTTAAAGCTTCACCAAATTCTTGCAAGGTTTGTGAAAATTTGCAGATAAATACATATGAATTCATTATGATTTACAGAATGATTTCGCTTCCCAACAGAGTCGTGCTGTGGATTTTGTATGGATGTATTAGTCCTCCAGTGGAGTTGTGTTGTGGAGTCGCCAGGTGGACGAATTTACATGTTCACCAAAGGATAATGTCATAGGAGAGGTGAGTAACAAAATACAATGGTTGTAAAGATTCAACCAATAGAAAATGCAATCACCAAATTTAAACCAGATGTGATATGAATTATAAGAAGGTATATGCATTCATAGTCACCGAAGGTAAATATGATGAACCAAGGTAAGCCTCTACCTACCCGGAAACGGTGCCAAAAATGTTGGCAAAGAGAACAAGAGTAGAGCTTAAAATAAATGTTGAACCAAGGTAGGCCTCTACCTTCACCGACAACGGTGCCAAAAATGTTATAACGAATCTTGTAGTTTCCCCATAAGGTGATCCTATCTAGGATGGAAAAGGGGAAAGGAAACTAAAGTCGTGACCTACAATATCCAAGACCTCTAAAAGAACTCAGATGTCACTCTAGTCAAGGATTATGACACTTTAGAGTCAGTACAGATTCTAAACCTAGGGGGCGTCCCTATAACCAAGATGATTCTAAAATGAAAGAATGTAAGTGGATAACCTAGGGAAACTTGATTAAATCTCTTAGTAGGGTAGTTAATTAGATTTTTTCACAGTTACTGAGAGAAGGCGAGTGTTTATGTGGAAAATCCCAATTTTACCCTAGGGTTTTAAGCATGAAAAATTGAATCGAAGGGTAAATGGTGAAATTAATCAAAATTAGACAATCAGATTGATTGTTAGGTGTAAGATTAGACAACTGGAGGTGAAACTAGCAATACCCAATTTGCAGAAATGAAGATACCCACTTCTCCCGAGGAGGGTGTCTTTCGCTTAAGGAATGGTCAATGCGTTAGATGGAAAAATGGAGTCCAATGGTCATAGAAATTTAAACTAATGGGTTTTAATTTATTTCCAATGCGAGTTTTAATTTTTAAACTTAGCCGCAAACCAGATCCAATTAATCTAAAAATCAAGGGTTTTAAAATGAGAGTTTTTCCAGAGAATTTTATAACTAATGGAATAGAAATTTAGAACAAGAGATTATGAGTAGATTTTACCCAAAAAATCTTGTAGATTCCTTGCAAATGATTATTTATCTTGCCTCGATTAATTTGAAGCAATTTTTATGAATTACCAAGTGGAAACGATTTACCTAAGTGAGGTAGTGTGCCCCTCTTCCCTGCATAGTCAAACTATTGAAAGTGAGATTTACTATGCATGAAAAAGACATTGGAAATGAAAGAAAATCAGAGTGCATATCAAAGATCAAAGATACTATTTAGAAACCCCCTAATTATGAAAACGTATTTGAAAGAAACGATTTGGGAGATCCACAAAAATGTCCCAAGAGAAAACGCTATCACGGGGAATTCACTTATTGAACCTCTCACATAGCACGTGCGATCGTAGGATATTAAAGAATACCCTTAATTTCGAGAGATATTGACCCAAACTCTTTTTTTTTAAACCCCCTCCCAATACTTAAAACCTCCTCCCCACCCCTTTTTATACCTCAATCCTTATAAACCACCCTACCCACCCCCACCTTAAACCCCTCATCCCCCCAATACCTGTAATATATTGGTTCGATTTTTTATCATTTTAAAACCCACAATATAAACTAACGTGATAGGATATTGGTCAACAAGTGAAGCCCCCGTGAACCCTATCTAAAAAAATATTTGATATTCAAAAAAATATTTCAAATGCTAAGCAAGATAAAATTTCTAATCATAGACAAGAACATCCCACAAAGAAGGTCCAAGAATTTCTACAAAAATCTCTTTATTCAAATGTCCAGAGCCAAGAGTACCAAATTTCCAGATGAGATACAATGATGGGATCACAACTCTTAAATAGATCGATAATGTGTCCACATTCTAACCAACATCCATCCAACGGTTGAAATTAAAAAATCATCAACGGTGGATAACTTTTAATTTTGCATTATATGGATCAACTTAGGCAAATACATTTAGGGGGGCGAATTACCTCATAAAGCCCATTTTTACAACATGATAAATCATTATTTTTGCAAGTTTAACACTTAGAGGACATGGGGGGGGTCATTAGGGTGCTCCTGGCATACATGTTTCTAAAGATACAACTTGATTTACACACTTTTATTTTGACCATTTTAGCCAATTTCTCCCTATGGGGGATTTCCTCCCTAAGAGAGAAAAAACAAATCTGGAACATCAAACTGATTGAAACTTATGCAAATATGTCCGGATAGCAATAATAAATCATCCAGAGAAATTCTCTTTCCATTTCCTTGACCACACAATTCAAATCAACTTATTCAGTGATTTCCTAGTTCATTTTTTAGTGGTACATCCTCTGAAAATAATAATAATCATCATAACTTCGTTCAGGCTGAGAACTGGGGAAAATTGACTACACATAAGTGTCTGGAGACATAGTAGAATGGTACAAGTGACTATGCATACCCCCTAGAGCACTGTGGCTCCCTTGGAGAACCATAATAACTGCAATCTATAATAATAAAATATGATCTGACCAATAATAAAGTGATAACAATCACTGATCATGAAATATGGGGCCAAAATATAAAAACTAAAACCATGGTATTTGGCCTGGGCATGTCTGGAGCAAATATAAACACTGTAAAAAATTTAACCATTTCCTTGGGAACTATGTTTGACTTGTTCAACTGGGCTGACCAAGTCAAAATACCCAAATTGAAAGTGAGATACTGAACTAAGTTGAACTTGCATGCATCCACGGTAAGAATTGCTCCAATATGTATATTAAAACCCAACTTAAATCATGCTAATCAAAATCATGGTGACAATAATAATAATAATCAGTAAAATATACCTGTGTCATTGAATAATCTTTGGATGAGTCTGGAAGTCCATTGTATATGTCATAATTACAAAGTTTAAACAATTTGTTGATGCTAGGTGAAGGTAGAAAACAAGGCTAAGGTAAAAGGGAAATGACTTATAGCTGACTTTATCCATATTATCTCTCTGAATGATGACAAGTACACAACCAACATGGCATATGCATGACAGATAAACAATAGGGAATGGTGGCGTCTCACCAATGTATGAGTTGATCTAAAAAGAGTACATTCAACTTTAACATGTCTACAGATCACGTCCAAGCTAACAATCAAGTTCCATGATGATCTGTTCTAGGACCCTTGCATTGAGTACACAAGAAACTATAGTGAAGAGATTCTAGGGGACACTTAGAATTAGTTTTTCCTTACTCAATCTCACATCGAAACCTGCAAGCTTCGTGAGGAATTAATCATTATATTTTAGATAAGATGGCCAACAGTGTTTATATTTCGCATTTATTTATCCATTGCTTTATTTGGGCCTTTCACAATTTCATTTCATGACCCTCTTTGAATTGTGTCTAAAGACACAGTTTGCAACTTTATTTGTGGCATTGCATTTCATAGTATATATTGTATAACACAATGCATGTAATGATGGTAGACATATTGCTTCAAGTTTTAGCTGACAACTCTTCGGGAAACTATCGGGGAGTATCCACAGTCAGGACCAAACATCGGGGGCAACCGACCAGAGAGGTTAATGCTTCAAAACCCAACTCACCTAAGCTCAGTAACCAACACTAGCGGGTTCTCCTAACCCAAAAGGATCAAGGATTCGACAAGTTTTGGTGCACAACTCAGAGCCGAGACACAAAACAACATGGGATATATCATGCATAGGGGTCAAAGTGGGGAAAAGGTTCTTCAATCTCAAAGGTATTACTAATAAGTCATGGGATAAATCAATTATGGATGAGATTGGGTGAATGGGGACAAGTGACACATGGAACTAGCATAGCAATAAAATTTAAAATTTGTGTAAAGCATGACATAAGCAATGGTCTTCGACATCATATTCTCACATTATTCTCAACACAAGTTAATCATCAATAGAACATATAATATAAGAATAGGTCACCATTATCATCATAGCATAACAATTCAAAGGTGTTAGTATACATCATAGAGAAAAATCCTACTAAGAAGCAATATACTTGATCTCACCACATACATGTCTCTATGCCCATCTGTGAACTATGTACCATCTTTGTTGCTCTACTCGAGTGAACTAAGTCACCACTGAAGTCATCTCAATGGACAAGGAGATCCCAGTCCTAGTAAGGAAATACTCTGTATATGCTACTGAATGAAATATATGAATGGCTCATGTTGTATCCCCATTTGACTGTCTGGCTCAGAAAAATAAAGAGACCAATCTACATGTTGCATCATGGTAGCCCGACTACAATATATTTGATAACAAGTATATCTTGGAATTGTGATGAGGAAGCTCCATATTTTATTTGTCTTTATGAGTGCCCAAGTGGCTAGCAAAGGTACACCAATATTAGTTAATAGATGTCAATATCGTGCAAATTCCTATCTAGCTATAGAAAAACCCACATGCACATCCAGGAAAGACTTGGCGGAATGGTGCATTACACTATAAAGGGTGTACCTTTTTGGCTCTGAATTCAACATCTAAACATAGGATGTTATTTGAATTATATTCCTCTCCTAGAACATATCACTCTGGGAAATACATACGAATGGATTAAGTGTTCATTCTTTTGGGAATACATGAAGAAAGAGATCCACAACTAACATATTCCAAAGGTATAGGGGGGAGACAATAAAGCCTCCAGGGGCATTACAACCTTTACCAATTCTTTCTATTGTTTGGACTAGTATTTCGATGGATTTTATTGTGGGGTTACCTAAAGCAGGTAACAAATCAATCATCATGGTAGTTGTTGCCCTTCTTTCTAAATATGCTCACTTATGTGCTCTACAACACCCCTTCAAGGCATCCATAGTAACACAAGTCTTCATGGAAAATGTTTTTAAACTCCATGACATGCTTACTTCAATTGTAACTCATTGTGATCCTACATTCACTAGTAATTATGATAGTAGGGGTTGTTTTAAATTCAATGTACCCAACTAAACATCAACACAACATATCATTCTTGATAGATGGTTAGTCAAAAGTGACCAACACGTGCCTATAAACTTATTTACATTGTTTTTCCTTAAAAGGGAAAGCCAAATAGGTTCATTAATGGCTACCCCTTGTAGTTTGATGGTAAAATACCACCTATCATGGTACTACCAAAATGTATACCTATGAGATGGTCTATGGATAGAAGCACCCATCAATGATCTCCTACTTACTAGGCATGTCTAAGGTGTTGGTTGTGGATCCTAATCTTCCTAATTCAAGAGTTCGAGTTTCAGTCATGTTTGGATCCCAATACCATGACGGGGGGTGTGAGGGGCTTGTTCCCCACTAAAGTTGCCATGGGGAGTCCATGGGGGGCGGTGACTGATTTGGTAACCCCCCCTAGCAAGAGTTTAGGGGAAGGGCCCCTGTAGTAAAAATTAGAAAAAAATGCCTTGTAAAATGTTGTAATTTCATACTAATGAGTTGGTCAATAATGGTGATTTACGGGCCCATGGTTTTGGGAAGCCCGTGGTATTTTCCCATGGTATTCCATTTATAAAAGGAAGGCATTGTAGTATGGTTGTGTATTGTATTGTAGCATTGTGAAAAGCGAACTCAGTGATTGTGTGAGAGAGATTGTGAGAGAGTGAAGAGGAAGTGTAGAGAGTGTGCTACAGGTTGTATCCCTTTATTTTGTTGGATGGTATTACAATAAAAGATTGGCAATTTTTGTGTGGAAGTAGATCATCTTGGGTGATCCACGTTATATTGGTGTCTCTCTTGTGTGTTTAATATTTGCATCTTGTTTATTGTTATTGCTCTGCGATCCTGCTTTTCTAACATAAGGCTTAGGAGGTGGACAAAACCTTGACATTATTTGTACACTCAAGGACAATTTGGTGTCATCCCAAAATGAAATGAAGCAACAAACCAAACAACATCGATTTGAGAACCACTTTGAAGAATGGAATAAGGTGTTCCTTCATCTCCATCCCTATAAGTAGACATCACTCAAGGAGAAGAGACATTAAAAGTTAGCACCTAAGTTTTGTGGACCATTTACTATACTCAAAACATAGTGGCAATGTTACAAGTTGGCTCTTCCAACCCACTCTAATATCCACCCAATATTTCATTTGTCATGCTTGAAGAAAGTGGGCGAGACAATTTTTCTTGTTCAAACTATCCTCCGAGAATTGGATAATTGTTGATGTAGTAGCTGCATGAGGCATCCTCACCAAGTTGGCCCTGAAAGAAATGTGAAGACACCACTTGTTGTGCACACTAAAAGAGAAGTCGGCCCAATAGAAGATGACAAGTTGACACCACTTGAAAGATGAAATTGTCAACATCATAAAGTATAAATAGAAGTCATTCTCACTCATTCTCATCAAGCATTCAAGCAAGTTCGCTCAAGCTAGTAGCAAATATTTTTTTGGGTTCTCTATAATTAGATAATTTTATTTTATATTCTTGGGGTTTTTATTTTTTCTATCTGGATGTACACTGATCTCTAAATTGATTATCTCTATTAGAAGGTTGTTGGGATTTCTCCCTTTGTAGTTTCCCAGGTCAAATCTCTATGTTTATTGTTTATGTTCTTGGTTATTTTTTTAGTGATCTTGGTTATTGGATGCAATTGAAATTATATTGCTATATCTATAAAATATAACATGGTATCAGAGTAGTGCCAAAAGAAGTCATTATTGGAAACTACGGATGCTTACTTTGGAGTGTTTTCAACCTTAGTCCATCTCAAAAAGAGCATTGAGAAACACACCCTAGGAGGGCACACCTTTCTATGGAGGAAAAACCTAGATTGGTGGATTTTCAACTTTGACCTAATTTATGTCGAGGTCAAGATTTAGGTTTTCTTGGTTTGTACCACTTTTTCCACATATTTTGTTTGATCTTGACTCTCTCCAGCTTTCCTTGGTAGGGCGTATCTCCTCGTGGAACCAATTTTGCAAGAGACCAAACTTCAAAATTGACCTAGCCCCTGCTAGGGTTTTCTTGACAAGTTTGCAGTTAAGATGATTGGCATGAAGGTTGAAGATAGACTTGATGGGGTTTCCAACTTCATCTCTTGGAAATATATGGTTCTTCTTATCTTGGAATAAAATTATCTTCTAAAGTTTGTCAATGAGAAGGTTCCAAAACTAGAAGAGGAAGTCGAAAAGTCTAAGTGGAGGAAGAACAATGCTAGGGAAAGGAGGATCATGGTAGATTCTGTAAGAGATCACTTGGTTCCTCAAATTTATCTAAAGAAAACAACCAGGAAGATGTTTAAAGTGTTGAAGAAGTTGTTTGGAGATAGCAATATCAATCGAGCTCTTACCCTAAGACAACAATTATCCAATATCAAGATGGCAAGGTTAGACTCAATTTGCTACTTACTTCATGAAGATTTATGAGCTAAGAGATCAATTGAGTATCACTAGAGAATCAATTGAAAACAAAGAACTTGTCATGAGGAATCTTAATGGTCTCCCTCCCTCTTGGGAACCATTCATTTAGAGTCTTAGTGGGCAATTCAAGTTGCCTAAGTTTGATCTATTATGGACAAATTGTACATAAGAAGAGACTAGACTTGCACCTAGAGGAAAATTACATGGCACTCAACACAAAGAAAATCAATCCCTTACATCTCATATCAAGAAGGGAAAAGGTAAGGGAAGAAAGTATCATGGCAAGAAAGACAAAGGTGAAATATCAAGTCCCATTCCAGAACAAAACAAGAAGAAGGATCATTCACATATCCAGTGCTTCAAATGTCAAAAGTACGGTCACTATTCCAAACAATGTTGTGGTTCAAATAAGAGAACTCCAATCCTCAACTGTCGATGTTGATGAAGATACTCCACATAAGAACTCAAGGAATGATGACTCTAAAGAAAGTGCATAAGATAGTTGAAAATAGTTCTTCTTCTAGTACTCTCCATGTTGAGATTATGTAATTATCATGAAGATCCAAATTGCGATGGGATTTCAACAAGAAGTTGAAGATCAGAGTACTCTCATGATTCCTACTAGGAGGGAGAGGGAGCCCACCTAGAAAACAATAAAAGATAAGTATTTGAATTGTCACTATTGTTATTATAGATCATATCTAAATGTTTTAAATATGTCTTCATAACCAGTTGTATGTATATCTATATTCCTAGAGTTAGGAAGTTTGTTGAGCATGTGATATAGTTCTTTTATTGATGAACTGTAGCCTCATGTAGTACATGTTATGTGTATTATTGTTTAAATAACCTATAGTGTTGCACAACATTATGAGCCCATCATTGGATCTAGTCAAGGATAATATATCCTTCTTACATGCTTAGATTAGTGCCCACTCTTGATAGTATGTTTTAATGGAGATAGAAAGTATCCAGATAGTTACTGTTATCACGAATCTTGTAGTTGCCCCGTAGAGTAATACTATACAGGATGGCAGAGGGGACAGGCAACCAAAGTTATGACCTAAGGACACCCAAACCCCCAAAAGATGGATGGTTATCACGCCGATTGGGATATCCTTCGCTTTATTCCACTAAAGCCCAAGTGACAAAGGGGGGGACCTAGACCTATCCTAAAAGGATAAACCAAAATAAAATCACCATATCAAACCCTAAAGGAGAATATTTAAGGTGAGTGCTTGAAACCCTAGATTTAAGGATCAAGCCACAAATTAAAGAATGCTTGAGTACAGGTGGTTTAGGATATTGGTAATGTTACTCAAGCCAAATGAAACAATGACTTATGGAATTAACGAACAGGTCTAGGATCAGTATTTGTTCAATGGATCAACCCGAGACCTTGGGGGATTTAAGCAGAAAAAATGGACATTTCCTAAGGTGAGGTTGAATCGAAGAATTAAGCCTTTCAACACACTTGCTTAGATGTAGGATTTAACAGTATGAAAAATTTAATCAAAACCAAAATCAGAGACAAACACATGGAACTGGCTTCCAAATCAAAGAGGGGTGCTTTTCTCCCAAGGATCAGTTCCTGAAGGTGGTAAAATGGAGTCCAATGTTGATGCCTAGGAGGGAGACAGGGTATTTTGGGATGGCCAACAAAACCCAAATTGTCGAATTTACAGATTCTCAGTTCAAATTGATCCGATGATTTTTCCTAAGTTCTACAAGTGAATTTTCAGTGAATTTGTGTGATGTGCAATGCATGAAAATTTGAAATGATGAGAACTAACCTGAGGAATGTAACTAAACTTTGTAGATAAGCTCATGTATGATGAACAATGTTTCCTTTCTGATCAAGTGAGAGACCCGGGAAAGATCATGATGAAACAAAGCTCCGCTCAGTGACCCTAGCACCCCCTTCTACCTGCCATGCCAAGGAAAATAATTAGCATGACAAATAAACAGGATTTGCAAGACAAAGAAATTATAGGGATGAGAAATCATAAAGAAGTAACCACTCCCTCATAACCAACACCGAGAGACAACAACAGAGTGAGTCTCCCCACCAATGCATCTTCTTCGAGTTCGCCTCCTTCAACCTGCAAATGAAAACGTACAAGAAAAAGATAAAAAATCTAAGTCGGAATTATCTCAATGAAGAAGAACAACAATACCAATCATCATCACATTCATCTATCTATCAAGAGACAAGGGTTGAATCCCAGAATAATCTCCTTATTGAAAGTTCCAATGCCAGATCTCATGCTTTATAATGGGGGGGTCTCATCTATATATAGCTTTTGAGAGATGTAAACCCTAACTCACTTTTGCATTCAATGGTTGAAATATAAAATCATCAACGGTGGAGATCAACTTTACACGGATCAACATTGACTATATCAAGGGGGGGTGTGCTTTTGCCCAATAACACCTTGTCTAAGTCAAAATATAACATAAGATAAGATATGATCATGATAATACATCAAAAGGGGGTCACTAGGGGATTAATTCACCCTATGCCCCATTACAACCTCACATCATAAGATATAACACTATAGTACATCAAGTAGCCAAGTTGAGGGTCACCCCTTGGGGGACGTCCTCACTGGCTAAGCCAAATAAAATAATGTTGGACCAAATGTTGACTGAAATTGATGAAAACGTGTCTGAGGAGCCATAATACATCAATTGAGTGAATTTCCTACCATTTCCTTGACTTCCCTAGCCAACTCAATTTTTCCAGTGACTTCCTAATTCATTTTTTATGGTACAACCTCTGAAAATCATAAAAAATCAATATATCTTCATTCAAGATGAGAACTGGGGAAAAATGATTGCACTAGAGATTCTTGAGACATAGAAGAATGGTATAAGTGACTACTCATACCCCCTAGAACACTGCAATGCTTTAGGAGAACCAAAAACACTGCAATAATAATATAATCTGGCCAATAATAAATTGATAATAATCACTGGATATGCAATCCGATGCCAAACTCTGAAAATTGAAACCGTGGTATTGGTCCTGGCATGTCTGGAGAAAATATAAGCAATTTTGTTTTTTGAGTCATTTCCTTGGGAACCGTGTTTGACTTGGTCAACTGGGTTGACCAGGTCAAAGTACCCAAACTATAGGTGAGACGTTGAACAAAGACAAACATGCATGTATCCAAGGTAAGAAATGCTCTAATTGTATATATTAAAACCCAACTTTAGTCATGCTATTCAAAATCATGGTGACAATAAATAGTAATAATACTAAGTAAGATATACCTATGCCTTTGAAGGATCATTGAACCTTTTGGAAGTCTCTTGTGTATGCCATGCTTACAAAGTTTAGACAATTTGCTTGTGTTGGGTGAAGGTGAAAAACAAGGCTAACGTAAAGGGGAATGACTCATAACTGACTTTGACCATGTGATCTCTCTGAATGATAACCAGTACACTCAACCAAAATGACATATGCATGACAGATAGTAACAAGGGATGGTAGTGTCTCACAAATGGATAAAGTTCTTGGGCTTGTTTCCTTCAGACTCTAGCAAGTTTCGTTTTTCATCAAACATCGGTCACCTTCAAAGGCAGGTTCCCTAGAAATCCTTCTGGGATCTAGTACTAACAAAGACAACCTTTGCAAGATAGTCTCACCTAGTTTCCCTGTAGAGTAAAATGAGTCGAACACTATACAAGGAATGAGTGCTCATCCTTTGACCATTGACCTTTTCAAACACTTTTGTTTTCACATAAGATAGTATCTAGACTACAAAAGCAAGTGCCCTGGAAATCCTTCTAGGCTCCAATAAATGACTAGGGCCTAGCCTCACTTCCAGTAAGCATCCATAGCCTCAATGGGTTTACCTCACCTTGTTGCCCCTGTGGAGGGAAAATGAGCCTTACATTATACAAAGAATTAGTGCTCAACCCTTTGGCCACTAAATACCTTTTTCAATATTCATACTTTGCATCATTTAGATATGATGTTTATGTGTTATGATGCTTTAGTGTCTAAGGACACTGTTTCGTGGAGCACTTGTTTTGAGGTCTAAAGGAAAACCATCCAGTGAACTTAGACACATTGGCCAAGCCACATACTTCATAGATAAAGACACAAAAAAACACGGAGTCTATCATGCATAGGGGTCAAGATGGGGAAAATATCTTCAATCTCAGAAGTCTCAGTCAACCTAAGTCATGGGATAAAATTCAAACAATGGATGAACTGGATGGATGGGGGCAAGTGACACATGGAACCAACACATCACTAAGGTTTAATATTTGTGTAAAACATGGCATAAACAATAGTATTCAACATTGGATTCTTTGATCAATATGTGACACAAGATTTAAGCATTAGTATATAATATAAGCACATGTCACCATGATCATCCTAACAAAACAAGCCTAGGTGTTTAATACATATCACAGAGAAATAAACAAACCAAGGAACCATATACATGTCTCACCATATACCTATCTCCATCTGATAAGCCCCTCTGTAACTGTGTACCACATCTTAACTGTTGTTATGCTCAAATGAACTAGGTCATCACTAAAATCCTCTCAATGGTCAAGGAAATCTCAATCCTGGAAAGGAAATACTGCTAAATAAGGCTTTGAAATGGCTGAGGCTATAATGATCCATGTTAAAACCCCATGTGGATGAATAGCTCGAAAAAATAAAGAGATCAATCTGTACGCTACATCATGGTAGCCCAACCTACGAAAAATATGTGATAACAGTTACCATATGTGCTTAGGATATATATTTGAGTGGTATGTTGAAGAATTAGCTAAGATGCTTACATAACTGTGTGAACTATTGTCATTTCATTGAATTGATTAAATTTGATTATGCAATGCCGCTAACTATCTAACTGTATTTTGACTTGTAGGGAAAGACCATATGCTATGGACTACGAGCAAAGAATGATGAGACTTATTCTGAAGAACAAGCGATGGACATATAGATCTTGTTGGTATTCAGTGATTGAGAGAGAGAAGACTGACCAAAAGAGGGAAGCTTCAAGGAGCATGAATCTCAGCCCATACTATAGATCAGGAAGAAGGATGAATTCTGTAATAGATGAAGCAATTAAATGGAAGTCATGATTGTTCAATAGTGACAGCCAAAAGACGAGGACCTAATACATCCAGCTATATGTAAACACATGATCCACAGGTCCAGAGGACCTCATATAGAGATTGTCAATTGGGAGAAAAAGACTAGAACAAATGTCGGTCTCTCTACTACAAATGTTCGTATCTTCAATGATTATGGAAAGTAGGTGGTTTCCAATTAGAGTCATGACAAATGGATTAGAGTATGATAGTCCTAGAGGACAAGAGCTACACAGTTGATTTCTGAGAAGGTACACATCCATTCAGTTAGACTTGTGCCTCGGGACTCAAAACATATTGTTGATTATGATTCCTTGGTCGTGATGTTGTATACTGGTGTTCTATTCCTCACCAATGTAGAAAGACTTATTGTCAGATACAAAGGGAATTAGCCTTTGAGATGAGGACCTTGGCCTATTACATCACTTATTGATAGTGTTGTTGTTGAAAATGTAACTTCGGAAGATATTCTTCATTATATTATTTGTCTTATTATTATTGTTATTATATTTTATTATAGTTTTATTGTACCTCATTTCGGGAATGTTTTCCCTTCGATCTAAAGGTGTCATTAATTTAATTGGTCATGCAAGAGTCCTAAGCGAGTGTTATTCTTTGGTATCCACAAATGAATGTGGGTACTCTCAATGCGAGAGTAATGTCTGTAGGGCCATCCTTAGCTAGTAAGGACCCCACTCTCAGGAACAGATTGTTATTTCCTACAAGACCATCCTCAAGAGAGGATACTATTGTCCACAAGTTAATGTTGGACCTTGTCCTCATCTTCATGTGTACTTGGCCTCTTTCATACTAGAGCTTCACTATCATCAATGACAATCTTATCATCACTACCCCTTTCTAGGGAGGATCCATATCATCAACCTTCTCCCCCTTTATCCGAGGAGGGTTCATATTTTCGACCTGTTCTTCCTTTCTGAGGAGAGTCCATATCTTTGACTTGTTCCTCCTTTTCGAAGAGAGTCCATATCTTAATCATTCCTTCTTGCAAGGAAAGTTTGTAGTATCATCATTGTTCCTCCTTGCGAGGAAAGTCCTTTCGAACTACACCAATCTTGTCAAGGAAATATTCAAACTTTACTCGAGATAGAGGCTTGGTTAGCACATCAACAAATTTCTCATCAGTACTCACATATTGGAGTTTTATAGCTTCCTTTTGTACCATATCCCTTATATTAAAATATTGGATTTCTATGTGCTTTGATTTATCATGGAACGCAGGATTCTTTTTCATCTTCATGCAACTTTGGTTGTCACAAAGAATCATTGTGGTATCCAACTCCATGTCAAATAGTCCTGACATCAATTTCCAAAGCCATATCACTTCACAACTAGCGGAACAAGTTGATATGTACTATGCCTCACCAGTGCTGAGAACAACACTGGAATGTTTCTTACTAAACCATGAGATCATGGCGGATCCTAGACAATAACATCCACCTGAGGTGCTCTTCCTATCTGCGGCACTTCCTGCCCAATCTGAATCTATATATCCATACAATTTGTAGTCATGATCTCTACCATAATAAAGTCCAAAATCTATCGTACCTTTTAGGTACCTCATCACATGCTTTACAGCTATCAAGTGAACTCGTCTAGGTTTAACTAGATAATGAATTAAGGTGTTCACATCAAAGCATATATCTGGCCATGTATTTGTCAAATACATCAATGACCCAATGATCTATTTGTATTGAGTCATGTCCACTGACTCTGATGATTCATCAGATAACAACTTCAAGTTGGTGTCTATGGGTGTGGCCATGGATTTACAATCCAACATATCAAAGCTTTTCAATATTTCTACTGCATACTTTCCCTAGTTTAGAAAGATTCCTTCTGGGCTCTGCCACACTTCCAGCCCTAGGAAATAATGCATCAATCCAATATCTTTCATATCGAATTCTTTGGCTAGCTTCTTCTTGCTTTCTATGATCTATTTCCCATTTCTAGTCAGAATTATATCATCCACATACAGTAATAGTATGACAAGTTCATCATCCATAATCTTCATGTAAAGGTTAGGATCAACTTTACTTTTGGTAAAGCCCAATCTTGTCAAGAAGCTATCTATTCTACCATACCAAGCTCTAGGAGCTTGCTTTAGTCCATACAGAGCCTTTTTCAACTTACATACATGAGTCACTATGTCTTCGAATTCAAATCCTTGTGGTTGTTCAATGTAAACTTCTTCCTCAATCATACCATTCAAGAAGGTTGTCTTTACATCAATCTGGAGTAGATCCCACTTCATCATGGAATCAAGTGCCATGATGGTTCTGATAGAATTGTACCTTGCTACTGGAGCAAATGTCTGTTTATAATCAATCCCCTCTTTCTGAGAGAATCCTCTAGCCACAAATATTTCCTTGTAATTTTCAATACTTCCATAAACAACATGTTTTATCTTGTAAATCCATTTCAAAGATACCACATTCTTGTTTTCTGGTTTGGGTACTACATCCTAAACATCATTCTTCATTATCGACTGGTATTCTTCCGTCATTGCTTCCACCCACTCTTTCTTCTGTGCAACTTCCTCATAGCTAGTGGGTTATTGATCTACAATGTCACACATCAAAGCTACATAACTAGAGTATGGCTTTGATATTTTGCTTGTTCTTGTGGAGCCTTATGGAGCTCCATATTTCTCTGCTTCTTGTATGATTTCTCTTACCCACGCAGGTTTTCTCTTTCGAGATATATCCATAGTAGGGGATTCTTGAGATTCTACCATATCACGATCTTCAAAAGATATTATTTTAGCTTCAAGAGAGAGTTCAACTTCTACCATTCTGGGAGGTACATCCTCTTCATGTACTACTTCAAGCTGACACCTTTTGAATTTCTTAAGAATTGTCTCTTCATCAAATGTTACATCCCTATTAATCTCGATATGATGGAATCCTGAAATGTATATCCTTAAGGCTTTGGAGACTTCACAGTATCCAACAAATATTCCCTTCTTTCGAGAAGGATCCAACTTGGTTCTCTTCTCTTTTGGAATATGTACATATACTCGACAACTAAATATCTTGAGATGGCTCACTTTAGGTTTATTTACTATATACAACTCTTCAGTAGTCTTGAATCCAAGAGAACTATGAGATAATATATTCTGCACATATACAGTTGTTCTTGTTGCTTCAGCCCACAAGTGCATAGGGAGGTCTTGGTCATGAATCATTGTCTTCACTGCTTCCTTAATGGTTCTATTATTTCTTTCTACAACACCATTCTGTTGAGGATTATAGGGAGTGGTTAGTTCCCTTTTGATTCCAACATCCTTGCAGAATGATTCAAATTCTTTTGAAGTATATTCTCCACCATTATCTGATCTCAGTGTCTTGATTCTTCTTTCTGAATGGTTCTTTATCAAGGTTTTGAATTCCTTGAATATCTCGAACACTTCACTCTTGTTCTTCAAGAAGTATATCCATGTCTTTATTGAATAGTCATCAATAAATGTGACATAATATTCATATCCACTTAATGATAAGGAGGGAATAGGGCCAAATACCTCAGAATGAATTAATTCCAATGTACCTTTAGTCTTTGTTTCACTTTTCAGAAAGGGATTCTTGATGTTCTTTCCTCTTGCACATCCTTTGCAAGTTTCCTGATGATCAATCTTCAGATTTGGTAACCTTGTTACCACCTTGCTCACATAGGGCAGTGCTCTGTAGTTGATGTGAGCAAGCCTCCTATGCCATAGCTCACTTGAGCTAATAGTCTCATGGACTAGGGTTGTCTCTGGATGTCCTTTTTGTTTGTACAGTACTCCTTCTTCTTCAAGAATAACCCCATCATCTTCAAGTGTATTTCCTTTGGACCACATAAGTACTTGTCCATCTATGAAATCAACTCTATATCCGTTCTTATCTAGTGTTGAGATGGAAAGTAGGTTCTTTTTCAAACCTGGTACATACAATACTTCCTTCATATTCATGGAAGTCCCAGAGTCAAGCTTGCAAGTTGATTCACCAATACCTTTGATGGGGTATTGATAGTCATTTCCTAATGATACTTTCTGAGGAGATATTTTTCTTCAAGTCTTGACAGAGTTTTATTCTTCCCTGTCATGTGCTTTAAAGCACCACTATCAATAAGGCACATATCTTCTCTAGGTGTTACAGACCTAGAGAGTGCAGAGAATAGTACATATTCTTCTACATCTTCTTCTTTTGTTAGTCTCTTTCAAGGTCTTTCTTCCTCATCCTCATCTTTAGCTAGATGAGCATGATGTCTTTTGTTGTTGTTCTTCTTTGGTGATGGACACTCTCTGGCAAGGTGTCCTATCTTATGACAGTTATAGCATTGATACCTTAAGTAATCTTTCTTCTGATTGTTTACTCTTTTCTTTTGAAACTTCTTCTTTGAAGGTTTATGACTACCCTTCTTGAAATTTGATTGTTTTCTTCTTTTAGTATGGATGGCTAGAGATGGATCATCTTCTCTGAGTAGAGCTTCTCTGTTAGCTACTCTAGCTTCTTCTTGAATGCAATCTTCCCATACAATGTCAAACTTCATACTTTCTTTTCTGCACACAGAGTCTGTATGAATGAATCCCAACGTCTAGTGAGACCATTAATAGCAGTCATAACTAGTTCATCATCATCAAGGGTGTCTCCAATAGCACTTAGTTATTTCCTAAACTAGGATACCCTTGTGAAGTAATCTTGAATTGATTCTCCTTTGTTCATCTTGGTGCCCTTCAGTTGAGCTCTAAAATTCATCTTTCTGTTGATGTTCCTTCCCTCATACATTTTGGAAAGTGCATCATACATTTGCTTTGGTGTCTTCTTAGATGACACTTGAGGGATCAAGTGATGTTTGATAGAATCAATAATTATCCTCATTTCCTTGATTAGGTCTTGTTCATGCTTCTCCTTAACTTCATCTTCTTTTGGTTCTACAACTCCATCCTCGATGTACTTCTCAAGGCCATTCTCTTTAAGAATGAGACCAATTCTATACTTCCATGCTAGGAATTTTTCTATGCCTTCCAATTTGTCCACAAGCTTAGTGCTTGGCGCCATCTTGTCCAGGAGGTCACTAGAAATTGAAATTTCTCAAAATGAAAAAATGGCCTTACCAGGAGATGCACTTGACTGAGGTGAGTTGGTTGGTCCACTTGGTTTCTGGAGATCACAAATATTCACCCTTCAAAACTTACTTGCGAGGTTGCAACTTCTGCAGAATTTATGGTTCTGGTTTTTTGTAGTTTTCTGGTTTAGGGCCAAACTAGGGTTTGGATTTCCCAGATATTCAACCACCCAAAAACTTTGATCCTAGGCTCAATACATGCGCTCTAGGGAGGCACAACTTTCTATGCAAGAAGATATTCCAAATTCCAAACTTTGCAGAAACCCCAATTTCTTCCAGAGGGAGAGGAGAGAGAGTTTCGCCTTGTGAAAGTTGTTCTATTTAGGATAGCTCTGATACCATGTTAAGATTCCATATGCTAAGCTAGATATCATTGTTTTTTAATCCAAATTCACAACAGTAGCATATGCAGAATCACTGAAAGAAACACAATCACAAGATAGACACAATATTTATCCTGGGAAACCCTCAGGGGAAGAAGACCCAGCAAAACTTCCTCTGTATAAGATATATAAGATAAAACCCCAAATCAGGTATTCTCTTCCTTGTTGATTTGTCTCTCTCTCTCCTATATGCTACTCAAGTGAGAAATTTTGTGTTATAATTAGGAACACAACTCCTCTATTAATACACTTTATGTCAACTGACTTTTACCCTAATCAAGTCAGCCCCACTAAACTGTCTAGGTCGACTACACCTAGGAAGACTCAAAACAGTATTATATTATATTCATTGGGGTACTATTGACCTGAATTACAATGGAGGCTTTACTTCATGACTCTATGATGACCAATTACAATAATAACATCCCGACTAAGGAATAATAACATCCTTCTTGGGGTACATCAGTAAACCACATTTAGAATATCCTTTGAAGTTACAATATTTCAACACTTAGCATAAGTTCCACTTGGAGAATCCAATACTACTCTAACCCATGGGTTTGGAAAGAAGACAGATCAAGCTATCTCAGGACGAATTCTCAGATGTTGAGGAGCAGGAATTTCGGAGATACAACAGAATCAAGATTAGACAATTCTACAAAAGAAATTGGAGAGTCTAAGGATTTTTGTTTAGGGCACTTTCCTTCACCGATCAGTTGAAAGAGGAGGACCATCAAACTTTCCCTAGGAGGGCACATATTTCTATGAAGAAGATTCTCATTATGTATATTTTCAATTTTTTACCTAACACTACTGCCGAGAAAACTAGGGTATCATATATTTTGCAGTTCTGTCAACAACTTTGGGAAAATGAGTATGTTTCTTAGCTCGCTTTGAGGAGGCACATCTTTCTATCCAATCAAATCCAAAAGTTACCCAAGTTGAAAATTTAGGGTTTCTCTGTCAAACCCTGGGTCCAGTTGAAGCAATCTTCCAGAAAAGCTTTCAAACAAGCATCAAGTTGAAGCAATCTCATTGGTAAGTTCTATCCTCTCTATTTCCATTTTAGGTTCTCATTTTTATCATGATGACAAACAGTACCAAGCTTGAGGACAAGCTTGAAGGAGCCGAGAACTTCCGAGCATGGAAGTATAGAGTGCTTCTCATACTTGAAGAAGCGTGACTTGCAGGACAATGTCAAAGAAGAAGTTGCATATCCAAAGGGAGATGAGGACAAAGCTAAGCATAAGAAGAACCTAGTCAAAGCTAAGAAGATTATTGTAGATTCCATCAAGGACCATTTGATCCCACATATGTCATCCCAAGGAGATGCTTGATGCATTGAACTAGATAAGAAGAGAACAAGGGAATATTCCTCAAGTAATAAGAAATATTTACCTTGATTCAGAAGGATTCATCCCATGATGAAGAAGAACCTCTTATCCATCTCAGCAATGGATAAGAAAGGATGCAGTTTGTTATCACCAACCTTGTAGTTGCTTATGTATGGTGGATTCAGGATGGATGGTAGAGGGGCAAGCAGTTAAGGAGGTGGAACCAAGACTGCCTAGACTCCCAAATGGATGGTTGTCTAAGTCTTGCCTCCACTTTATGTTATCTAAGTCTAAGACAACAAAGGGGGAGAACCAGATCTCCTCCCAACAGGAGAGATCAGACCTATACACCAAATCAGATCAAGTAGGCTTGAGGTACGTAAGGTGTAAGGTAATTGAAGACCCTAGATCTATGGGAGATGTTACCAGGTGTGCCAAGGCTTTGGATTAGGGTTTTGGAAGTGTTAAGTTCGATCCAAAGTGGAACCAAGGTGACTTGTGGGGTTGATACAAGATCTAGGGTTGAGGTACTAGAAACTGATGAAGATAACCGTTGCCTTGAGAAATGTAACCAATGCAGGGTGAGTAAAGACAGAGCTGGGACTATCTAGTACCCAAGGGATAGACTCAGTGAAAGATGTGACAATGTCAAAATACTTGAGTCATCAAAGAAAATTCAGCTTTCAGGGAAAAGAGGTCAAAAGAGGGCTAGCGCTAGGCTTACAGATCAGTTTCTGTTGGGCCTTGGGAAATGGAGTCAGTATTTGCACAACATTAGAGTGAACACACCTAGGATATGCCCTGATCTATGGACCCATAAAAGTGTTTGGCCCAGAAAATTCAGTTTGTAGGGGAAACCAGTAGGAGGAGGGCTAGCGCTAGGGATTGGAGGGACAAATACTCAAATCTAGGACAGTCTATGAGGCATCAGCTCAGTGTTGGAGGAGAAATGGGATGTGGATGACCTAATCTACAAACCCAAGTTGGAAAATTTCTGGAAAAATCAGATCTAGAAAAATTCAAAATCTGATGAGGAGTGCTAGGGTGCTGAAAGTTAGTTTTTCAGATCTAGGCTCTTCTGGAAGCAACTAGCTCAGCGTTGGGGGTGTTTTGGAATGAGGGAGACCCGATCTATGAACCCAAGTGATTATTTTCCGAAAAAAGTGAGATTTGAAAACGGTCAAATTTTCAGTGGAGGCGTTGGGGTTTTAACAATCAGTATTTCAGATATAGGGGAAACCAACAACCTTTTAGACAGTGTTGAAGATGAAATGGTGAGAAGGATGCCCGATCTACAAAACCCAGAAGTGGTTTGTCGGAATATCGAACGGTTCCCCGATTAAGTGTTTTTTGGATTTTTTAATATTTTGAAGTTTTCAGTAAATTGGAGAAAAGAAGGTACAATGGATTGAGATCATGGAAGAAAAGAACCAACCTATATATATTACCTGAAAAACCTTGTATATGCCTTGATTATGATGATCCATGCCATCCCAATCAATTTGAGAAGATTGAAGCGAGTTCTATGTCCAGTGTTTGCCCGAGGAAGTCAATGTGCCCTCTCTCCTGCACAACAAACGTCAACCATATCATATTTGTTGCCACATGAGAAAAAATCTAAATGCTATAGAAAAATAGCAAGATAAAATCATAGATCACAATGATACTAGTGAAAACCCCCTGATAAAAATGAAGACAATCCAAGCGAGTTGAAGTCCCCCTGCAAAAACGCCCAAGCTGAAGTCACCCTCCTGTAGACAAGACAAAGATTCCCAAAAATATATAGATCTTGCAACAATTTCCCGAATGCTAAGAAGCAAAATATTTTCCAATCACCATCTAAGAACACCAGATGCAAAGGAGATCAAAAAAATATCCACAAGAAAAGTTTTTCTATTATCCAGATCTAAGAGCCAAAGACCCCTTACAAATGAGAAGCTCTCTCCTTTAAATAGAAATGAGAGAACCAAAATCCTAACCACTTTCAAAATGAGTGGCTAAGATTAAAAGATATAAATGTTCTAATCAATGGTTGAGATGATCTCAACATACAATACATGGATCAACATAACAATAAAGTACAAAAGTGGACTAGATCACCCATAAAAAGGGTACCCCACTCAACAAGAAATAAATGAAACACATGGTGGGTCCATGGAGTGTTAAATAACTCCCTTTGGATTCCCCATGGCACAATAAAATAATATAATATTTTAATTTTTTGATTTTGTGCCTCCTTGAGGAAATCGTGAGCCTCCCAAAAGCTAGAGAAAATAATATAAAAATGCCCAAAAAATAGGTGTGGGCCCAATCAGGTGCTGCAACTGCTGGAGAAGGTGCAGAAGACATCACTCTCATCATCATGACTCATCCCATGTCATTTCCTTGCCTTAGTATCCCAAATCGATTTCTTCAATAGCCATTTAATCATTTTTTAATCTACCTTGGGAAAAGTGAACCTGCCAAAACAACCTCCTAGGGTTCCTACATTGTCCAACTAAGCCCACCAAGCTCTCTGGGATGGGCGTACTATGGTACAATCAAGTGGCTGCACCCCCTATTCCCCATACAATGCCCTAGGAGATCCAATAAAAACATCTCCTTGCTCAGACACATCATCCTGTGAAGCAAAACTGCATCAAAAGAGTAAAATGAGCCTAACCATCTCTTCAAGTGCCCAGAACTAAAAATAAACTATCTCATTAGACTCAGAGAGTCCAAATCCATCTATGGTGTATACTCATACCCTTTACAGTTCTCTACCTGATCATCAACCATATCCAATAGACAATATAATCATTTGTAAATGACCAGATACCAATAATATAACTCAGGCTATCATCCATTTGCTACAAGTGTTATAAGGCTAAGACATGCTCTACAAATCATTTAAGCAACAAACAAAACAAGTAGCAGTCATCTCACTGGTGGTACATTAACCAAATACATATATAGGGTTTTATTTATTATTACTCAGACCAGACTTTCAGGCTATATTCATTTCATAGTTGTAGTTAGTTTGCTAGTGAAGGGTGAAGGCTGAAATTGACAAGGCTAGGGAAAAGGATGACTACCTACTTAACATCATGACACTTTGGATATGGAAAGGAAAAACTCACTATAACCACATGACAGACAAACAACAACACAAGGAATGGCAGTGCCTCACAAATGGCTGAGTTGTTCAGAGAGTGCTTATTCAACTTAGGCATCATGTCTACATCAAGTTTGATCCAGTTTCATTAGGACCATCAATTTTATTTCCATGGCCTTTTTGGCCTATATGACCCTTTGGGACTTCACCAGTGCTTAAAAGCATAGTTAATCACAGCTTTCATCTAGGACATATTCAAATTTATAAGGTCAGCAATATTTGGATATAGCATATATTTAACCATTGCTTTTTGGGACCTTTTTCTTATACCCTTCAAAGGGTATTTTAGCATTTCATTGCTCTTGCCCTTTTCTCACATATATTAAGAAATACATTTTAGAATTTACATTTTCCATGGGCGCATATATAAATATTTCCAATACATGTAGTACATGTGCTTTCAGTTTTAGCCAACAACATCTCAAGTGACCAGGGGGAGTTCTGCACAGTGCCAAACATCGGGACAACCGACCAGAATTATTTAGGCATACAATCAAACTTACCAAAATCAAGTTCTGTCACCAACTCAGAGCCGAGACATAGTATGAACAGGGAAGTTTTCCCAACAAAGGTTCTACCGGGGAAAGGTCCTCCATGCCACAAGTCAAGTAGTAAGTCAGGTTAAAACAAAACTGGAAGGTAATGGATGGGTGGAGACAGTGAATGATGAAACCAACACTAGCAAGCCAAAACAATGGTGGGAATGACTACCTCTATTCTCCTTGAGGAGGGTAAAACCAATGAGTATAAATTAGGAACTTCCAAGTCTAAGTAGGGACATCAATACACAATACAAATACATCCAAGTCCATCTATTTATGATCACTAGATCATGACACTAAATGCTAGTAAATGTCACAAAAATGAGTATAATAGCAATGATAACCATAACAAAATATAATAAATGCTGAGTCATAGCCATGCAAATAATCCATCTGAAGCATCATCTGTCCAATGAGAAAACACTAAAACCAATCTGAGCATGATCAACTGCTTTGTAAATGACTAAATGGCTACATCAGTCCTCGAATCTGAGTGTTTTGAGACCCAGTCTTGACATGGGAGAGTATAATAGTCCACTAACAAAAATAATGATCCGTCAAAACTGCTCATCTCAGCATCTCATATGTAAGAGATCTGGCTGAAAAATGTAATGTATCTGAAAAATAGAATATGGTAGCCTGGCTACTACATATGTGATAACACAGTTATGATTGATGAAGAAGAAGGGACACTCAAAACTATGGTGTAGAAGAGTTGCTCAACATTTCTGATCATGAGCAAGACAAACGCAGGTCCTCAAAATCAGACAATGGAGTAACGCACACAGTCAGAGACTCCGACAATTCTTGCAAGGAGACAAGGACCAAGACAGAGTCTACCAAACAAACAAAGATACGTGTTTAATTGTCATTTCCTATATATCTACTTACTTAAACGATATTGTCTAGTTGTATTCCTAGATTTAGGAAATGTATTATGCATGTTTGAGTTTTTGCATTTATGAACAGTATACTACTAACTTGCATGTGATGGGTAAGTAGCCTATGGTGTTGTACAACATTCCATTTCTACTTATCTAGAATGAAACATCTTTGCTGACATGTTGGGAGTAGTGCACACTCTTAATATGTTCTAGTAGAGATGGAATGCATCTAGAAAGTTACCATATATGATGAACGTTGTAGCATCAGCTAAGATAGTTGAATGACTGTGTGACATATATATTTATGCATAAGAATTTGTTGTTATTAAAAATATGAAATGTTTCTAATCATGCAACTAAATTTGACTTGTAGGAATAATCGTATTTAATCACCTACAAGAGAAGAATGATGAGGCTTGTTCCGAAGAACAAGTGATGATGGTTCAAACATAACACTCAAAGAAGATTCACTACAACAAAGTACATGAATAGGAACCTGATATAACCAAGCCACAGAGACCTATAGATCCACCTCAAGCAGCAAACACCCACAAGAAAATACCATCTTAGGAAGGAGAGATCATCCAAGATGAGGAATAGTATGGTGCTATAGACAAGACTTCTAGAGAAAGTAAGAGGAACTTTCAACAAAGTTCAAGATGGAGGGTCTCTGTATCTAGTGACCTTAAGGGATGACATAGATGGATACATAGAAGACCAGTAGCATAGGAGGTTACCTGTCACTCCAATGCATAATGACCTGATGCAAAAAATACAAGATGCAGAGGGAGGATGGTGCTCCGCTTCAAAGGGAGTGACTACAAAAGATCTCAGAGTTCAAGAATCTTGACACAATTCTTGGGATTAGAGGTGTGGCAAAATCCAGAGGAGAGTTTCTTTATCTAAGGAAAATACATGCTCGAGATGTTGGATTGCGAGGCTACACTGATGGAATCAAACTTGAAGTTGTTGCATGATCCTACTTCAAAGACAATTGATTCCACAGTTTATAGGTAGATGATTGCTTCATTAATGACGAGCATGAGGCAGGATATCTGCTTTGCGGTGAATACTTGGAGCCAATACATGGTGGAGTCAAGACGTATTCACATGGTTGCGGCAAAGCACGTGTTGAGGTACCTGGAGGGTACGAATGAGTATGGCCTCAAATATATGAGATATTAGAAGATCCTCCTGCAGGATATGTCAACTCTAATTGGGATGGTAGTGCTACAAATAAGAAGAGCACTTCAGGGTGTTGCTTGAGCTTGAGCTTTGGCATGATTTCTTGGTACAACAAAAAGCAGACGAGTGTAGCATCGAGTACAGTTGAGGAAAAGTATATTCCAACTTATTTAACAAGTTGTGAGGTAGTGTGGCTTCAAAAATACTTGCAGGATCATTCTATGTCGAGTTAGAGATGACTTGTGTGTCAGATCACATCGATATCAAGTATCACTATATCCCGGATATGGTGTAGAGAGGAGCAGTGAAGCTCCAGTAAGTTGCGATGGACGAGCATTCAGGATGAAATAGGACTGACCCTGCGAAGACATCCAGTATGAAACAGGACTGGATCTTTTAACTCCTAAATGGTGTTAGGCCTGAATTTAGTATGAAACGGGACTGACCCTGCAGAGATCTACATTCAGTATGAAACTTGACTAGCCCTACGAAGGCATCCAGTATGAAATAGGACTAGCTTTGTGAAGTCCTAGATGGTGCTAGGACTACATTCAGTATGAAACCGGACTGGCCTTGCAGAGATACGCATTCAATATGAAACATGAGTGACCTTGCGAAGACATCCAATATGAAACAAGACTGGATCTGTGAATTCCTATATGGTGCTAAAACTGCATTTAGTATGAAAGATGTCTGGCCCTACAGAGATCCACATTCAATATGAAACAAGTCTGACCCTGCAAAGACATCCAGTATGAAACAAGACTGGCTATGTGAAGTCCTAGATAGTGTTATCCCTGCATTCAGTATGAAACATGACTGACCCTACAGAGATCTGCATTCAGTATGAAATAGGACCGACTCTCCGAAAACATCCAGTATGAAAAAAGGACTGGCACTACAGAGATCTGCATTTAGTATGAAACAGGACTGACTCTGCGAAGGAATCTAGTATGAAACAAGACTAGCACTGCAAGGTACATCTAGTATGAAACTGGACTTGCACTATACAAGGTACATCCAACATGAAAAAGGGCTAGCACTATACATATATGTTGATGAAACCCTAAATGTGATCTAGGCCTACATCCAACATAAAATTGGGTTGGCTCAGTAGAACTCCTGAGGACGTATAGATTCGAGAGATGTCACTAGTCAATGGTCGAAAAAATGAGAGTTGTTGCAGCCGTGATGATGATCGAGCGACAATGATTCAGGGTGATGACGATCTAGTAATGATGATGTCCATAAATTGTGTCCAACTATGGTGATGACCGCGTCAAAAGAATACCTTCCTTGTTAAGAGGGAGTGTTGTTGAAAATGTAACTTTGGAAGAAATCCTTCATTGTATTATTTGTATTATTATAATTATTATATTTTATTGTACTTTTATTGTACCTCTTTCGGGGATTTTTTCCCTCCTATTCGAAAGTGTCATTAATGTAATTGGTCATGCAAGAGTCGAGGTAAAACCTCCATTGTAATTCGGGGCAATAATCCCCAATGAAATAATGTAAAATGTATTTTTGGTCTCCCACAAGGATAGTTCAGCCCAATAAGGTCCAGAAGTCAGCCCCTTTGGACCAAAAAGGCCACACACATGATTAGTATAAATAGGGAGGCACCCTCCCTCATTTGGACACATCGCAAGCTCAAGTAAGTTCGCTCTAAGGAAGAGAAAGACAAGTTCATTGGTGAAGGAGAAGAAGAAGAAACATAAGACATCTTATCTTTGGGTTTTCTATCTTCGTCTAACATTGTACTAAGTGACAAATCTATACAGAAGAATTTGTTGGGTTTTCTTCCGTTTGGGTTTCCTAGGATAAAATTATTGTGTCTTTCTTTTGTGTTGCACTTGTCTATCTTTCAGTGATCCTATTGCATATGGTTATGATGTTATGATGCTAAATGTTTTAAGATCTTGTATAACCATCAAAATTCTAACAAGTGTGGAAGAAACCTGATGAGATCTTCCTAAGTTAAGGAAGAACATAGTTGAGATCCTGAGCAGATATAGCATGATGAATGTGAGTACATGCCCACATTGATGGCGATGTCGTTTTGATTCATACAGACATTTGAAGGATCATTCATGCACCTAGTCGTCACCAGTACATATACTTACATTTTAGTAAGGAACTGTACTCATTTTCTCTGCCAGAGTTGTTGTTCAGATTGGCACCCAAAGTGATATCTCATATAGGTTGATGGAATAGCCTCTGGATAGCTCCAGAGAGGGATAAGGATGCTCAGATGCAGAAGGAGAAGGATGCTTAGATACAGAGGGATCACGGTGCTCCAACACAGAGGGAGATGTGATGAGAATGAAGAAGTTATGATTGCAATATCGAACAAGTGTTCCCCCAGTATTAGTCATGTGACTTGGCGAAAGGGTGATTGATCTCATGGAAGTACCATATCTTCTCTCGTACATTGTGAAGGAGTGGGGAGATATTCCGGACACCCTGTGATGGGGTGGGTAGACTAGTTTCTTGATACTCTATCATGCGGGTGTATCAATTCAACCATGTGAATTGTTGTTATTTCATTTATTTTTTAGAAGTTATTTGCATTTCATGTTTTTGAATGAGACAAGACAGAAGTGTGAAAACTTTTGGTAACCCTAATCTGGTTTCAGTTTCAACACTGCATATGGTTTAATGCCCAAAACCCATCATGCATGTACATTTAAAAATTAAAATTTTTTCTAAGAACTTGAAACACATGACATATATTTTCAACTTTTTTAATTCTAAAAAATTATGATAGCCCTACTTTCTTACTCAGAAAAATATACTAGTAAACACACATGAAAATTTAAAGACTCAAATTTTGACCAAAATGATCCAGGAAAAACCTGTTCTTCAAAGAAATTTTATTCTTCGGGAAAATTTAAAAAATAAATTACAATAGTACTTATCTCCCTTTTTATTCCTTGAAAAATGTGCCAGAATCGCTCTAAACAATTGTTGAACGTAAATCTTAGAAAACCCAGAAAAATTGTGTTGTATGGCCTCACACGTGCGACTGCACGGACCTAGAATTTTGTGTCAATTTGCTTCCTTGAAAATCATGCTTGTTTATGCATGTACAGACCTGTTGTACGGATGCATTAATTACTCAGTACTTCCTATATTAAATGCCATACAATCTGCATCGATTTTCATGCTGGAAATCACCTATATGGTGGAGCAATAAATGTTGTACTGTTAACCTTGGAAAATGTGTTGTACGATCTGCCTTTAATGTTGTACTTGTGTTGTTGTACGATCCTCTAGAAAAAATTTCCCTGCTGAACTCTTCTCAAATTCTGTTCAAGGGTTTCACTCTCTCAGTTTTTATCTTCTCTCGTACTCTTTCTTCTCTCCAAAAACTCTCTCTTTGGAATGTGAACAATGAATTAGGTTTGCCTTTCCCAAGCCTTTTTGTTTGAGTAACTTCCATCTCCAAATCAATGGCTTAGATTTAAACCCAACTAAATGAGATCTAGGGCCCATCTCAATTCCTCACTAAAAATTACTTTTCAAATATTAAATGAGAATTTAATGCACGCCCACCTTTTAATCTCATAAAGTCACTTTAAAATCATTATAACTCAAACTCACATTAAAAAAATGTCACTTTATAAAATAAAGATCATTCTCACATTTTAAATAAGCTAGGGACCACTTTTTAAAGTGTCCTTGTCCACCCCAAGGCATGAATGGGAAAACACTTCCTAGGTAAAATTTCAACACTCCCTCTTACCGCGGAAAGTGTTTTTCAGCACTCCCATCTTGTCTCTAAAATGAATGTGCTTCCCTCTTCCAAAATACTTTGTGAGAATATCTGTTACCTACTCATCAGTAGAAATGTACAACTCTACAACTCCTCTTTGGACATAGTCTCTGATGAAGTGGTATATGATCTCAATGTGCTTTGACCTATCATGAAACATTGGATTCTCAAAGAGTCTGATGCAATTCTGATTGTCACAGTGAATAATAGTAGGCCTCAACTCCTGACCAAATAAGTCTACCATCAAATTGTGAAGCCACAATTCCTCACAACTAGCCCGATTGGCTGCCATGTACTCATCCTCTATAGAACTCAAAGCAATAGACTTTTGCTTCTGACTGAAAAATGACACAACTGTCGAGCCCAAACTGAAACAACAATCAAAAGTGCTCTTTCGGTACGAAGCACTACATGCCTAATTTGAATCCATAAAACCAACCAAGCCCACTCCTATAGTCCATACCATAGTCTACAGTCCCAACAAGGTATCTCAAAATGTGTTTTGCGGTTGTTCAGTGCACTCTCCAGGGCTCCACCATGAACTAACTTAGAGTGTTCACCACAAAACTCATATCTAGTCTGGTGTTGACCAAATACATCAACGAACCAATAAGTTGACGATACAAAGTAGGATCCACCAACTCTCCCTCAGAAGCATGAATCTTTTTCCAGTTGGTGATCATGGGTGTGGACATGGGCCTACACTCTTCCATCCAAAATCTCTTCAAAACATCTGCAACATATTTTCCTTGCCCCAGGAAAACATGCCCATCCTCCTACCACATATCCATGCCTAAATAGTAATGCATCAACCCAAGGTCTATCATCTCAAACTCTAAAGCAAGGCCTTTCTTGCATGCCTCAATCAGGTACTCTCCTCCTATATTGAACAAGTCATCAACATATAGCAGAAGAATGAGCGAAACACCTACAACCACAATGTAATATAGGTTGGGATCTACCTCACTCTTCTGAAACCCAATCAAAAGCATATACGAATCTATCCTTGAGTACCAATCCCGTGGGGCTTGCTTCAAACCATACAAGGCCTTTTTCAGCATGCATACATGAGACTCCCTCTCATGAATCTCAAAGCCCTATGACTACTCTATATATACCTCCTCCTGTAGAAGACCGTTGAGGAAAGCAATCTTCACATCCATCTGATGAATCCTCCAACCCTTCTCTACAACAATGGAGACCACTACTCTGATCGAAGAAAATATAGCAACCGGTGCAAAGGTCGCATCATAATCAACTCCCTCTACCTGTGAGAACCCACACGCTACAAACTGAGCTTTGTATTTATCGATGCTTCCATCTACAGCATTCTTGATTTTATAGATCCACTTAGAAGACACAACAGATTTCCCCTCTGGTCTCGAAACCACCTCCTACACACCATTCTTCATGATGGAATTGTACTCTTCCATCATGGAATCTCTCCAAACCGTATGTGGGGATGCCTCCTCATAAGTAGTAGGCTCTGACTCATGCAATTTGGTCACCTGTGCCATGTAACTAGAAAATCTCTCTGGTTCCCTGCTCTCTCTCACCTCCCTCATGGGTGGCTCAACAAACTCCTCTGCTTCCTTCACAAGCTCCTTAAGCCAACTTGGATTTCTCTTGTTGGAAGTAGCATCCCATGGCACACCCTCCTCTACATCCTCATCAAACCAATGTCTCCCTGAAGAAGTACCTGTGGTCTAAGATCTTGTACCTAGTGAACCTAAACCTGAACCATGTATACCTGAATCACATGAAGGTGAAACCTGTGAACCTATGATCCATGAACCTGTTTCGATACCAAAAGTCCTTGTAGACTGTGTCCCTAAGATTGATGAACTTGTAACTTGTGACCCTATTCCCTGACTTGTTGAACTCTGAGATGCTGACACATGTGGAGTAGTCAACTGTTGTTTCTCCTCCTTTGACTCTTGAGACTTTCGAAAGGCCTTCTCCTCCTCAAATCTTACCTCCCTCCTCACCACAACTTTTTTCTATGTAGGGCGGTATATGCGGGAAACCTTCGAAGTCTCATCATAGCCAACAAAAATTCCCCTATCTCCAGTGTTAGATTTTCTTAAGATTTGATTAGATTATCTAGGGTCTTTATCTGAAATAATAACAAGTACACCAAAATGCATAAAATGTAAAAGATGCACAAGACACACAGATTTTCATTGGGGAAACCATAAAGGAGAAAACCCCGCAAACTTCTTCATAATAGTAAGATGATCAAAAGCAGTTATAAGAAATGTTCAGCAGCTATCTTTCTCTCCTCCTATGATTGTATCTCTCTCTCAAATGCCTTAGAGAGTGTGTGAGGTGTGTATAAATGAGGGAGAGCGCCTCCCTATTTATACCCTTTCAAGTCACTGACCAAATATAAGACTCGAGCCTACATGTCATCTCACATCGGGACCACTTCTCCTAGGGAGACCACAATTACATATTACATGATGTTACAATGGGGACTATTGCCCCGAATTACAACAGAGGTTGTACCTCAATATCTAGACACAATTTAGACAACTCGTAAACGAGTAACACACATCCCCAATGGGATTACAACAACATACAATGATAATATACATCAGAATATCTTCCGAAGTTACAAATACATCAACACTCCCTCTTAAATGGGAAGGTATTCTTTCTCTACACAGTCATCAACACATATGGTCAGGTCTTCATCGCATCATCATCATCACGAAGTCATAGATTCTTCATCATAGCTGCTGCCATCATCTTCTTATAATTTGATCATCATCCCATACTATATGTCATCAGAAGTTTCTACAATGCCACCCCTTTTTCATGTTGGATGTAGGCCTAGCCTCCATGTAGGTCTTTATCGACAGAGCCATCCCTTTTTCATGTTGGATGTAGGTCTCTATCTATAGAGCCAACCCTTTTCAGGTTGGATGTAGCTCTACAGTACCAACCCTTTTTCATGTTGGATGTATATCTCCATCTATAGAGCCAACCCTTTTTCATGCTAGATGTAGGTCTACAGTGCCAACCCTTTTTCATGCTGGATGTAGATCTTCATCTACAGAGCCAACCCTTTTTCATGCTGAATGTAGGCCTTTCCCTCTATGAGTTCTTTCTATACAGAGCCAGCCCATTTTCATGTTGGATGTAGGCCTTTCCCTCTGCAAAGTATTTCTCTACAGAGCCAACCCTTTTTCATGATGGATGTAGGCCTTTCCCTCTAAAATGTCTTTCTCTACAGAGCCAACCCCTTTTCATGCTATATGTAGGCCTTGCCTTCTGAAGGGTATTTCTCTACAGAACCAGCCCTTTTTTATGTTAGATGTAGGCCTTGCCCTCTGCAAGGTCTTTCTCTACATAGCCAGCCCTTTTTCATGTTGGATGTAGGCCTTTCCGTCTCCAAGGTCTTTCTCTCCAGAGCCAACCCTTTTTCATGTTGGATGTAGGCCTAGCCCTCTTCCAGGTATTTATCATCTCTGCAAGCAAGCCGTCAAGTAGGTACATCTCAAGACTTGTTATATGCCTCTTGCAAAACCTGCAAGATCTCCCAGGACTGATTATATGCCACTGCAAAACCTGAAGGAGCATCCCAGGACTGATTACATGCCTTGCAACACCTGTGTACCCTACTATTACCTCATCATCTTCAGATCATCTCATCATCACATGGAGCACAACCCAAATACACATACACAACACTTACATTACACAACACTTACATCAACGACCATGGGAGGCCCATCCTGCCACCATATTGGAAAGGCTCTCAACACTTACATCAACGACCATGGGAGGACCAACCTGCCACCATGTTGGAAAGGCATATGTGTATCTGTGTCTTCCAGACTCATCACTTCCCCTTGGAAGGAACCTTGATCTGAAGTACACCAAGCTTCTCTCTGATGTATTCAAACTTCACTCTGGCCATTTCTAGCATGGAATCACATCAGGACTGATTATGTCCAAGGATAAACTGCGGGCTTCACCAGGACTGATTACATCCGAGGACAACCTACAGGACTGATTACGTCTGAGCAACCTACGAGCTTCACCAATATTTTATGCTCAGACAACCTGTCTCACTGGCTATGCTAGAACTCATCACTCCCTCTTTTGAGAGATCATGATCTGGATCACATACTGGAGCATCACTGCTCCTCTCTCAGCTGTACTCAGCACTATGGAGGACTACATCCTGCCAAACCAGTAGCCCATACTGGATCTCAGACTAAAGAAGCAACCCAAGGTTCTCTTCTTCTCAGTGGCGCTACCAATCCGAATCAACATAACCATGCAGGTTAGTCTTTTGATTTGTGTCATACTTGAGCCCATACCCAACTGTACCCTTCAAGTACCTCACAACATGCTTTGCAACCAGGTGAGCATGTCTCGGATCCGTAAGGAACTGGCTCAGATCGTTCACAGCAAATCATGTGTCTAGTCTTTTATTCGTCAAGCACATCAATGAAGAAATCATCTGACGATACATCATGGCATCAACCGTCTCTGATGAAGCATCACTCAATAGCTTCAGGTTCGATGCCATAGGTGTGGCCATGGCCTTGCAGTCCATCATTCCAAACCTCTTCAGGATCTCCACTGCATACTTCCCTTGTCCAAGGGAGATTCCATCCGCACTTTGCCACATCTCCATGCCTAGAAAGTAGTCCATCATACCCAAGTCCTTTATCTCGAACGTGGCAACAAATCTCCTTCTTGCATCTTTAATGAGTTCCTCTTTTCCTGTCAGGAAGAGGTCATCGACATATAACAAGAGCATCACTGGTCTTCCTTTTTCAACCTTAAAGGAAAGGTTGGAATCTGCTTTACTCTTAGTAAATCCTAGAGCCATATGTAATCTATCCATCCTGTCATACCATGTCGAACCTTAGGATCTTCTGCAATCACTCCTTCTAAAGCAGAGCATCATTCTCCCTCTACCTTTCATACTCTATGTATTGAAACATTCTATACTAGAGTGACAAGTAGCTTCCTATGCTACTAATATTCTATGTATCCATCTAGGGTCATGGAATACCAAGATCCTCTATCTTGAACCTTTTGAAAAGTTCTTCTCGCACTCATCTATGAGCTTGTCATCCTATATAGGCTTTCATCTTCAACCTTGTAGAAAAGGTTAAGATATTCATCACACTAGGTGATCTTCAAGCTCCTCATGTATGTGTTATCCCATGGGTGCCTTCTCAGCTCGTAAAAGGCCTTCTTTGATTTGCACACATGAGTCTTCTTGTCATGTGTCTCAACTCCCAATGGCTGCAAATGTCTCTTCATAGTCTATTCCTTCTTTCTGTGAGAAGCGTTGTGCCACGAATATTTCCTTGTATCCCACGATGTTGCCATATACTACATGTTGTATCTTGTAGATCCATTTGGAAGACACTATAGACATCCCTTCAGGTCTCGATACCACATCCTAGACATCATTCTTCTTGAACTAGTGCTCTCCTTCCCTTTCTTCTTGGCTACTTCTTCATAGCTGGAAGGATTTGCATCAATGATGTCAGTCAACAGTGTCACATAACTAGAGTGTGTCTGAGGCCTCTTTCTTTATTTGAAAGTATTGTCATACTATTCTCCATCTTGGATTATTTCTCGTGCCCAAGGTGGTATTCATCTCTCGAGGTGGATCTACCGTTCTCTTTATATTCTTCTGAAGCTCTTTCTTTTGCCATGGTGTCTTTGATCCGGGAAGCTTCTGGTTCCTCTTTTGAACTATCGTTACTTGTTCTTTGGCATGATCTACAAGTCAAGTTCATTCACATGATTAGAACATATCATAATTTCCAAAACATATTAGTAGTGACAAATATATCACACATAGCCATGCGACTTTTTTATCCAATGCTACAACATTCATCCATATCATGTATACATACAATAACTTCTAGATGCATTCTATCCTAATGTTATTAAGAGTGTGTACTATTCCTAATATTCCAGCAATGAGGTTTCAATCTAGATAAGTAGTAATGGAATGTAGTACAACAACATTGACTTCTTACCCATCATGTGCAATTCAATAGTATAAATGCAAATACTCAAACATGCATAACACATCAATCGAATATAAACAAATGCATAACCAAACAATATCATGAAATGACAAATGAATACTCATCTTTATTTGTTTCTTTGGTAGACTCCTTGAGCCTTCAACTTTATCATCTTCTTCATTCATAACAACATCATTTCTTATCCAAATGCTAAGATGGATAAGAGGTTCTTCAATAATTGAGTCCTTCATATTCCTCATCGCTTGAGGGATCTCCTTTGAATCATGCGAGCTTGATCTTCAGTGGCTTCTCTTCTCTTATTATGAGTCGAGCTTCTTGTGTTCACTCTTCCAAGAGTCTACTGAAGGTAAGCACTTTCTTCTGGCACACATTCCTCGAATGAATGAATCCCATGATCTTGGGAGGCCATTCAAGGTGATTATAACAATATCTTATTCTTCTTTGATTGCTTCGTCGTAGAATCGAACACTTCCTTTTGGTGTCATCAATGATGACACATGAGGGATGATATGATATTTAATAGAATATGCAATGATTCTCTTGGCTCTAACCTTGGCCTCATCTCCCTCTGTGTAATATCCCAAATCCTGATATTTTCTAATTCTAAGCAAATACGATGATACAACCAGGCATGCAAGCTACCATGCAGAAATCCCTATTTTATAGCAAAAGTTAGGGTTAGGGTTTGCAGGATAGAATGAACACTTACCACTGATAAGCTGGCTGGACTACTCCTGAGAGAGTATGCATGCATCAAGAGATGAATCGAAGATGAATTGATATCTTCTGCTTCCGGTGAAACCCTAATAGCACAAACCCCAAATCAGCTAAGGGTGACGTTTTCAGTGAAGGAGGTGTCCGATGAAGTTGCTGATTTGCAGGACTGATATCCTTCCCGTGCTGGAGAGAATGCCTGGCACATGCAGAAGTTCTGAGGTCTCTAGGCAGGATAGCGAATTTTTCTAGAGGTGCAAGTGCTCAAGCCCCCCTAATCCCGAAATGGCTAATAACTGCCCAAGATGAGCATGATCGGATCTGATAATCGTCGGGTACTAGAGTAAGATGTTGATGATGAGAATGGTGCCTGGGTTGCGAAGTAAAACTAAGATCTGAAGACCCAGCGAATGATTAGGGATTTCTGGTTGAAAACCCCTTACGGCTGCACACGTGCCCCTACAACAATCTCTGCAGTATACTAGATAACTATGAATGAATAGAAGAGAAAATGGTGAACCTATATGGCTTACCTTGAATGAGACTAGGGTTGATATCTCACTGCCGAAACCCCGCTAGCTGAAGACGCTGTCTCCAACCCCAACTGTTGTGCTGCTATTCAAGAGCTCCAAAATAATAATCATCAAAAGTGAGTCTCCTTTCACTTTATCTTCCTTTTATAACTTTCAACTGTGAAAACCCTAATCTTTGACCTAATTAGGTCACTTTATTTTCTAATTTGCAGTTGACTTGCATGCATGCACATGGAGACTTAAATGAGTGCATGCATCATTAAATAATGCTTGGATGGCATGCATGATGGTGGCCTTTGGCCCCGGTGGCCCTTCTTGACCTAATGGTGATAACATGATGATGCCCTAGATTTTCTATAGATGGCATCAGTCTTTAGATGATTCCCTAACTGTCAGTAACCGCTCGAACCCATAGGAATCACATAGGTTAGCGGTTTTGGTCCTCAATGCCTAATCAGATGAGGACATTACAGTCCTCCCCGCTTGAGATTGCTTGTTCTCAAGCAACTGCAAACTGGGATGCTGCAATACCTATTCACCTTCCCATGTCGCATCCTCTGGTGGTAGTTCCTTCCACTGAACCAAGTATTCCCTAATTACCTTGTTCCTGAGTTTCCCTTCTTTAGTCTGTATGATCCGTTCAGGAATCAGTATCAGTAGTCCTTCATCTAAAGGAGGTAATTCTACTGATGGAGCAATGTGTTTCCCAAGGGTATTTTTTAGGTTGGACAAATGGAACACATTGTGAATTTTAATTTCCTGTGGTAGTTCTAGTTCATATGCCACCTCTCCCACCTTCCTGATTATTCTGTAGGGTCCATAGAAGCAAGGTTTTAACTTTTATGCTCCTTTCTTCTTAAGAGAAGACTGTCTGTAAGGTTTGAGCCTTAAGTATACCAAACCCCCTACCTCAAATCTCCGCTCAATCCTGTGTTTGTCTGCATATAACTTCTGTTGATTCTGGGCTGTTTGTAAGTTTTCCTTCAAGATTTTAAGAATATCTTGATTGTCCTGTATCCAATCATTTTCCTTAGGAGCCCTATTGTCTCCAAATGCCAAATATGCATAGTCTAAGGCCTCGTATCCATATAATTCCTTAAAAGGAGTCATCCTAATAGACATGTGATAGGTAGTATTGTAGCAATACTCCCCTAAGTGTAGAAATTTGATCTAGGTTCACTGCTTCCCTTTACGTAGTTCCACCAGATATCCTTCAATCCACTTGTTGACTATTTCAGTTTGTCCATCACTCTGGGGATGATAACTCGTGCTGATAGCCAGTTCGGTCCCCACTAATCTGAATAGTTCTTGCTAGAAGGCACCTGTGAATCTGCTATCCCAATCACTGACAATGGTCTTAGATAACCCTTGTAACTTGAAGACCTCCCTAAAGAATAACTCAGCTACTTGAGCTACAAAGTAATCTGATGATATAGAAAATAAATGTGCAAACTTGGTCAGTCTATCAACTACTACATATAAACAATCTCGCCCTTGGACCTTGGGCAATCCTGTAATGAAGTCCATAGAGACGCTTTCCCACTTCTATTCTGGAATTGGTAGTGGTTGAAGCAACCCTGCTGGATGGATGTTCTCAATCTTGTTCTGTTGACAGATGCTACATTCACGTATGTGCTGCATAACTTTCCCCTTGAGGCCCTTCCATGAGAACCTCTCGGATCTGTCTGTAGGTATTTAAGAAACCCTGATGTCCTGATAATGGAGAGGCATGTGTTGCCTGAATGATCTTTTTCCTCAACGTGGATTCTGGGACGAGGTATATCTTGTTCTTGTAATAGATGATATCATCAACAATCCTGTACCTGTCATCCTGAATTTGTCCATCCAATAATTCACAAGCGAATTTATTTTTGGAGTATTCTACTAAGAGAAGTGCCCTCCAATCTGTGGATATAATCCTGAGAGATAGTGAGGTGGGACGCCTGGATAATGCATTAGCCACTACATTATTATTACCTTTTACATACTCAATCTCGAAACTGTAGGCTTGTACTTTGCTGACCCATTTCTGTTGGCGTTCATTCAGTTCCTTTTGCTCCAGGAAATACTTGAGGCTGTTATGCTCTGTTTTGATTTTGAACTTACTGCCCACCAGGTACTCTCTGAACTTCGTGAGAGCATGTAAGATGGCTAGCATCTCTTTTTCATATATGGAGTAGTGGCGCTCGTAGTTCTTCAATTTACGGCTCTCAAATGCAATAGGGTAATGATTTTGCATCAATACTGCTCCTAACCCTTCCCCTCAGGCATCACATTCTACTACAAAGGGTTGTGAGAAGTCTGGTAATGCTAAAACTGGACAGGAACTCATAATAACTTTCATCTCCTCGAAATTTTTCTGTGCTAAGTCTGTCCAGGTGAATGCTCCCTTCTTTGTGAGATCTGTGAGGGGTGCTACAAATTGGGAGAATCCCTTAACATACCGTCAGTAATAGGTGCACAGTCCTAAGAAAACTCTCAATTCTCTGACTGTTTTGGCGCAGGCCAATCTTTGATAGATTGGATTTTCTCCATGTCAACCTGTACTCCTTCCTCATTGATTATGTGCCCTAAGTACAACATTTCCTTCATGCCAAATTCACACTTGGACATCTTCACGTAAAGCGAGTGTTCTTATAGAATGCTCAGTACTTCGTTCAGGTGTTTTAGATGCTTTTCCCATGTTTTGCTGTAAATCAGGATGTCATCAAAGAATACTAGAAAAAACTTACGTAGTTGAACTTTGAAGGTATGGTTCACGCATAACTGGAAAGTGGCTGGAGCATTGGTAAGTCCGAAGGGCATGAACAAAAACTCATAGTGACCATAGTGATAGCGAAAAGTTGTTTTGGAGATGTCTTGGTCCCTTACTCTGATCTGATGGTACCCCGAGCGAAGATCAATCTTGGATAAGTATTTGGCTCATCGAAGTTCATCCATGAGCTCATCAATTCTAGGGATGGGATACCTATTCTTAATGGTCTTTTTGTTGAGTGCTCGATAGTCGATGCACGTTCGCAGTGTACCATCCTTCTTCTTAACCAATACTACTGAGGATGCGAAGGGGATAAAACTGGGCCGAATAAATCCAAACTCCAGTAATTCTTTAATTGTTTTCTCGATCTCATCCTTGTATCTTTTGGGATGTCAGTAAGGAGTGGTGATGACTGCTTGTGTCCCCTCCTCTAGCTCAATAATGTGTTCAAAGCCTCGGTCTGGTGGTCTAACTGATTGAAGGTCCCGAAAAACCTTTTCATGCTTCTGTAGCAAGGCCTGAATGTCACTTGGGTGTCGTGTGCTGGTTTCTGGGGGTTTCCTAAAGGTGACCAAACATTCTGCAGCCCATTCTATATCATCTTGTCGGAGGAATTCCTCCATTCTCTATGACGAGACCAATTTTTGGGGATAAGTGTTCATGCCCCTCAAAAATACTGGTTTGTCGTCTGGTCCTTGGAATTCCATTCCCATTGCCTTGTAGTCTGTAGTGTATTTCCCTATGGAATAAAGCCATTGAACACCCAATACTACATGAGTATCCAATACATCTACTACATAGAAGGACTCTGTCATCTGATAGTTACCTAAGGTGACATTCAATTTTGGAATCCAATAGTTGCACTCCATGCTGGAGTTACCGACTACTGCTACAGTGAATCGTTCGAACTTCTCAGTCTGAATACCTCTCTTGGATAGCCAAGCGGAGTCAATGAAGTTGTGGGTTGCTCCCCCATCAATCAATACTCCTACTCTGTGACCCTGTACTACTCCTCTGACCCTAAGAGTATGGAATCTTGGTACTCCAGATAATGTAGAAATGACTCCCTCTGATGTATCACCCTGGTGGGATTCTTCCTCAGCTACCCGTAGTTCTTCTGTGGCTTCCTGCTCATAGTCATCCTCATCACTGTTCGAATATACCTTGATGTAGTGAGCCTTCACCTTCCCTGCACACTTGTGTCCTGGTACCCATGGTTCCTGACAAGTGAAACATAGTTTCTTCCTCCTTAAGTCTTTCCTAGTGTCCTCGTCTAACCATGCTTTCTTGGGAACATCTTACTGGAAAGGTTTCTTGCCCTTGTCCTTGACAGGAAAGTTGGTTTTGAGCGAAAACCTATTCTTGGGGACTGAATCCTGTAGATCTCTGGCTCTGCTAATGGCATCCTGCAGAGTGAAGGGTTTGTAGGCTTTCACCCATCCCCATAGTGGCTTTGTTAGGGCCTCAGTGAATAACATAGTCAACCTGCTCTCTGACACATCTGTTACCATGACCGCTATCCTCTAGAATTCTAAGATGAAGGCTTCTGTACTACCTGTCTGTTTGAGTTGAGCCAGCTCCCTGAAATGTATCTCTAGATCCTTCCTGTCAAACCGCTCCATGAGCTTCTAAGTGAACTCACTGTAGGAGTGTATGGTGTTGTGACCCAATGTCACCAATCCGTGGTACCACCACTCGTGAGCCTCTCCATCAAGGTGGAGTGTAGCCAATTTAATGGAATCTATCTCTGTCATGGGATTGAGTTGGAAATAGGTATCCAAATTTTGAACCCATATCCTCACTGAACCTCCATGAGTCCCATCAAAGTTTGGGATGGTCAACCTGCCCAAGGTCTTCTGCAACTCATAGTTGTGATTGAATCCCTTGTTGAAATTCCTGGGCCAATTCCTACTCTTCATGTTGCAGAAATCCAAAAAAGACATGGCACCATGAAACTCATCCCCTAAGTCTCTATATTCCTGCAAATAAGCCCCAAAAGGTTCGCTAGGTTCTACCTGCATGACTGGACCACCGACTGTATCTACCAAGAAGTGAGGCATGGTAGGCCTGTTGAAAGGTCTGCTATATATGTGCGGTGTATTCTGTATATTAGTGTATGCAACCTTTCCATTGTTGCTTGTAGATCCTCGATCTACTTATGAGGGAGGTGTACTGTTGATACCTATTTATGGTTTCACAGATAATTTGTTGATTGCATTGAGTACATCTTTTTTCCCTTTGGCTAAGTCTTGCAATGCAGATACTAAGTTGCGAAACTCCATCCTGTCCTCCTCTTCTCCCATTCCTTTTCCCTTATCAGAGTGTATACCTGTTTGTTCCATGTCTAAGCTGATATCCTCTTGTTGGATATACTCAAATTCCCCTGTGTATCTACTCTTTCTTCTCCTATAGGTTACAAAAGGGTCTCCTTATGTATTCATCTATGTCTCATTTCTTAAGCCCACAGCTGGCCAAGAAGATAGCTCTGATACCACTGTAATATCCCAAATCCTGATATTTTCTAATTCTAAGCAAATATGCTGATACAATCGGGCATGAAAACTGCCATGCAAAAATCCCTATTTTATAGCAAAAATTAGGGTTAGGGTTTATGGGATAGAATGAACACTTACCACTGATAAGCTGGCTGGACTGCTCCTGAGAGAGTATGCATGCATCAAGAGCTAAATCGAAGATGAACTGATATCTTCTGCTTCCGGTGAAACCCCAGTAGCACGGACCCCAGATCAGCTAAGGGTGACGTTTTCAGTGAAGGAGGTGTCCGATGAAGCTGCTGATTTGCAAGACTGATAGCGGAAGTTCTGAGGTCTCTAGCGAATTGTTCTAGAGGCGCAGCTGCTCATGCCCCCTGATCCCTAAATGGCTGATAACTGCTCAAGATGAGCACGATCAGATCTAATAATCACCGGGTATTGGTGTAAGATGCTGATGATGAGAATGGTTCTTGGGTTGCGAAGTAAAACTGATATTTGAAGACCCAGCGAATGATTAAGGATTTCTGGATGAAAACCCCTTACAGCTGCACACGTGGCCCTGCAACAATCTCTACAGTATACTGGATAACTATGAATGAATGGAAGAGCAAATGGTGAACCTGTCTGGCTTACCTTGAATGAGACTAGGGAAGATATCTCACTGTCGAAACCCCCCTAGATGAAGACGTTGTCTCCAACCCCAACTGTTGTGTTGCACGCTGTGCTGTGATTTAAGAGCTCCAAAATAATGATCATCAAAATGAGTCTCCTTTCACTTTATCTTCATTTTATAACTTTCAACTGTGAAAACCCTAATCTTTGACCTAATTAGGTCACTTTATTTTCTAATTTGCAGTTGACTTGCATGCATGCGCATGGAGACTTAAATGAGTGCATGTATCATTAAATAATGCTTGGATGGCATGCATGATGGTGGCCTTTGGCCCCGGTGGCCCTTCTTGACCTAATGGTGATAACATGATGATACCCTAGATTTTCTATAGATGGCATCAGTCTTTAGATGATTCCCTAACTGTTAGTAACCGCTCAAACCCACAAGAATCACATAGGTTAGCGGTTTTGGTCCTCAATGCCTAATCAGATGAGGACATTACACTCGGGATCTTAGAACTTCCTTACTGAAACACTGATCGAAGTCAATTTCTTCAAGGATCATAGAGTTCCTATACTTCCATACTTGGAAGTTGTCAAGTTCACCAAGCTTGTCATCAAGCTGGTGTGATTATTCATTTTGAAATGAGAACCTCAAATGTAAATAACAAAAATTTATATCTTACTGATTTGAGGTGTTCGTCCCGGTTGTAGAGTTGGCTGATCTAGGGTTTGTCGGAGAAACCCTAATTTTCAAAACTTGGAATTTCAAACTTCTGATTGGATAGAAATATGGGCCTCTTCAACTCAAGTTGTCCAATGTACTCCTTTTCTGAAAACAGTGGAGGGAAGCTCCTGAAACAGGAAGCCCTAGTTTTCCAATTTCTTTTGCAGAAATAACTGATATTGCTTCTGTTGTATCTCCGAAGGTTCAGGTCCTTAAGGTCTGAAATTTCTCAATATGATAGCATGATAAGTCTTCTTTCCAACCCCATGGGTTAGAGTAGAAATGGATTCTCCAAGTGGGACTTATGTTGAGTTTCCCAAGGTGATTGTTCAACATAGAGAACTTGTACGGACTGCCAGTGTCATTGTTTCACATTCTGGGTCTGAAAAACGTATCAATGAAACTATAGTCTATGCCCTACCTCGAACAATTTACGAAATTTCGTTTTGACCTTCCTAGCCCGAGATATAGCAAATCTCCCTAAGTCACCTATTTATGACTGTATTCTGAAAAAGGCTGGAACCCTGATTTAAAGGAACCATATCTCCTGAAGTATAGAGAATATGAGGCTGAAATGTTTACACAGTGTACAACACAAATTTCTCTTTGGCCTATAAAAATTTCAGCTCCTGATCCTCCTCCAATATCGCATTATAGAGAAAGTTACAGGATTACTAAATTCAGTCTTCTAGGGTTTTCAGGCATGAAACCCTAATTTCCATTAGCTTCCATTGCAGTTGTATTTCAGTTGTACATTGAAACTTATTTGATTCATAAAATAATACCACCAAATGATGCGCCCTAGTGAGGTGAGTTAGCCTAGCCCTCCTTGCTTGATGATCTATGGAGAGAACACCTTCAACTAGGAAGCCCTAGTTCCTGTAGCTGCACAATGCCTTCTTTCAGAGAGGCTCTGATACCATGTTAGATTTTCTTAAGATCTGATTAGATTATCTAGGATATTTATATGAAAGAATAACAAGTACAACAAAATGCATAAAATGTAAAAGATGCAAAAGAAACAAATATTTTCATCAGGGAAACCATAAAGGAGAAAACCCTGCAAACTTCTTCATAATAGTAAGATGATCAAAAGCAGTAATAAGAAATGTTCAGCAGCTATCTTTCTCTCCTCCTAGGACTGTCTCTCTCTCTCTCAAACTCCTTAGAGAGTGTGTGAGGTGTGTATAAATGAGGGAGAGCGCCTCCCTATTTATACCCTTTCAAGTCACTGACCAAATATAAGACTCGATCCTACATGTCATCTCACATGGGGCCCACTTCTCCTAGAGAAGCCACAATTACATATTACATGATGTTACACTAGAGACTATTGCCCCGACTTACAACAGATGTTGTACCTCAATATATAGACACAATTTAGACATCTCGTAAAGGGGTAACATACATCCCCATTGGGGGTACAACAACATACAATGATACTATACATCATAATATCTTCCGAAGTTACAAATACCTCAACATCCAATAGCCTCCAACTTTGTCCTGTTCTTAAAAGGGACATGGGAATATGTAGGGTATCCAAAAATGTGGAAGTGGCCTATCTCAGGCTTCTTCCTGGTGAATATATCCTTGATATTTTTTCACCCCTAGGCACAGTGCGGACTCCCATTCTATACAAAAACAGTTGTGCTACAAGCCTCTACCCATAGGAAGAAATAAAGACTCTGATCATGCAGCATGGCTCTAGTGGCACCCAATATCGCACGGTTCTTCCTTTCAACCACTCCATTCTGTTGTGGAGTGTAGGGAACTGTCTACTGCCTCTTGATATCCTCCTATCTACAAAACTCATTGAATGCATGGGAAGTATATTCACCCCCATTGTCTGATCTGAGCACCTTGATCTTATTTCTCGTCTGGTTCTCCACAAGAGATTTGAACTCTTGGACTGAAGCAATATCTCCTCTGAATTCTTGCTTCTCAAAAAATAGATCCAGGTCTTCCTAGAAAAGTCATCGATGAATGTAATGTAGTACTCAAAACCTATGAATGAGACAGAAGAGATGGGACCACACAACTCTGAATGAATCAAATCCAACACTCCCTTTGATCTATTGTCACTACTTGAAAAAGAAGTCTTGGTGTACTTTCCCAAAGCACACCCTCTGCATACACCACTCTGCTTTGTACTGAAATCTAGAAACCCTATGATCATATCTCTCAGCATCCTCAAAGTTGTATGATGAAGGTGGGCCATTCTCCTGTGTCATAACTCACACAACTCACTGCTACTCTGAGTGTGTTCCAGTGCATGATGTGGCTAGAAGAGAAGCTTGTACAGTTTCTTGTATCTAACTCCAATCGCATGTCAAGTAGATGGACCCTTTGCTCTTTCCCATCTAGGACAATACCCTAAGGCCTCGATCCTCAATCGTGGAAACTGACACAAGATTCTTCTTCAGCCCAGGTACGTACAAGACATCCCTTAGTAACATGGGCTCCATTACCTACTAAGCCATACTTAGTCAGTATTATGAAGTATGACGGATGATGAGAACAAACACTTGTTCATTATTCAAAGTTCATAAGCCATTCAGGCTTCTTCTGGGAACTTTTTGGTATTTTTGTTTGTAACACATGTTCATACCCCCTTGGGGAAATTGTAAAAAATGTCCTAGCATTTAATTTTTTATAAAAGAATCAGCTTCCCAGACTTAAGCATCAAACTGACTAGCCCAAAGTTTTTTTTCCTCAGTTATTATTGATTGTTGAACAAACGACTAATAATTTCTGAGCTTTTCACTCACAACTCCAAAGTTGACGTAGTCATCTTGGTGTTTCGAACTTAGGACGTTATTAGAGCCTCATGTCATTGTTTTTAAACATGCTAGGCATTGAAATTGATTTGTATGGATATGTGTCAGGCCCCCCTAGAGTTTCGTCAATTTTCGAGAAAAAATATTTTTCCCCTTTTTTAAGACATTTTTTAATGGTTTAATTAAAAAATTTCAAAGTTTAATAAAAGTCATATACAAAGTCCGTTTCTGATGTGGGGACACTCGTTTTCACACTCAGAGCATCCACATTACCTATTGACCACTTTCCACATCAGTTTGGCAGCCAGAACACCCCTTGAATAATTATTCAACTATAGATGCATCGGAAGAGTATTTTAATGCTAAATTTTGGCAAATTGGCACCATAGTCAAAGTTTAAAAAAGTGAAAAATTAAAAAAATATTTAAAAGGGATGACATGGCATGGGTCCCCCATGTCATGCGACCCTTTTCTAACTTATAAGCATTTTCAAACTTTGGATTAAAAGAGCAGTAGCGAATTTGGCATGACAGGGTGACGTCAATTAAAGGAAATCGCAAATCATGTGAAGGTTGCGCTAGCATGAATGGGTGGACCCCATTCAAAGCTTTGGTTTATTTGTTTGAAATTTAAACTATGGTTTATACCTTTTGGAGATAGCGCATGCATTGTGGTGACATCACCCACCTCTTCGCTTCACCAAACTCACCCGTGGAGAAAGAAATCCGAGTTTTAGGTTGGTGGATTTTGGTGAGAATCTTGGTGTGTTGGCACGTGATTATGAGTTAACTGAGAGAGATGTCAATCACCTCTGTGGTTCAACTCAGTTCCTCTTCACTTCAACTCAGTGTGAATTTGAGTGTATCTTCAGTGTTGGTAGCCCCCCAGGGGCTTGGCTCTGGCTATAAATAAAGCAACCTTTCTCTCTTCCAAGCTAGTTCGAGTTGGATAGAGAATTGGTCTTGGTTGTTATAACACTGTCATTATTTTTGTTGATTAGAATAAAAGAAAGCTTTGGAGGCAAGATGGTGTCATGTTATTATGTGTGGATGAGCATTGCCATGTTTCACTGAGGTAACATGTATTTGTGTTCATAACTTGCTTATTTTGATATTGTGGATCCAATGCTAAAAGATTGTTAATAAGTTTATTATGATCTTGAGAGAAAAGGAATTTGTTAATAAGTGTATTGGTTATCTCATTTTCTTTTATGCATGTCTAGAGATCTAGATTTAACATGCTTTATAAGATTATATGCATGCTATTCAAATATCTTTGTTTATGTATTAATCGGATTTCACAAGCATCTTGGCAAGCCTTTGAATTAATTGCAGGTTCCTAGCTTGGAGAGGGAGTTGATCTAGCTTTCTTTCTCACTTTCTCCAAACTTTCTCAAAGGCATAGTCCCTCAACATTCCACCGGAAAACCCCACGGTTGATCATTTGGGCACCATGCCACCTCTTTCACTCTTTCTCCCTTTTCATCAACACTTCCTTGGTTACTTGGATTTTATATTTTAGATATACTTTTTCAAAGCTAATATCTTTCTAGATCTGAACATATAGGAGTTGCATGCATAGATTTAGCTTCATTTAAGAAAAAAGATTCAAGTCCTTTCTCTTTAAAAACTAGATCTAGCAGTAAAAGTCTTTCATTTTTTATAAGCAATTTTAAGCTAAATTAAAAGCTTGTTTAAATTGAATAGTCTTTCTTTATTTAAAGTTAAATCTAGCATCTAAAGTGCACATTGCATTGGCTTCCCAATAGGCAAGCCAAGATCCCAAGGAAACCTTGCTTGCTTTCCTTGGTTAAATTTCTTACATTTTTACATATTTTTAACTTAGAAATTTTTACGATTTTTTTTGCATGGTCCAAAAACACTTTTAAAGTGTTTTTGGGCACTTTCTACTAAACTTTTCTTGCTGGTTTTTAGCAAGTCTGTCCAAAAAGAGGAGGATACGCTGCCCAAAAATCAAATTTTGGCCCATCTAGAGCTTCCTAGAAGTTCCCCCCTCAGTCGGGCTTCTTTTCTCTCTGTGTTGTAAGACTTTGGATCCCAAATAACAAGGACCAAAGTGAATATCTTCTAAAGCATTGTAATCAAGTAATAAAAAAGGATCTAGAGTAGGATCTTTCGAGCCCACTCCCGATCCCCTTAGGGGGCAATATGTGTTTTTGGCATTTTTCACGTTTGCTTTAGTTGTTTATTGCAGTACAGTATACTTTGAATCGTCATTACAAGCATTCCATACATTTTTAAATTCAAAGTAACAATACTACTTACCCCACGACTACCTGATTGACCCGAAATGAGAAAGAGATGCGTGGTAGGACTAATTAGACAATCTATGGAGATATTTCTTTCATCTTTGTCTTTATCTGCAAGCTTTTCTTTATTTAAAATCAATTGCTCCTCGCTTTCCCGATTAAGGTCCATTTGGACCGAAAGAGATTCTCGGAGGGTTTTTCTTTTTAACAAAAAACACAACGCTTTAAAAATATTAAAATTTTACAAGGCTCCGTTGCATATGCTCTGCACTGGCTGCGGTTTGTTCGATCAGTCGGCTGCAACAAAAGCAACGTGGGTGACCAGAATAATTAATTCTCTCATTTTAATAAACCTCCCTAGGCGAAAATCCAACACCTCGAATTAAGTCATTGCGGTGGAATATTACCCAAAGGAAGCAGGAACAACTGGTCAATGACCTCGAGACATAGTTAGGTTACACCCTTGCAGTGTAGTGTTGAACACCGTCTCAAAGACTCCAACCAACCTACATATTCCTTGCGGGTAGCCGTATCGGTTAAAGGTTTTGAACATACTACCCATACCCTCGGGTATATTGGGAGTCCCCTTCCCCCCTAATTTTAATCAACTCGTCCCATATTAATTTAAAATTTGACCAAGAGCACTTGCAACATTTCTTTCAGCAATACAACAACATTTTTATTTGTGGACTCCATTATTGGCACTGGTCTCTTTTATTGATATCATCGTATGTTTCCACATGCTTTTCATATCATGTATTAATCTTTATGTTGTTGTGGTTGAATCAATATAGCAAATATCTTGTGTTAAATTTGTTTATCAAACTCCTAAGTAACTCATTCATCACCATAAACAATACAACCTTAATAACCTTAGCAATTAATAGGGTCTACCCCTCTTGGCTTCGTCAGGAGTGGGCCTAAACGGAGGAGTCAAGAAAAAGGTGACAGTCTTGACTCGAGACTTGCCCCCAAGAACACACTGAGTGGCTTGAATATTTCGGCCACGTCCCCCTCAGGTGTGTGAAAGGCGACAACATTTTCTAGCACCATTTCCGGGGATAAATATTTTTATTCCCGAGTACGACTTAACTTTTCTTTTTGTTTCAAAAAGATAAAAGGATAAAAAAATTTGATAGATCTTGTCTTTAAAATTTTAAATTAAAACTCGATCCATCTGGCGACCCCACTATCTAATATCCCTCCAAGGTATTCTACCCGAAGGAACTCTGAAGGGGTATTTGATCTCATCCCGAGCCTGAAAGGGCTTATAGAAGGAGATTAAATAGACAGACTTCTCGTAGAATCCTTAAATATTTAAGGTCCCAATCCCTCTCAGATATCCATCATTTATTTGTAGAGAGTCATATCCATCAATCTCAAGAAATGACTAATTTCTTCGAACCCCTTGACCTTTCTCAGATAACAGGTGGTTCTCATGCCCTTCAAAATGACTCTATCAAGAATCTCCCTACATTTCAAGGCAACAATGCCATCACCGCCACGTCTCACCTTCAGAAATTTGAAAGGCTCCTGGTTAGTTATTGCAATGATGCTGCTCATGACCATGGAGACGTCAAAACGAATCTCTTTGCTTTATCCTTAGAAGAAGATGCTGGAGAATGGTACCTTGACATAGCTGATAATTCATATAAAACACTTAGTTAATTCCTGGATGGTTTTAGGAAGAAATATGGAGAGAAAAATGAACCAAGACATCAGCTTGTTGCCCTCCATAACATCAACAAGATGGAAAACGAAACCATGGATGAATTTAATACAAAATTCAGGCGCATTTTTTTTTATCTTCATACAGACATCAAGCCCCATGATGCTGCTATCCTCATCTATTATATTGAAGCATTCAGTGGATACTTGAGGTAACAATTAAGAGATAAAGAACCTGTTGATTTAAAGACTGCCTAGGAATTGGCTGAAAAAATTGAAAAGAATATGCAATCATCGGGTAAGTCCAACTTACCTGGATACACTAGAGGAATCTCTTCCTATAACAAAGAGTCTAAGGGAAAAGCTCTTGAATCAGAGGATAAGGAAGCCTCTAAAGATCCTATGAAGGAAATGGCCGAAATGATGAAAACCTTGGTAACTAATCAAAACCAACAAATGGCCAATCATGTTGCACAACTAAATCATATTCAGAATAGGCTGGTTATGATGGAGAGAAATCATGTTTCTCATGCCCCAAGAAACTTTGAACCACATCCTAATCAGATGTATCAAAAGAAAGCACAAACTCAAGAACCTAGGATTCCAAACCAATTGGATTCAGTCAACGTAGTAGAGGATTCAATTCAATTTTGCAGGCCTTGTTCTCAGTTTCATCAGAAAATACTTGTTACATTGCAAATCAAGTTATGGAACAAGGACTCCCTGAAATTAGTACTCAGGATACACCATCAAGCGAGCCTGAGTTCGTGAACCTAGTAGGCTGAACCTGCCCTTTGGCAGACCAGCATTGGCAACAAGCCGTAGATTATAGTTTGGAAAAGGATTTCATTACTCAGAGTTATGGTGAAATGCCTACCCAGGAAATGGTCTTAGAAATGAGGAATGCTAGATTCAAGGGAGCCACCTAATAGAGAAAGGGGAAGTCTACACCAACTAAATAGTATAAACCTAAGGTAACAACTCCTTCTGTTATAAACCCTCCAGTTGTTGTAGATTCAAAACTTGACATGGGAAAATGGTTGAATGATGTTAAAGTTTTAGCTTATGCAACCGATATCCTTCAAATTCTTGGCCAAAAAGAAAAATTGTTGAAAGCTTTAGAAAGTAATCATAATATTGTCAAATAAACAGCTCTTCAAAGTAATAATGTTGTCCTTGAATGTTTTCTTGTTTTCCTCAACGATATGCCCATAGTCCTTCACAGTGTTGATCCAAAAAGGGAGGATCACCCCCCTTTCTATGTCTCTCTTTTAGTTGATGATCTTCTCCTTCACAACTACATGTTAGATTCAGGTGCTTCATCAAACGTAATTACAAGAAAGGTAATGGAACAATTAAATCTAAGGATCACACGACCCCACCACAATGTTTGTGCAATGGATGTAATAGAATTTGAAGTGGTAGGGATAATCTTAAACCGACATGTAAAATTGGCCAAGTATCCTGACATCGATATGGCAATGGATGTTGTTGTAATCAATGTACCAGATAATTGGGGAATGCTTTTGTCCATAAAGTGGGTTGCAACTCTAGGTGGACACATCCAAATGGATTGGACATACGCAACCATACCTGCATCAGAAAACACTAGGGTTATACTTCACAAAGAAAAGGAAAGAAAGCGACATGTAGGGAATCCTAAGAAGCCCGAAAATGAATTTGTGCATTGCATTGACAACTTTGGAAACTATGCTATCTTGTCCAACTTCATGGCCCCTATTAAAGAAAATGTTAAAAATGAAAAGGTAGATGAGGCTTGGAAAATGTACTTTGACGGGGCTTATTCCAAAGCCGGAAACAACGTCGGCATTGTGATCATTTCACCTTCTAATAAAATCTACAACTTTGCTTTTAGATTGGAGCTTGAAGCATCGAACAATGTGGCTAAGTATGAGGCATTGTTTCTAGGATTAGAAACTACTAAGGACATGGGCATAAAAATGTTAAACATAAAAAGTGATTCAGACTTAGTCATCCTCCAACTTAAGAACCAGTATCAGTGTAAAAGTGATAGACTAAGGAAGTATAGTAATGTTATATGGGATACCATGGACTGGTTTGATGCACTCAATCTTCAGAATATCCCTAGGGAAATGAATGGTTTAGCATATAAGTTGGCAATAGAAGCATCCACCCTTCAACCTTTAGATGAGATGATTAGTGGGAATGGCAAAATGGAAATAAATTTCAGGTCTTCAATTCCTGATAATTTAGATCACTGGTAGGTATTTAATGATGATAAACAACTCTTAAGATTCATCCATAATCTCCAGGAATTTGAAGGTTGTAAGAAAAGTTATCAGCAGGAGAATAAAGAGTATCAAGAACATGAGAATAAGATTAGAAATCATATTCCAAGTAACCTTATAGCTTTTGAGAAGTTGTTTGACAGACATGATTGCCATTAAATTAAAAAAGAGTCAATAAAAATTGGGGATTATGTGGAAATAAATATAGGTACAGACAAAGACCCCAAGTTAATAAAAATTGGAAAAGGTAATTCACAAAAGGAAAGGAACAACTTAATCAATTTAATCAAAGAATATAGAGATGTGCTGGCCTTTAGCTATGATGAACTTAAAGCTTATCGGGAATATGTGTTTCAACACACTATTCCCCTCACAGAAGAAGCTAAAGAGGTCAAACTTTTTCGACAAAAAATTAGGCGAATAAATCCTAAGTTGGCCCCCATTGTTCAGAAGGAACTTCAGAAAATGTTAGCAGCAGGGATCATAGCACCTACAAGACATTCATCATGGTGCTCCAACTTAGTTGTTGTTAGAAAAAAGAATGGGTCAATTAGAATATGTATAGATTTCAGGAATCTAAATACATCATGTCTAAATGATAATTACCCATTGCCCAACATGGAAACATTACTTCAAAGAGTAACTGGTTCAGGAATGATGTCCATGTTGGATGGTTTTTCCGAATATAACCAGGTGTTAGTAAATAAAGAAGATCAACAGAAGACAACGTTTACAACACCTTGGGGCACTTACAAGTTTTTAAGAATGCCTTTCGGCTTATTAAATGCATGTACCACTTGCTGGAGAGCCATGGACTTTGCCTTCAAAGAACTCATAGGCAAAGTGATCGAAATCTATTAAGATGACTTAACTGTTTTTTCGAAAGAAAGATTGGACCACATAATTCATCTCAGGAAGGTATTTATGAGATGTTGTAAATATGGCATTTCCTTAAATCATGCCAAGTCAATCTTTGGGGTTGACAAAGACAAGTTGTTGGGACACATCATCTCCAAGGATGGGGTCAATATTGATCCTGAACAGGTAGAAGCCATTAAGAAGGTCCCCTTACCTCAGAATTTAAAAGCTCTCCATTCATTTAATGGTTAGATAAATTTTATAAGGAGATTCATCCCAAATTTAGCAGAACTAATGAAACCTCTACAAAAATTATTAAAGAAAGATGCTAAATTTGTGTGGATGGATGAAGGGAAGGATGCTTTCAGAAATATCAAAGATGCTATATCTAGATCACCTATTTTAATCAGTCTGTATTATTCAAAAGAGTTTCAGATTTTCTCTTTTGCCTCAGAAGACACCATTTTTGGTGTTTTGCTTCAGAAAAGTAGTGAAGGGCAAGAGCAGCCTATAGCCTTTATGAGCAGAGCCTTGCAAAATTCAGAATTGAAGTACACTTCCATGGAGAAGCAAGATTATGCTCTTGTCAAGTCCCTTAAACATTTTAGAACTTATTCCAAATACTCTAAAATCATTTGGTATGTACCCCATGCAGCTGTCAAAGACATCATGTCTCAACAGGATTGTTTAGGCATCAGGAGTAAATGGGTTTCAAAGATTCAGGAATATGATTTACAGATTAAACCCACTAAATTGATTAAAGGACGAGGGCTTGCAAAGATGTTAACTCAAGGGAATGAGAAAGCTCTAGGAATGATTTGTCAGAACAATAATCCAGAACAAAGTGTATCAGATGAGCTTCAGAGATTAGAGCAACAGCCTTGGTATTCATACATTATCTCTTTCCTTCGTAACTTTACATGCCCTAATCACCTACTTGGCCATAAACGTAGAGAATTAAGTTTAAAAGCAACTAAGTATTGTTTAACAAATTATGGTCTAGGTTGGAGAAACCCGAATGGATTAATACTTAGATGTGTTGATGAACCCAAGTCCAAGAGACCCACGGTTGAGTTCCATGAAGGATTTTGTGGTGCACACTTTGCAACAAGAACAACCGCCCACAAAATCCTTAGAGTAGGTTACTATTGGCCAAACCTTTTTTTCAGATGTGCATAAGTTTGTCAAAACTTTCCCCCAGTGTCAGTTGTTCATAGGGAAGCAAACTATGAAAGCTTTGCCCTTAAAACCGATAGTAGTCCAAGCCCCTTTCCAGTAGTGGGGGCTTGATTTCATCGGTAAGTTCAAATACAATTCAAGCAATCGTTATTCTTGGATACTTACCGCCACAGATTATTTCACCAAGTGGGTAGAGGCAATACCTACCAAGAAGGCAACTGATGCTGAAGTCATGGACTTCCTAGAAGAAAGGATTATCACAAGATTCGATGTGCCAGCCAGAATTAACACAGATAATGGCCCATGTTTCAATTCTTCAGAAATGTCATCTTTTTGCTTCAAATATGGCATTGTCTTATCGCATTCTTCCAACTATTATCCTCAAGGAAATGGTCTAGCTGAGTTAAGTAATAAAAACTTAATGACGATAATCAAGAAAACAATTGGTGATAATAAGACAGCATGGGATAGCAAGATTATGTACGCATTATGGGCTGATAGGATTACTAAGAAAAGTTCAACCGGGAAGAGTCCTTTCGAACTTGTCTATGGCCTAGATGTCATCTTACTAATCCATTTAAAGCTTCCAGTGTATCAGCTTCTTTAGAATTTCAGCTCAGATCAGGATGTCATTCAGAACAGAGTTAAACAGTTGATTGAGTTGGATGAAAATAGAAGGAAGTCCCTTGACTAGAGTATTAGAAATTTAGATAAAATCAAGAGGACTTTTGATAAGTCTACCAAACCTGGATCCTGGATCCTTTATGGGACAAATGGAGGGAAAAAACCAAGAAAACATGGAAAGTTTGACAGCCTATGGATGGGACCTTATATCATTGACGGAGTAGTAGGCGCTAATTCTTTTTATCTAAATGAAATGGAAGGGGAAATATTAACCTTTCCAGTGAATGGCCTTCTGCTAAAGATGTTCTTCACTGAGATGGTTCGATGCCTTTATTGGCATCGGTGGTATTAGGGCCAATTTCTAAACTTATATTTGCATGTATTTTATTTATGTATCATATTTTTGTATTATAGATATTGTATCATAGTACTAACTTTGAAGGTTTTGTTGCATATTAGTGTTGTAAAATATTTTTTCTTTTTGTACATTATATACTAACTTTGTGCAATAGCTTAGTTTCCCAATTGGTTTCTTTTATATATGGGTTACTAATGGACTTTAGTTTTTCTGCAGGACCTATTACCAACTATTTTGTACAATAGTTGAACTTTCTATTGAGCCGCCAGTTATCAAGCATGATGAATGCTCATCTCCAGCGTTCAGAAGTTCAGTGTGCTCCAGAGTTAGCCAGTTTTTGGCTAAAACTTTTTATTTTTTATAAATACATGTTCATACCCCCTTGGGGAGATTGTAAAAAATGTCCTCGCATTTAATTTTTTATAAAAGGCTCATCTTCCCGGACTTAAGTATCAAGCCGACTAGCTCAGAGTGTTTTTTCCCTTGGTTATTATTGGTTGTTGAACAAACAACTAATAATTTCCAAGTTTTTCACTAACACCTCCAAAGTTGGGGTAGTTGTCTTGGTGTTTCGGCCTTGGGAGGTTATTAGAGCCTTCGTGTCATTGTTTTTAAGCATGCTAGGCATTCTGATTGAGTCGTATGAACATGTATTAGGTCCCCCTATAGTTTCGTTTGATTCTGAGAAAAAAAAAATCCATTTTTTAAGCCATTTTTTAATGGTTTAAATGGAAAAATTCAAAATGTAAAAAAGAATGATCTGGAGTCCGTTTTTGGTGTGGTTGGGCTCATTTTCAAGCCCGAAGCAACATATTTACCCCAAGGGCCACTTTCACTATGTTTTGGCTGGCTAAAGCATCCCGAAAGGAATCATTTGGTTAAAAGAGCACCAAAATAGCATTTAAATGCTGATTTTGGAGAAAATGCACCTAAAGTCAAAATATTAAAAAAAGTCAAAAATCATTATTTTAATGATGATGAGATGACTTGGCATGGGTCCCCATGGTTAACGACTTCAGTAAAGTATGAAAGGTGACTTGAATTATGGATAAGAGATAAGGTTTAAATTTATGACTACACCACATGAAGCCAAACCTCCTTCACGTGAATAAATCACCCCCTCTTGAATTCGCATGGGTTGGTCAAAGTGTGACATGGAAAGTAGGTCCCATGCTTAGCAACCATTTCCAAAGTGTAAGGGGATTTAATCAATGGTTTATTATTATGGCATCACATATTCCAAATAAATGATTACGCCAAAAACATGAAGGGGATTCACGCTAGCATGGAGCGTGGGGGTGTGAAGAAGATTGGGTGGACTCCATCTTATATTAAGGTTATATTTACGCCATAAGGCATTCAACAAGTGGGAGTCGACTCCCCGAATTAATGCTTTTTTTTTCTAGTTGTAGGATGCTTTCGTCCGACGATTAGGGTCATCTGGCTCCTTCATTGCTTTCTTTTTTTTTACAGCCGTAGGATGCTTTCGTCCGACGATTAGGGTCATCTGGCTCCTCCATTGCTTGATCTGGTCCTGATTGATGTTCATCTCTTCATCTGCTACCTTCTGACTGAAAAACAGTTGTATCTGTCCTTCATCTGGCGAGGCTTCTGTCAACGTAAATTGCTTTTTATTGATACGACGGCAGCAATCCATCTATCTCAACTCCGGATAAAGGCGAAATTGGCTTCCCATGTATTCATTATTAGTAATTCACCGCTTGAAGCAGACGCGGGAAGAAATTGATCGCCAAAACCCTACAGGTAGCTGATCATCCCGGCAAGAAGGACGTTGGTGTATGAAGATTTCTTATGCAAATACTCGAATTCTCTGTGCAGGTCATCACAAGTCTTCTCAAGTCAGCTTGGGATGTAGATGGAGAAATAGAATCGAGTATGTGTAAGCTTTTATGCAGATTTCATAACAAGATTTTGCAAGTACTGATGTAAGAAGCTAAAAGAAAACCTAGGTTTATTACTGGCCAGTCCCACATATTCACTTTGTGCCTGTGTGCTATTTCTGTAATCTCTTTAATGAATGTTTTCTGCATCAAAGTGCAAGTCCTTCCTGCAAACTTCAAGCCATCAACAAATTGCCCCATTGCCTCGAGAATGTCCTATGATACAGAGCACAAAATACAGAAAGAACTTGGTGAAAGCTGCTGCCGTGAAAAAATATCTAGATCTTCTATTTCTAATAAGAAAATCCAGTTCTTAAAACCAAGTGATTTGTATGTAAGCAAAGGTCTGGGCTTCAATACAATGTAATCGACTGGGAAAAACAGGAAAATAAACAGTGCAAACCTGGAGGAGAGCAATATCCGTGAAAGAATAACTGGGGCCCTGATTTCTGTGAGTCCATAATGGCGAGGCTTCTCTGGCCTCTCTTCGTCTTCGTCCTTCAAAAAAATGGTTCCTTGGATACATTGCCATCCTGAATTCTTGTATGGTCTATACAAATGCTCCTGATTCTAACAGACGCCTATCCTAGGGACTTCCAACTGTTATGGATTTCTTCTATCACAGACGCCTAGCCTAGGGACTACCAAATGTTATCCCAAATGTTATGGATTTATTCTTATGCCCAGGGACTACCAAATGTCATGGATTTCTTCAGACGCCTCAGGGACTGCTAAATGTTATGGATTTCTTCTTCCACTTCCACTGGGGGAGGAGGAGTTGGCTGTTATCTACCCTCGGAAAACCTGTTAGAAAGAACTTATCACCTATTAAAAAAAGGTAAACCAAAATTAATTAACCAAGCCCTCTTTGTCTGTTCACCGAGTGACAAATTGAATTTCTGTCTGTTCACCCTGTGACAAATTGATTAACAATGGTAAAAAATGCAGGAAAGTGAACAATTTCTTATCAACTACATTTTAACATGAAGTTTCTCCTTGTACACCCAAGCTAATTTACTAAATTCTGAAGTGTTGTTTTATAGAATGGTATTGAGAGGACTCATCTGAGAAAAGGGGTAGTTATGAAACAGTTCAATTATTCACATGTCTCGGGATTGTAGATAGCCCAGAGCTTCTTCTTGAACTCACAAGAAGCCATAAGCATCCGCACCCACACCCGTTCAGAGCTTCCATCCTTCTTATTGACTGCATCTAGAATGGAGCCGGTAATTCCAGGGACCAGGAGAACAGGATCCAACTCAAAGTTCACAACTCTTGATTTAGAGCCGTGCCCGAACCAGGAAAAGTAGTCAAATTCTTCATGCTTCTTCCCCATAATTCTAAATTCAAACAGCGAGACGGACTGATGGGATGGCTGTCTGATACAAAACCCACAAAATTTATCCCGAAATTTATAAAAATCATTAGCACAATAGCCTGGCAGCTCTGGCTAAAATTTATCCTGAAATTTATATCAGCAGCAGCACACCAGCCTAGCATATAGTTCACAGCTAAGTGCTTCTCCCAGTTTTGTTCGTCAGCAATTCTGTTAAACAAAGGAAAAGTGGGCATAGATAGGTTTGTTCTTCTTAGTTGGTTACTTTGGAGCTCTGTGTATACACTTATATCAACAAACATCTGTGAGTATCTGCCTGAGAAGCTCTGCGTATATCCTCCTACAAACAAACATCTATGGGTATCTGCTTGTGTAGCTCTCTGTATGCCCCCTATCAAAAAACATCTGTGGGTATATGCCTATCATCCTGTGGAGCGATCGACGGTGGGTTTTTTCATGCCAACTGGGAGGCATGCATGCAAGATCCGCGACACGCGTCGAAGGGCACTTAAGGTTTAATACAGTGTGAACATATCGCTCACGGTGCCCGATATCAACAAAACCTAGGGGAAAATTTTATTTATTCAGCTTATTTAAAAGTGGAAATGTTTGCAAATAATGCTCGCCTGGTCCGATTTGCTCATCTTGTGCAGTCCATTTTCTGTAGGCAACTGCATTCTCGTTCTCCACATGCATTTCCAGCATTTTGTGCAATTGGTTTTAGTCCCACGTCTTTGGCTTATATCATTATCATTGAAACGTCTTTGGCTTATATCATTATCATTAACAACAACCTGAATTCTTATATGGGTCAGCGAGCCAACGCCAACCCTATCAAAACGCTTCAAAGGTTTCAATTCTGACTCAGAGCTCAAAGAGTTCATCCCCTTCCTACGTAGCATTAGTGGAAATGACACTCTTGCTTAATTGACTCATGAAAATTTTGAAATTTTGATGTATTCACTCGTGAAAATTTTGAAATTTTGATGTATTTTTTCCCGTAATTTACATTTTCTACTTTTAAATATCAGCTTTTGTATATACTGTGACGGTGGAAATATTCAATAACAATAATATGTTTTAATATGATATAAAAATAGATTGTATTATTTAAACTTAGCTTATAGATTATTGTTTTGGGCTTTATGACTTAGTTTGATATTGGTTTTTACTCTTAAATGTCATATGCTTTGACATACTCTCCATTTTTAATTGGGAAAATGGAAAAGTTTGAAAATTGAGTTTTCAGATATTTTTAAAAGTGAAAATATAATATATAAGGATATGTTTTAATATTATTTACAAAATGAAATTGGATTTTATAGAATTAGTTTTTAAATTAGTTTAAAGTTTAGGTATAAATTTTAGTTAATAAAGTTGTATGTTGTTTAATGAGTTAACAAAATGTAATGATAAAAGAACTACTTGGTTAATGACATAAAAAGATGATCATTTATAGTCTATCATTTATATGGGTTCAATTTATTTATTTATTTGTTCGCAAGTCTTTAAGTAAATCAAGAAACTTAATTTGGTATAAAAGCTATAATGAAGGAGGTCTTCTCTATGTATAATTTACTATGTTTATGTCTATTTTTGCATTAGAGGTAATGTATATGTAAAATTTAATTGTTATTAGCAATAGAAAATTAGAGGTAGTGTCTTTGTATAATTTACTTGTTATTAGCAATAGAATTTATCTCAAAAATTATATTCATGGTGTAGCCTCCAAGCTTCACAAATAGAAACACTAATAAACATAGGTTTTATGCATAGAAAATTACACACTTATCATTTTAAGAGAATTTTATATGAGAAACTTTATCTTAATATAAATTTATGTTATTTGCAATAAACCATTAACAAACTAGATACCCACTAACTCTTGATTATTGTTAAATATGATGTTTGTAATGAGAGTCTATATTTTCTCAATATAGCAACACATCCATGTAATGATGTTTCTTTAACATTAATACTCCTCCCATTCCTTAAGTAATTTATAAATACACTTGCCATGAGATTTACCTAACCACATGTACTCACGTAAAGTTTGCCTCAACCCTAGATTCTAAAGAGTATTTATGTTAGGACTAAGCATAAAAAAGGATAAAATAATGACAAGAATGCACATAAATGGACATATGAGAGTTACCTTAGAAACCCAAACCAAGAAGTCCATCCTTCATGTGTAAGAGGTATTCATTCACCTTGGTCTATTTGGCTAAGCTAGAAAAATGAACCCAACATCAACCACTTAACATTTTACAGTGGAATTCTTAAAGTCTTTAAATGAGCTTAATCACATCAAATACCAAGTTTTTTCTCAATATTATGTACACATATATAATATTTCAAAAAATTTATAAGTAAATTAAGAGTGAAGTTTTAATTCAACGCGGCGTTCTTTTATTGGACCCCTAGGTACAATTGCTAGTTTAATTAATTGTTAATTAAGATGGCTACGAAAGAGGAGCATGACATCAACCACTAAAGGAGCTCACGCTGGCAAGTATGGAGGTTGCGCTAGTTAAGGGAATGGACCCCTCTTTGAATCCACGTCACTTTAGTTAGCCATACGGATTGCATGAGATCAGAGATGATTCGCCGATATGGATTGAGTGGATGGCCGAGTTAGCATTTACTTTAGCTAAGGCTCGATCTCCCACAAGGGACTCATGCATATCTCAAAGATCTCACGCGTATACACTTGGAGCTTTCGTGCTTGATAGGTGATTCTTCCAAAGAAGGGATGGGGGGCGCCTTGCCAAGGTGGAGGCCACCTCCCCATCCATTTTAATACAGGCTCGAGTATATTGAAGCGATGTGCACTCCAAGCCATGAATTAACATGGAGTCGATTGGGAAATCGGATCTGTCTATTGTGCCATTGGCTCTCTTCAAAGACAAGTCTGATTTAGGTTTTAGGTGGTAGTATTTTGTATAAGTAAAGGCTCTTGTAGCTCTATTCTTCATGGATATTTTGGGCAAACTTGCTCTGTCAGACTGTAATTGTGTTATAGATTTTTGCTATTGGAAATAAAGTGACTTTGGAGGTCCATATGGTGTGTTGATTCTTGTCATGGGAAGTGCTTCATCTGTATCAAGGTGATTTTGTTCTAGTTTATTATGTATATTTCACTATTTTGATCACATTGTTAGCTTAGAAGGCTTTATTAAGTCCATAGGGTGGGAATTTGAGTTCAATTTGTCCATTTATGCTGGGTTTTATGTGATTTGGAAGGAGTAGACTGTAGTTGGAAATACTTATACTCTTCTAATCCCATCTTGCTTTGCATACAATATTTGATCAAGATGTGTTTGTAAGTGGTTTCTTATGTAGATCTCCCATGTTTGAAGAGAAGTTTGAGCGTGGTTGCTTCTCTCATCTCTTCAAAAGACCTATTTTTTCTGACATTGTGTGCATTTCAAGGCCTCCTAAAGTCGATCTCAAGCCTAAAAAGAGTTTGGAAAGAGGCACTAGTTTGAAGATCCATCTCTTAAAACTACATCTTAAAACTCGGTTACTTGCTACTTTGGAATCCCTAAACCTCCTTCTTTTGTTTTTGGCCTCCTACTTTCTCCTAGCTTTCTCCCCCTCTTTTTGTCATCTTTTCCTCTTTTTTGCAGCCCTCTTTCGCTGCCCTCTTTGCCTTCTTTTGCTGCCCTCTTTTCCTGTTTTTTGCAGCCCCCCTTTGGCTGCCCCTTGTCTTGCATTTATCCCTTTCCTTTCTTCTTCTTTTCTCTCTACCTTCCTAGATTTCGTCCCTCAAGTTTGGCCTTCCATCCCTTTCATTTACCTGTAGAATTTTTCAAGCATCCTCACTTTCGTCCCCCCTTGAGCATTTCAAAAAATCATAAAAAACAACAAAGATTATTTTGTTAAGGGTTAGTTTTGTCTCAATTTTAAAAAGATTAAATAGTTAGATCTCTTTCCATTGTATGCTTTTTCCTTTCGTAGATCTCACAATCACATTGCTTTGAAAAAGTGGCATTAGGTTTTACTTACTTGTTGCAATCTTAGAATCTAGGGTAGTTTCATTTCCTTTTTTATTTTTTAGCTAATGCCTAATGGGTGCTTTGAGATGACTTGTCTTGTGTAGGTATTTGAAGGACACGAGAACCAAAAGGCTAGATACAAGCAAGTTTTGATCCGAAGGAGCTAAATCTAAAACAAAGAATTATTTCAAGAAAAGAAGCCATTTACACCCAACAAAGAACAAAGCTTCACAACCAAGGAAATCCAAAACTCAAAGTCCAAACTCATCTTTCTCCTTTGTATAAGCCCTCAAAAGGATTTAGCTTCTTTTCATTAGTTGCATTTCCATTTTAAGGGTTGAATCCCCTCATTTTGTACTTAATTAATAAAATAAGGCTAAGTGGGATAAAGCCTCCCATAGTTGGTTTTCCTTCCCCATTTGTTGGAAGAGTGTCTTGTGTGTTCTTAGCTTAAATTTGCTTTAAGTATTTAGAATAGTTCCATTTGTGCTTAGAACACTAATTGTTAGTTTAGTTTGTTTTTCTTTCCTTAGCTTCGTTTATTTTTTGCAAGTAGCTTAGCTTCATTTTTATTGTAGAATACTAAATTGCTAGATTAGTTCATTTTGCAAGTAGTACATTAACTATTGAGACATTTGTTTATCATTTATTTGAGCTATTCACTTGTGTTTCCTTGTTTAAAATTTATAAATCTTTCAAAGGAACCAAGACTCTTGAACTTTGTCATAAGACGAAGTCAAGAGCACTCTATCGGAGAGCATCTGTTTTGCACTTTTACGGCATTTAGCATATAGATTAGTCAAAGACTCTTGAACTTTGTCATAAGACGAAGTCAAGAGCACTCTTTGTCGGAGAGGTTCATTGTGCTTTAATTAAAATTTGCCACTCACATCCCCTTTCTAAAATTTATTTCGTTGCTTTCCATCACTAAGTATGCTCTACCAACCCTAAAAAGTTGGATTATTACTCAGAATGGTGATTGGATTTGTTAATCTTACAAGTGATAGCCATAATAAAATATTCACCCCCATAAACCAACGAAAGGACGTTGTTTCAAGAGATACTCAGATAGTGGGGAAATTCCTACTGGTGGCACAGGAAATCACCGTTGTCATAGAGTTCTAGCTTGCTGGTTAAATCCACTGGACACCTAGCCTAGAATACTAGACAGTACGTCAGGTCACCAAGGGGAGCCACTGAAGGTATACTTTTCCGGTTGAACTCATACCTTGCTTTTTTTGGCCTTAATAATCAATATCACTAAAACTCATAAAATCAACCAAGATAATTTGCACAACATTCTCACCAACATTATTCTGAGACTTGTATCTTCAACATCCCCAAGCACTACACATTTTGACTCCATTTGGCACTGGTCACTTTGAACTTTCATATATTAGTTAATCTGGGCCATTTGTCCATTGGGTGTCTGTTTAAGTTATTATCTATCTGTGGATGCCATTTTATTGTACAAGTCTTCATTCTATTGTTTATCTACAATCTTGTATCTGCAACGTGGATTGCTCTTATCTTGCGTTTATCTCATTCATTATAAAAACTGTGATCTCATCAAAAAACTCCTAAACAACACCCATCTGCATCCGCAACCATAAAAACACTTAAAAAAAAACATAGAGCCATAGACAACTCTTTGTAGGGACTACCCCCCTTGGCTTCGTTAGGAGTTTTCCTAAAAGGAGGAGCTAGGATTCAGGATACAGTCCCTGGCTCATTGCTTGCCCCCAAGGCCACACTTCTCCCACTTGTAGTGAGGAGACAACTTTCGAAATATTTTTGCTGCTTGTGTGCATCTCGGTGGACAACAAGACCCAGAGATTTTGGAGTTCTCACATCCTCTTTTCTTTGATTAGATGATCAGTCAAAGCACGTGTCCCTAGATGGAGCCAGATGTTACCTACTAAGTCATACATAGTCGGTATTATCAAGTAAGTCGGGTGATAAGAAAAAACATTGGCTCACTATTCAAAGCTCAAAATCATTCAAGCTTCTTCTGGGAACTTTTTGTTATTTTTTTTTTGTAACACATATTCATACCAGTGTTACAAATATCGCCGATATATTGGCAACATCACGATATATCGCGATGTTAACTCATTGGCGATATATCGGCAATATATCGCCCCGATATTTTTTCCCGATTTTTTTGGCGATTTTTCTCGATTTTGTCGTGATATTTGCCGATTTTATCACGATATTTGCCGATTTTCGGCGATATTTGCCGATTTTTTCAAATATACTATGATTTTTTTCTTTTTTTGTATTTTTTATTTTGCAGACATTTTTGCCGATAAATCCGATAATTTCTTTTTAGACCCTTGGCGATATATTCGCCGACACGATATTTGTAACACCGGTTCATACCCCCTTGGGGAAATTGTAAAAAATGTCCTAGCATTTAATTTTTTATAAAAGGCTCAGCTTCCTAGACTTAAGCATCAAGCTGACTAGCCTAGAGTGTTTTTTCCCTTGGTTATTATTGGTTGTTGAACAAACGACTAATAATTTCTAAGTTTTTCACTCACACCTCCAAAGTTGGGGTAGTCGTCTTGGTGTTTCGGCCTTAAGAGGTTATTAGAGACTTCGTGTCAGTGTTTTTCAACATGCTAAGAATTGAATTTGAGTCATATGGACATGTTCTAGGTCCCCCTAGAGTTTCGTCAATTTCCGAGAAAAATAATTTTTCCTGTTTTTAAGTCATTTTTTAATGGTTTAATTAAAAAATTTCAAAGTGTAATAAAAGTCAGATACGGAGTCTGTTTCTGGCGTGGGGACAATTGTTTTCACACTCAAAGCGTCCACTTTACCCTCGGGGCCACTTTCCACATCAGTGGGGCAGCCAAACACCCCGTGAAGCATAATTCAGCTAAAGATGCATTAGAAGAACATTTTAATGCCAAATTTCAGCAAATTGGCACCATAGTCAAAGTTTGAAAAAGTGAAAAATGGTAGCGAATTTGGCATGAAGGGCTGACGTCCAATTATGTTGGATAGAGAATTGGTCTTTTCTGTTGTAATACTGTCATTATTTTTGTTGATTAGAATAAAAGAAAGCTTTGGTCCTTTGGAGGAAAGATGGTGTCATGTTATTATGTGTGAAGGAGCATTGCCATGTTTCACTGAGATAACCTGTATCTGTGTTCATAACTTGCTTATTTTGATATTGTGGATCCAGTGCTAAAAGATTGTTAATAATTTTATTATGATATTGGTAGGAAATGAATTTATTAATAATTTTATTGGCTATCTCATTTTCTTTTATGCATGTCTAGAGATCTAGATTTAACATAATAAGTTTATTATGATATTGGTAGGAAATGAATTTATTAATAAGTTTATTGGCTATCTCATTTTCTTTTATGCATGTCTAGAGATCTAGATTTAACATGCTTTATAAGATTATATGCATGTTATTCTAATATCGATGTTTATGTATTAACCGGATTTCACAAGCATCTTAGCAAGCCTTTGGATTAGCTACAAGTTCCTAGCTTGGAAAGGACGTTGATTTAGTTTGCTTCCTCACTTTCTCCAAACTTTCTCAAAGGCATAGTCCCTCGACATTCCACCGAAAAGCTCCACGGTTGATCATTCGGGCACCAAGTCACCTCTTTCACTCTTTCGCCCTTTTCATCGACACTTCTTTGGTTACTTGGATTTTATATTTTAGATCTACTGTTTCAAAGCTAATATCTTTCTAGATATGAACATAGAGGAGTTGTATGCATAGATTTTAGTTTCATTTAAGAAAAAGATTCAATCCCTTTCTCTTTAAAAAATAAATCTAGCAGTAAAAGTCTTTCATTTTTTGTAAGCAGTTTTAAGCTAAATCAAAAGCTTGTTTAAAGTGAATAGTCTTTCTTTATTAAAATTTAAATCTAGAATCTAAAGTGCACATTGCATTGGATGCCCAATATGCAAGCCAAGATCCCAAGCCCTTTCAAGCTTTCCTTGGTTAAATTTCTTACAATTTTACATAGTTTTAACTTTAATTTTTTTACGAAATTTTTTGCACGGTCCAAGCAAAGTTTAGTAGAAAGTGTCCAAAAACACTTGGCTGCTTTAAAAGTGTTTTGGGCACTTTCTCTTAAACTTTGCTGCTTGTGTTTTAGTAGGTCTGTCAAAAAAGAGGAGAATATGCTTCCCAAAAATCAAATTTTGGGCCATTCGGAGCTTCCCAAAAGTTCCCCCCTCAGTCGGGCTTCTTTTCTCTCTGTGTTGTAAGCCTTTGGATCCTAGATAACAAGGAACAAAGTGCATCTCTTCTAAAGCATTGTAACTGAGTAATAAAAAATGATCTAAAGCAGGCTCTTTCAAGCCCACTCCCCATCCCCCTAGGAGGAATCTGTGTTTTTTGTGTTTTTTGCATTTTTCACTTTTGCTTTAGTTTAGTTGTTTATTGCAGTACAATATATTTTGAATCGTCATTACAAGAATTCCATACTTTTTTAAATTCAAAGTAACAATACTACTTACCTCACGACTTCTCGATTGACCTGAAAGGGGAAAGAGATGGGTGGTAGGACTAATTAGTTCTTTCATCTTTGTCTTTATCTGCAAACTTTTCTTTATTTAAAATCAACCCCTCATCGATTTCCTGATTGAGGTCCATTTGGACCGAAAGAGATTCCCAGAGGGTTTTTCATTTTAACAAAGAACACAACGCTTTAAAAATCTTAAAATTTTACAAGGCTCTATTGTGTATGCTCTGTACTGGTTGCGGTTTGTTCGATTAGCCGACTGCATCAAAAGCAGCGTGGGTGACTAGAATAATTAATTCTTACATTTCAATAAACCTCCCCAGGCGAAAACCCAACGCCTAGAATTAAGCCGTTGTGGTGGAAAATTTACCTAAAGAAAGCAAAAACAATTGGTCAGTGAACTCGAGACATAGTTAGGGTACACCCTTGCAGTGTAGTGTTGAATACTATCTCAGAGACTCCAACCAGCCTACATATTCATTGCAGGTAACCGTATCGGTTAAGGGTTTTGGACATACTCCCCATACCCTCAGGTATATTGGGAGGCCCCTTCTCCCCTAATTTTAATCAACTCATCCCATATTAATTTAAAATTTGACCAAGAGCACTTGCAACATTTCTTTCAGCAATACAACAACATTTTCATTTGTGGACTCCATTATTGGCACTAGTCTCATTTTTTGATATCATCATATGTTTCCACATGCTTTGCTTATCATGTATTAATCTTTATGTTATGGTAGTTTAATCAATATTGCAAATATCTTGTGTTAAATTTGTTTATCAAACTCCTAAGTAACTCATTCATCACCATAAACACTTAAGCCTTAACATCCATAGCAATTAATAGGGTCTACCCCCCTTGGCTTCGTTAGGAATGGGCCTAAACGGAGGAGTCAAGAAAAGGTAACAGCCTTGACTCGAGACTTACCCCCAATGACACACTGAGTGGCTTGAAGATTTCTTCCACGTCCCCTTCCAGGTGTGTGAAAGGCTGCAACAGGCTCCATAGACTCCCTATCATAGCAGATTGTCCCACGCCCAACTGCTCTCACCACTGTATCATCACCCAATACAACCTCCAACTCTAAGCCTGTCTCTGAAATCTCGGTGAACATGTCATGAACACCTGTCATGTGACTTGAAGCTCCACTATCAATGTACCATGTGGAGGAAATAGTGGAAGCACTTAGTGAATTCCTAACAATGATGGAATGCTCCATCTGGTCCTCAATATCCCTGCTGGTGATGGATGATGCTCTCTCTATACAACCACTAGCAAAGAGAGAAAACTCTCTCTCGAATCTAGAAGCATACTCATCAATCTCTGTTGAAGTTGTTGACTGTTGTTTCTTCTTTTTCTTATTTGGGCATTGTCTAGCATAATGCCCGAATTTCTGACAATAAAAGCATTTCACTTTGCTCATGTCCTTCTCACCATCCTGCTGCTTGGTTCCACCCTTGGAACCATTCTTGGACTTCTTCTTCTTTCCCTTCGTTGCTAAAGCCACATTCTCCTCATCTTCCTTGTTGTAAGATGTACTTCCCTGTACATATCCCCTGTCGGTCTCCTCCTGTATGAAATCATCCCAAAGACAATCCCATGTAGGCATGTGCTCACGAGCAACAACAGACTCAACAAAAACAGGCCATGGCTTTGTCACGCCATTTAGTGCTCTGCGAACCAACTCCGCATCCAACACCCTCTCTTGAACCTATGTAATCCTGGTAAGATAGGAGACCATGTTCTCCCCCTTGTTCATCCTAATTCTCTTCAGTTTCTTCCTTAACACCATTTTCCAGTTTTCATTGAGACTTTGGTAAATGTTGGTCAATGCAGTCCACATATGATGAGCATAGTCTTTCCTAGAAGTGTGTGGTATGATATGGTCTGTAATGGCATCAAGATTATGTTTGCTTTAATGTCCAGTTTATCAAAAGAGGCCTTATCAGCTGCAACCAATGTTGTACAATTCAGACTCAACAAACATTCGGTTGACAAATGACTCACCAACTCGGGAAAAACTTGGGAAAGACTCGGCAAGACTCGAAAAATAGAAAAAAAAAATATGGTACAATTTGGGCACAACATAGAGGTTAAAGGCATTTCCAATCCATACAAGTTATAAACTACAATCTATGCAATAATTCATAACATTATCTCAAACACAATCAATTTTTGTGAACAAAATTTAAATAGTGATCATAGATTCATGAATCATAAGCCATAGTGGTCATAAACCATAAACCATATACGATAAAGGATATACCATAGTGATTTAAAAATTAGAAATCCCAACAAGTTCAAAATTCAGTTTCATAACAGAAATAGAAAACCAAAATAGACAATGTCTCCATGTACTTAAGTCTCGTGCCTAACCTCGAGTATGCCTACAATAAGCCCTTGAGGAGCTAGTGGCAACATTGACAGACTGAAGCAACTGTGAAACAGGTGTATTTGGAGTTTCCATTTGAGAATATGGCAAACTAGAGAGATCCTAAGTCTCTTCAACAAGCCAACTCAAATCGTTAGGGAACTCCTCCTCCACAACCCACTCAGACTCTAAATCAATATCATCCAATAAAATTGGATCTAGGTCCTTTGGATGCATTTGTTTTGTGAGCATTCGAAGGTTGTAGTAGATGAAAACCAACTTCTCCAACCTCTAATGCTCCAACATGTTCATCTTTTTGTTGTGGATGTGCTCAAATACCGACCAATTGCGCTCACAACTTGAAGTGCTGCAAGGTTGACTTAGAACTTGATGGCAAATTCTTGTAGTTGTGGTGCCTCAGAGCCACACTCTATCCACCAATGGGCTGAAAAAAATTAAAACATAAAAAATAACAAGTTTTGCAATGTCAAAATTGAACAAGATAACTAGCAAATTTACAAGCTAAGTTCTAAGTTCTAACAATTTAGGTTTTACAAATTGAATCCTACATGGCATTTTCTTGTCTTTGAGACGTTGGGTTGAGCTTGTTATCACATATACATTTGCAACTGGGCTTCCATGATCCAGCATGTAGACTTATCTTTTATTCTATTCCGGGCTACTTTTCACATGGGGTATTAGCATGGATCTTTACAACTTCAGCCATTCCAGAGCCTTGTTCATCAGATTTTCCTTTCCAGGCCTGAGATTCAGAAGTCCATTGAGATGTTTTTGTTGATGATCTAGTTCATTGTAACAGAGCAATAGATCAGAGTTGGTACACACAATCATAGAGGGGCTTATCAGTTGGAGACAGGTATATTTGGTGAGATCAGGTATATACTTCCTTGGTTTGATTTTGCTCTATGACCTATGTCAAACACTTATGCTTATCAGGTTAGGATGATTATGGTGACCTATGCTTATATATATTGTTGCTTTAACCTGTGTTATGACTAATCAAAGGGCTTGATGTAAAGGTTGTTTCTCATGCCATGCTTGTACAAATAATAAACCTTAGTGCTAAGATTAGTTCCATTTATCACTTGCCCCGGTTCATCCAGTTTCATCCATTGCAAACTTATCCTATGACATAGAATTTTTGAGACTTGTGAGATTGAAGATCTTTTCCCCATTTAGACCTTTATGCATGATGGATCCCATGTTGTTTTGTGTCTTGGCTCTAAGTTGTATGACAAAACTTGTCAAAGCCTTGATCCTTCTAGGCCAAGAGTGTTCGGGTACATAGGGTACTCCCAAAAGACCGAACACCTTGAGCAACCACTTCACACAAATAGATCACAAATCAACACACCGATGTTTGTCACATGGTCAAAACCCTTGAGAGGAAAACAGTCCACGACCCCAGCCAAATAGCTACTTGGAGCAATTTATTATGCAAAAGAAAGAAAATTACATGAGCTTCTCATAATCGATCAACTAGCCAAGGACCCTCTATGCTCTTTAAATAGAGATCATAGACCAATAGGGTGTTAAGCCACGGATCAATGGTAGGTATGATTTAAGAGAAGTTGAACCGTTGGATCACTCTATGTCTAGAACATATCGTGACCGTCGGATTAGAATATTTACAAATGCATACTAAAGAAACACACTTTTACCTAACGGATATATTACACAAGTTGATCTTAACTAACTCCTAAGTGTCTAAATATCCTAACATCCCCCCTTAAGAACAACTTGGGATAGGATTGAAGGATTTACAAAAGTGATACTATTAGGAGAAGGAAGGAGGAATTAGATCCTATCCCCCCTTAAGAACACATTCCTAAACTCCTAACATAGACCGAATTTTAGAAAACTTCGCTTCTGTAAGAGACTTGGTGAAGATGTCTGCAACTTGATCATCTGTAGGGCAATAGAGCACTTCAATAACACGATCATGAACAAGATTTCTGATGAAGTGCATGTTTAGCTCAATGTGTTTGCTACGTTGATGTAGAACTGGATCTTTGGCAAGCTTGATGGCACTTTAATTGTCGCACCAAAGTGGAGTAGACTACTGCTGCTCGAATCCAAACTCTGAAAGGATCTGTTGAAGCCATAACTGGCATTAACTGCGGCTTGATATTCTGCTTCTGCTGAAGAAAGAGCAAGAGCTTGTTGTTTCTTACAAGCCCAAGTGACAGGTCCAGATCCCAGAGTGAAAACATAATCTGCAGTAGACTTTCGATCATCAGGATCGCCAGCCCAATCTGAATCAATGAAACCAACCAACAAAGGTTTCCCCCCTGTACTGTAATGAATCCCAAACTGGATTGTACCTCGAATATATCTAAGTATTCTTTTTGCTACTTTCCAGTGACTTTTATGAGGAGTTTTCATATAACGAGCAACACGACCAACGGCAAAGGAAAGGTCAGGACAGGAATGAGTCAAGTATAAAATACTACCAACAAGTTGACGATACAAGGTGGCATCTACTTCAGGGGAAGTACAAGTGGCAGAAAGTTTGGCTCCAGACTGGAAGGGAGAAGGGGCTGGTTTACAATCTTCCATGTGGAAGCGACGAAGAAGGCCACAAGCATACTTAGACTGGGAAAGAAAGATTTCTTCTTTGGTTTGCAAGACTTGGAGACCAAGAAAATAATGCAAATGTCCTAAGTCTGACATTTCAAAATTTTGCTTAAGACTGGATTTCACATGGTTTATAAGTTTAGGGTCACTACCAGTAAGGATAAGATCATCAACATAAAGAACAAGTATGATGAGATGGTTTCCTACTTTCTTGGTATAGACATTGGGGTCAGAATGACATCTAGAAAAACCAGTGTCAAGGAGAAAGCTATCCATTTTGGCATACCAAGCTCTAGGAGCTTGCTTAAGGCCATTTAAGGATTTCTTAAGGAGACAAACAAGGCTAGAGTTATGCTGAACATATCCAGGAGGTTGTTCCATGTAAATCACCATGTAAGAAGGTAGACTTGACATCCATTTGATGGACTTCCCAGTTATGTAAGGCTGCAAGGGAAAGAACAAGGCGGATGGAGTTCATTTTTGCTATAGGGGCAAAGATTTCATTGTAGTCAATCCCTTCAACTTGGGAAAAACCTTTGGCAACTAACATTGCCTTAAGTCTTTCAACACCTCCATCTGATGCATACTTAGTTCTGTAGACCCATTTACATCTGACAAATTTTCTTCCTTTTGGAAGAGTAACAAGATCCCAAGTATCATTCGCCATTAAGGAATGATATTCTTCATTCATAGCTGCATCCTGTTATAGCGGATTTCACCACTCTAGGTGAATCACACTTTGTATGGCATTCCTCTGTCCCGCTGCAGACTCCTTAGACCCTATGGACCACTTTTTGTCCTTTGATGTTTCCTTGATCATCCCTAAAAACACATGAAAAATTATATACGCGACTTTTAACCATATAAGCATGTACATACGCGAGTTTGACCACTAAAACCACGTACATCGGGATGTGTGCATAATCCAAATCCTTTTGGAGTTTTCCTTGACATGGATCTGACTCATCTGACTCCTGGCCTTCCCTATGCCTTGAGATCGCTCGGATTCGACCTTTCATTACCCCTTTGAAAAGCTATATAAGGAACCCCTTGGTACATTG
>LPNX010943972.1:91986-112802 GCA_001517045.1 Pseudotsuga menziesii
AGTTATAGTCCATTGTTGCCGGAACTTATGCTTGAGTCTGCATCCCTTTGTCCCTTGGAGCACTTTTGTGTTCTTCCCAAGCTTGCCTTTTGCTTGTGAGCTTGCTATCGAGAGATGGAGGATTGAAGTGGTGGAGGCCTAAGTGGGGGATTCAGTTTCTATGGTTCGTAGACGTGCCGTCAGAGGTTGTATCTTGTAATTTCTGATTTAAACTAATAGAAATATCTTTTCCTGTCCAATGATGTATATTTGAATGAATATTTTATCCATGGGATTATGTCAAATGCTTTTACATTATTGATTATATATGCTAGAATAGATCTAACACCATGATATATAGAATGCTTGTATTGTTTACTTATTGTTGAGGAAGTAATATAGCAATTCAAGCTGAAGATTGGAAAGCACAACGGGGATCTACTTCAACCGTCCGGAATAAGGTACGAGGTCTGATCCTTTAGTGTTAGACATTTTATTTCTATTGCATATTGGGAAAGATTGATTTCTAGAGTCAAGCTGTCTGTTGTGGTACCCCAAGCCATAGGAATTTCTCTCCGTAACACATCCCAATCTAGATTTCCTGAAGCTTCTACAAAAGTTTCTGGATCATGATTCTTGGAAACTTGAGCCAAAAGAAAAGAGGCTTGCTAAAACTGAGAACGTGTTCGACGTTGATCTCTAGGATCACCGGCAAGATCACCAGCTGCTTCACATGTTGAACGGACCCATCGAGGAAGTATTGGTGCTGGTGCAATTGGAGGAACATGAACAGGCAGAGGTGGATTTTCATCCTCACTGTCATCATCAGAAACTGGAGTTGGAAACCTGTCAAAGAAGTTGGAAGAAGAACAAGAAGGCACATTTGTCGAATCAGGCTCATAGGCCAAAGATGGCACACCCTCCAAGTTAGGCTCGTAGGCCAAGAGATTTTCATCAAATTTAACATCTCTTCTAATGATTATATCATGTGAATGGGGCTAAAGAAGTCTATAACCTTTTACATCTTCAGAATATCCAACAAATATGCACTTTTCACTTTTAGGCTGCAATGCTTTCCGTTTTTCATCTGGAATGTGAGCCCATGCTTCACAACCAAACACACGAAAGTGACTTACATCTGGTTTAATTTTACTCCATGCTTCTTCCGGTGTTATACCTTGTAAAACTTTAGTGGGTGTACGATTAACTATGTAATTTGCATAATTTATGGCCTCAGCCCAATATTGAAGACTTAGTCCCTTAGATTGGATCATACAATTAGCCATTTCTTTTACAGTGCGGTTCTTCCGTTTAGCTACACCATTTTGTTGTGATGTATATGGAACAATGTGTTGTTGTTGGATTCCTTGTTCAGTGCAGAAAGTAGTGAACTTGTTGTTAACATATTCTCCTCCATTGTCAGATCTTAACTTAATAATTTGATGACCAGATTGTTTTTCAACAAGGGCCTTGTAGGCCAAGAACATGTTAAATACTTCGCTCTTAAGTTTTAGGAAGTAAACGCAAGTGCCTCTGGAGTAGTCATCAATGAAAGTTAAGAAATATTTGAAACCAGAAAATGATGCAAATGGAAGAGGACCACACAAGTCACTATGCACAAGCTCCAAAGGAACCAAGGCGTGCCAAGAGGCACGTTTGTCAAAACTGTCCCGATGATGTTTTTCGAATACACAACCGGAACAAACACCATCCTTGCAAGATACCATCGGAAGACCAATTACCATATTGCCTTTACATAGTTGTTGCAATGAGCGATAATTTAAGTGACCAAATCGCTCATGTCAAAGTTTGCTCAAGTTATCACTATGAGCAACAAAAACAAAAGGAAAAGGTGATGACCCAAAGTTGTTAAATTTGTACAACCTAGTAATATCATCAACAGTTCCAGTAGCAAGGACATTTTGAGGATTTTTAAAATCCTTGATTACAACTTGGTGAGGTGTAAAAGTCACAGTTTTACCTTCACCTGAATGAGTAATTTGATAGACTAATAACAGATTGCAGGAAATTTTTGGAACACATAGTACATCACTGAAATGACCATTTTCTACTAGAACTGTTCCAGATCCTACAACACTTAGATATCTATCATCACCAACAAATATTTGTTTGGTATTACATTCATGCATAGTAGAAAAGATGGCTTGATCCTTAGCCATATGATAAGATGCTCCAGAATCAATGAGCCATTCATTTGAAGTAGAAGAAGAAGTTGCAGTATAAGAGTAACCAGAAGCACAAAGTGCATGTCCATGAGAGTTAGATTCTGAAGACGAATCTATGCTGATGTAGTGCTTCTTCATTGCTGCTTCCAAGGCTGCCATCTTCTTGAAACACTTAGATTCATCATGATTATCTTTCTCACAAAAATTGCAATAACGCTCAGTCTTCTTTCCTTTTTGCTTAGATCCTTTGTCATTTTTTAAAGGAGTTGACTAAGAGAGTTTGGGACCCTTGTTGTTTGGCTTATTATTGCGAAAATTATGTTTCTTGGGAGGCTTGGACTTTTCTTTCTGTTGGGATAATAAGGCTTTCCCAGATGTATCTGCATTGTTAATTATTCCAAGATGAATGAGCTTATCTTGCTCTCTAAATTAAGGAATCACAAAAGAATTCAAGACTAGGCTCTTGATAGCTAGCTGCAGTCAAGGATTCTTTCATGGAGTAGAATGTAGATACAAAAACAGAATATGCAGGTTTAAGTTTGGAAAGAATATGATAAATACATTGTTTGTTTTCTTTCTTAATCTTGCATTCTACACATAAGAGTCTAAGAGTTTTATACTTAGATAAATAGTCTTGAATGCATGAAAAATCATTTGGATTCAAGGAAAACAACTCATTCTCAAGTTGATGACCCCGAATTTCATTGTGTTTACCAAACACAGATTCCAACTTTTCCCAAGCTTTATCAGGTTCATCAATACCAGATATGTGGAATCGCAAATCAGTAGAGTTTGTCATCTCAATCAATCCACGAGCTTCATCACATCTATTTTCCCATTTAATTTTTTTATCATCATCAGTGGGTTATGTTTCTTTCCCTGAGGTTATCCTGAAAAGCCCCCTACTTCGTAGAACATTCTCCATACGAAATTTCCATGAGAAATAGTTAGAATTTGTAAGTATAATATCACAAGGGGCGGCCATACTGTAAAATAATGGCTGAAAAAACAGAAACTATCTGTCTGGTTGCAAAGGGCTCGAAAAAATATGCAGTTTTAAAAAAAACGTCACTGAAAACTGATTCTAGGTGATGAAGTTATGCTTAATCAAAGAAAATGTTGAAGATATCCCCAATAGTGACGTGGCAAATATTAACTTGACTAACTAAAAAAAAAGAACCCCCCTCTTCCCGACATCAACCTTTGACAATCACTTTACAATAAAGTTGCTTTGAAGTGAATCACTTTTGTAAAATAAGTGAGGTTCACTTTTACAATAATGTTACTTTTAAATAGTGCGGCAATAAATTAAAAGACTTAAGTGACTCACTTTTTATTTTATTTTATTCATGTGAGATGCACTTTTACAATAAAGTAACTTGAAAATAAAAATTTCATGTACTAAAAAGTAGCTTAATAAGACTTAAATTCAAGACCTATTAAGGAATAAAACAACTTTGAACCAAGTGAACTAAGTTTAAAAGATACATAAAAGTATGGAAAAAAGAAGGGGTTTTTTTTTTTTTTTAACTCTTCCCTCTCGTTCTCTGTGCTTGCTTTCTTTTTTTGCAAATCACAAAAAAAACAAAACAAAACAAAACAAAACAAAATTCCACATAATGGGGTTAGATCTTGGTTAGCTTACCTGGAAAGTCTATGTTTTCAAGTTTTCTCGCTGTTTCTGATTTGTCGTGATCGCACAAGGTGCACGACAAAGAGCATACGTAGCCGAGAAGACAAGAAAAAAAACTTTCCCTCACTGTTTCTGATTCGCCGTGATCGCACAAGGTGCACGGCAAAGAGCATACGCAGCCAGGGAAAGCAACAATCCGAGACTAAAACAAAAAAAGATCTAATAATAAAACTAATAAAATATGAGAGATTTAAAAAAAAAACTGTCACTGTAACATTATACCTTTAGATTTGCCAAAATGGGTGTTTCTGGAACAAACCGAAATAGTTTTTGGTGAAACGAAAACTATTTCTTAATGGAAACGACACTTCGGACGCAATGGAACAGCTCCCACAGGCCAAAAATGCACAAAAAATCCAGAATTAGAAACCATTTCAAAGTTTTGGCAACACCGGTTCTAGATCTTGATCAAAACCGAAAGCGGCTCTTCGTAAAAGCTCTGATACCATGTTCGGGTACACAGGGTACTCCCAAAAAACCGAACACCTTGAGCAACCGCTTCACACAAATAGATCACAGATCAACACATCGATGTTTGTCACGTGATTAAAACCCTCGAGAGAGAAACAGTCCACGGCCCCAACCAAATAGTTACTTGGAGAAATTTATTATGCAAAAGAAAGAAAGTTACATGAGCTTCTCATAATCGATCAACTAGCCAAGGACCCTCTATGCTCTTTAAATAGAGATCATAGACCAATCGGGTTTTAAGCCATGGATCAATGGTAGGTATGATCTAAGAGAAGTTGAACCGTCGGATCACTCTATGTCTAGAACATATCGTAACCGTCGGAATAGAATATTTACAAATGCATACTAATGCATACTAAAGAAACACACTTTTACCTAACGGATATATTACACAAATTGATCTTAACTAACTCCTAAGTGTCTAAATATCCTAACAAAGAGAACCCGTTGGTGTTGGTTCCTGAGCTTAGGTGAGTTGGGTTTTGAAGCCTTGACCTCTTTGGTCGGTTGCCCCCCATGTTTGGTCCTGATTGTGGATATTCCCTCTAGTTGCCCGAGAAGTTGTCAACTAAAACTTGAAGCAATATGTCTACCATCATTACATGAATTATGAGCTATATTTTATATGTTATGAAATTGCAAACTGTGTTCTTAGACACAAATAAAAAAGGCTATAGAATGAAATTGTTAAAGGCCCAAATAAAGCCGTGGATAAACAAATGTTAAATCTAAAGATTGTTGGCCAATTGATTGAGATGTAATGATTAATTCCTCATGGAGCCTACGGGTTTTGATGCGAGATGGAATAAGATACAGCTAATTCTAAGTGTCCCCTATGATCTCTTCACTACAGTTTCTTATATACTTGTTATCACCAACCTTGTAGTTGCCTATGTGAGATGGATCCAGGATGGACGATAGAGGGACAAGCAACTAAGGAGGTGGAACCAAGATTGCCTCGACTCCCAAATGGATGGTTGTCGCGCCAATCAAGGCAGTCTTCACTTTATGTTATCTTAGACCAAGACAACAATGGAGGAGACCCAGATCTACTCCCGACAAAAGAGATCATACCTAGACACCAGATCATATCAAATGGACTTGAGGTACGTAAGGTGTAAGGTGATTGAAACCCTAGATCTATGGATGACATCACTAAGTGAACCAAGGCTTTGGATCAGGGTTTAGAAGATTTGAGATTTGATCCAAGTTGGGACACAGATGACCTATGAGGTAAATACTAGATCTGGGGTTAAAGTACTAGCAAGAAGTAAAGATATCCACTACCTTGGGAAACATGACCAATGCAGAACAGGTGAGAACGAGATTGGGGTTATCTAGTAACAAGGTATAGACTCGAAGGAAGGTATGACAGTGTCAAGGCACCCCAATCAACAGGAGAAGGTCAAAACGCAAGGGAAAAAGGCAAAAGAGGGGGTAGCGCTCGGGTTGGAGATCAGTGCTTTTCAGATCTAGGGCAATGGAGTCATTTTTTGCCCAGCGTTGAAGAAGACTCACCTAGGTTTAGACCCGACCTAGAAACTCAAAAGGTGGTTTTGTTGGAAAAGATCAAATATTGAAAAAAGAGGGAAACATGGAAGGTAGAGCTAGGGTTTGAAGATCAGTGTTTTTCAGATCTAGAGCAACAGAGTCACATCTAGCTCTGTGTTGAGGAAGACCCACTTAGGGCATGACCTAATCTACAAGACCCAGAAATGGTTTGCTGAGAACTCAAGCGGATTGAGCCATAAAAAATTTTGGTTTTTTTAATGTTTAGGGTTCTAAGATGAAAATGAAAATATAGGTGTCAATGGATTGAGATCTGGAAGAGAAGTACTAACCTGTAGATCTTATCTGGAAAACTTTGTAGATACATTGATGATGATGATTCCTGCTATCTCGATCAATTTGAGAAAAATTGAGTGAGTTATATGCCCAACGTTTTGCCCCAAGAAGCCAATGCGCCTTCTCTCCTGCACAACAAAGGTCAACCATATCAAATTTGCTGCATCATGGGAAAAAAACAAATGCTACAGAAAAATAGCAAGATGAAATCATAGATCGCATTGATGCTAATGAAAACCCCCTGATACAAAACGCATCCAAGCCAAGCGAGTTGAGGAAGCCCTGCAAAAACGCCCAAGTTGAAGTCGCCCTCCTATAGATAAGACAATGTTTCCCGAAAAATATATAGATCTCACAACAAATACCCAAATGCTAGGAAGCAAAAGATTTTCCAATCACCATTTAAGAACACCAGATGCAAAGGTGATTCAATAATTTCTACAAGAAAAGTTTTTCTATTATCTAGATCCAAGAGCCAAAGACCCCTTACAAATGAGAAGCTCTCTCATTTAAATAGGAATGAGAGAACCAAAATCATAATCACTTTTCAAATGGGTAGCTAAGATTAAAAGATACAATTGTTCTAATCAATGGTTGAGATGAGCTCAACATACATTACATGGATCGATACAATAATATAATATAAAAGTGGACTAAATCACCCTAGGAGAGGGGATCCCACTCAACAAAAAATAAATGAAGCACATAGTGGGTCCAGGGAGTGTTAACTAACTCTTTTTGAGTGTCCCCATGGCACAATAAAAATAATAGAATTTTTTAACTATGAAATTGTGCCTCTTTGAGGAAATCATGAGCCTCCAAAAACTCCAGAAAATAATATAATATACTCGAAAAATAGATGTGGGCCCATCCAAGTGCTGCAAATGCTAAAGAAGAAGTGGAAGACATCACCCTCATCATTAGAACCCATCCCATGCCATTTCCTTGCCTTAGTAGCCCAAATCGAATTCTTTAGTAGCCATTTTAATTATTTTTTATCTGCCTCGAAAAACGTTATATGCCAGAAATTGCCTCCCAAGGTTCTTGTGTTATCCAACTAAGCCCACCAAGCTCTCTGGGAGGGGGGTAATATGGTACAATAAAGTGGTTGGACACCCTCTTCCTCATACAGCGCCCTAGGATATCCAAGAAGATCATCTCCCTGCTCAAACAGGCCATCCAGTATAGTAAAAATGCATTAGAAGGGTAAACTGAGACTAATCATCTCTACAACTACCCGGAACTGAAAGCAAGCTGTCTCACTGGACTTAGAGAGTTCAAATCCATCTAAGGTGTATACTCATACCCCCTCCAGGTCTCTGCATGATCATCTACAATATCCAGATAGACAAAATAATAATCTGTAAATGACCATATAACTAGAAATATAACTCGGGCTAGCATCCATATGCTGCAAGTGATCAAAGGTTAAGACATGCTCTATAAATCATTCAAGTAACAATTATAACAACTAGCAATCACTTCACTGGCGGTCTATCTACCAAATGCATAGGGTTTCATTAATTAATTATAACTCGGACCAAACTTTCAAAACCATACTCACTTCATAGTTGTAGTCAATTTGCTAGCGAAGGGTGAAGGCTAAAATTTATAAGGCTAGGGCAAAGGGTGACCACCAACTTGACACTGTGACACTTCGGATATGGAAAGGGAATACTCACTCTAGCATATGACGGACAAGCAACAACACAGGGGATGGCAATGTCTCACAAATGGGTAAGTTACTTTCAGAAATGTTTATTCACCTTGACAAATGCTCACAATCCAAATCAATACAAGTGAGGCCAGCAATCATTAGATATAACTTTAGGAACCATTTCTTTTTTGGGCTTTTGATTTTCCATAACCTTATTTATTATACGGATTTTTATTATTGAGGCTTCTTGCATTCATGTATGTTTAAAAACACTACTTTTCATGAATGTTTTAATATATTCATTCCAATGTACTTCAAAGCCAATTTCATTAGGTTTGTCTTTCATTCATGTATGTTTAAAAACACTAGTTTTCATGAATGGGATTTTCATAAGATATTCATTTCATTTCCAAATACATTGTATTGATGGCAGCGCTGCTTGTTTCAGGTTTAGCCAACACAACCTAGACAACTCAAAGCCAAGACACAAATAAACAGGGAAGCTTGTCCAACAAAGATGCTCTAGTTGGGAAAGGTCCTCCATGCCACAAGTCAAGTAGTAGGTCGGGTTGGAAACATAACAGGAAGGTAATGGATGGGTGGAGACAGTGAACAATGAAACCAACACTAGCAAGCCAAAGTATGGTGGGAATGACTACCTCTATTCTCCTTAAGGAGGGTAAAACCAATGAGTATGAATCAAGAACTTACGCATCTGAGTAGGGACATCAATACATAATATCATTATATCCAAGTCCACATATTTATATGACCGATAGATCATGACCCAAAATGCTAATACATGTCACAAAAATGAGTATAAGAGCAATGATAACCATAACACAAGATAATATAAACTAAGTCATGAACATGTAATAATTCATCTGAACCAACATCTGTCCAATGGAAAAGCACTGATACAACTCTAGGCACTACTAACTACTCTGCAACTTGCTAAATGGCTACATCAGTCCTCAAATCTGAGTGTCCTGAGACTCAGTCATGGCATGGGAGAGTACTATAGTTCATCAATCAAATCATGATCCATCATAAATGTTCATCTCAGCGTCTCATATGTAGGGGAGTTGGCTGAAAAATCATTAGAGGAAATTTCAACTCAAAATAGGCCTCCTAAAAAAATTAGTAAAATAATATTTATTAATTTTGGAGGAAGAAAAGAAAAAAACTAATTTTTTGTTTGTATTTTCGACATATCTCCCCATGTTTTTACTCAAATTTCGACCGGGAGACCTCGTTGGATGCGGAATTAAAGTCCGCATCCAACAAGTACCCACTCGGCATACTTTTGACAGACCCCGCTACCCCAAAAACAAAAAATACATGAAAAATGTGATGATGATGTATCCAACGAGGTCTCCGGATCGAAATTTGAGTAAAAACACAGAGAGATATGTCGAAAATACAAACAAAAAAAATAGTTTTTTATGATACCTATCCCCAAATTTATATTAAAAAAGTGTTTAAGACCTATATGGTATTTCAAGTTTAGAGCAATTTCAATGGCTAACACATGATGACATGGAATTTGAATTAGAGTTAAAAGGCCCATTTTGAGTTGAAATTTCCTCTAATGGTACTGGAATCTGAAAAATAGAATACGGTAGCCCGATTACTATATATGTGATAACAGTACTCAACGCAAGGGTCCTAAAAAAGATCCTCATGGACTTGGATCTTCAGCTTGGATGTGAGTCGTAGACATGATTGTTAAGGTTGAATAGACACTTTTTAGATCAGCTCATCCACCTATGAGACATTACCATTCCATATTGTTCAATCAACAATGCATATGTCACTTTAGTTATGTAATTGTCATTATTCGGATAAATCACAAAGTCAAATCCAATCAAAAGCCATTACCCTTTGCCTCAGCGTTGTTGTCCATCATCAACCAGGAGTAGCACATTGTTTACCCTTTGTAAGTATGGCATGAACAAGCAGACTTTCAGAAAAGATCCAAGATTCTTCGGAAGCATGAGTATATCTCACTATTATTATTATTATTTGTCACCATCATTATGAATAATTGGTTTTTATATACACCATTGGAGTATTTCTTACCTTGGATTCTTACCAAATCATATTGATGTAGTATCTCACCTTGATTTTGGGTACTATGACCTGGTCAACCCAGTTGACCAATTCAAGCATGGTTTCCAAGGCACTGACTCAAAAAACAACATGATTTATATTTGTTCCATATATGCCCAGGACCAATACTGTGGTTTCAGTTTCGAGAGTTTGGCCCTGGTTCTCCTGATAAGTGATTATTATCACCTAATTATTGGTCAAATGATCAAATTTTATTCCAGATGGTAGTATGTTTGGTTCTTCTAAAGCAGAACAGTGTTCTAGGGGGTATGAGTAGTCACTTATACCATTCTTCTATGTCTCCAGATCATTCGGAGCAATCAGTTTTCCCTATTTAACACCTTGGACGGACTTACGTGGATTTATCATTTTCCAGAGATTGTACCAGCAAAAATGAACTAGAGAAATCACTGAAAAAATCGATTTGGCCTCATGGGTCAAGAAAATGGCTTGGGCTTTTGGCGGATGATGTGTTTCAGAATCTTGGACAGTCCTCCAACAGTTTTTCAGTCAACAGATGTCCAAATCATTTTCTATTGACTCAACCAGTGAGGAAAGCCTCCCAAGGGGTGCCCCCTCAACTTGGCCATTGATGTATTTCATTGTTATATCATGTATTATGAATTTGTAAAGGGGACTAGGGTGAATTAAGCCCCTAGTGACCCCCTCCAATGTATTATCATGTCACAACTTATGTTATATTATGAGTTTCACTTTAGAGCGACGTCCTTGAGCAAAGTGTGCCCCCTCTTTCACTTAGTCACTTGATCCATATATTGATCTATGTATTGTTGATCTCCACCGTTGATGATGTTTTAATCTCAACCATTGGATGTAAAAGTGAGTTAGGGTTTACGTCTCTCTCAAACTATTTAAGAGAGGTGACCCCCCCATTGTAAGCAAGAGCTTTGGCACTTGAATTTGAATAAATAGAATTTTGTCTGGGATTATTCTTCTGTGTATCTTGTGCATGATTTGATGATTTGATTATTGGCATTGCTACTCTTCTATACTGAGTCTTATTTGGGATACATCTTGCATTTTTTCCTTTACCCACTTCATCTTTAGAAGAGGAGGCACGCTAGGAGAGAGAGAGGGCGTCTTTTGTGGGGGAACTCACCATCATCGTGACTCTTAGGTGTTTGGTTCATGGAGTATCTCTCTCTATGATTTTTTTACTTCCTATCTTTTCCTTATTCTACAGATCTCATTCATTTTCCTTATCATTTGATTTTCTCTGATCTGGCAGGTTGAAGGAGGCGCTAGGGTGACTGGATGTGGCCCAACTACAACAAGATCTTCTCCGAAAAGGCTCATTTTGACGGAAAAGTGGCACTCTTCATCGTTTCTAAAGTCAACTACAAGATCCAGGTACATCTCACAGGTAATTTTTCCTTTTATTTTCTGCATGCATTGCCCATCATTTCCATAATTATAAAACCCTCATTTCGTAGATCTATAGGTTTTGGTTTGCGGCGAGCTATAAAACATATACCCACTTTGGAATAAACATAAAACCCCTAAGTTTCAATTTTCATCATCATCGGACTCTATTTGCCCATCCTAAGCACTAACCTGCTTCTTATGGGAAAACACCCTCCTTGGGAGGAGTGGGTATTTCAGAAACCGTAAACTGGATATTGTTGGTTTTGCTTTCATTTGCCTAATATTACATCCAGCAATCAGTTTAAGTATCCAATTTCATTAAATTTCACCGTTTTACCCTAGATCCCAATGTTCTGCATAAAACCTAGGGTTTAATTGGGGCTTTTCACCTGGATACTCGAAATCTCTTAGTAATTGTTTAAAACTCTAATTAAATATCCCACTAAGAGATTCCACCAATTTTCCTTGGGTCATCTATTCATTTTCTTTATTTTAGGGTTTCTAGTAATAGGGACGCCCCCTTGGCTCTATATTTTTACTAATTCTGAAGTGTCGATATCCTTGACTGGTGTGACATATGATTTCTTTCAGAAGTCTTGGATATTGTAAGTCGCGACTTTAGTTTCATTTCCTTTGTCGTCCTGAATATGATCACCTCACGGGGCAACTACAAGATTCGTGATAACAGAGCTAAATCCAAACATGCCAGATGCTTCTTTGTACATATCACATTGCAAGTTGATTTTGTCCTGAATTTATGAACCCGAGAACATCTTCTCAATGCATATCATGACACCTCTCATCACCTCATGGTCTCTTTGAATGCTAGAGTCTGTATTATAGAATAAGCTCGGATTGAGATATCCTCCCGCTGCATGCAATGGTTAATGTAGTTGTCTGTCCCTCCTGGAATCAATAATCTGCCATATAGGGAGATATTTTGATGAATCCCCCTTGTAGATAGTCTTCACTGGCCTCTTTGACCCTATCCATACCCTCATAGATGTATCCCATTGCAAGTTTCTCTCCATCCATGATCCTCAAGACTTTTACAGGTGGCTCAATGAAGCTGACAATTTCAGTGACTTTCTCCCACAGACCATCTCCTAAGAGAAACAGCTTCACAACAACTACATCTGGATTTGTGCTATCTTTCCAATATATCCATTCATGGCTACAAAACATTTGTCTCAAAGTTTGGTACTCATTCAAAAAGATTTGGAGGGAAAGAAAGGTTGTGGCAAACCTTGTGATAGCAGGGCAATTGAGTTCACCCTGTGTGTATTCCCTCATAAAGTTCAAAACCCAAGCACGGTTATAGATATACTTGGTTATTTGTTTGCACTCTTGCACAACAATTTGCACCCATTCCATCTTCCCGATGTCCTCCAGCATCAAGTCTGTGCAATGGGCAGCACATGGAGTCCAAAAGACGGTGGGATATTTTGCAGAAAGAAACCTTCTAGCTGCCACATAATTTGCAGCATTGTCCGTGACTACCTGGACAACATTTGCCACCCCAACTTCCTCCACAACATCAACCAACAATGAAAAAATCAGATGTGCATCATTTACATGCGAGGATGCATCAATGGATTTTAGGAACATGGTTCCTTTAGGGAAAGCTATAACAAAATTAATGATTGTTTTTCCCCTTTGATCTGTCCATCCTCAGACAAAACTGTGCAACCTGTAAAATTCCATGACTTCTTAATGGTATTCAATTGTTCCTTAACACGCTCGAGCTCCTCATCTAACTCTTTCTCCCTAAGTGCATTATAGGAGGGGGCTTTGTATCAAGGGCCAACACTTGCAATGGAATCTACCATGGGATGATAAAAATAAGACTTTGCATAGTGAAATGAAAGGTTGTTATGGTACCAAAACCTCCTCACTGTCATATCTTTCGCCTTCCTCTTCTTTTCATTGAAGCTCTCCAAGGATGGTTGAGATCCTAGAGTTGTACGAGGAAGGAAGAAAGAAGAAGTTACACTTTCTTTTGCTGCAATAGCGGATGTGGACCCCCCTGTACTTGGAGTTGCATCCAGTGGTCCCATTGAAGATCTTCCTATCATAAAAGTTTCAAACTTGTATCTTGCCCTCTTTTCAGTTTGTTCTCTAATGGAATCCAAAGCAGCTGCCATTTTGGTTGTGACTTCATCAGGGCATTTGTCACAAAACACCACACCTTTGCAAACAATTCTTGCTAAGTGGTACTTCAACCTATTTATGCCCCCAGACATTTGGGCGGAGTAGAAATTGCAAATGACCCTATGGTCATCATTGGGATTCACTCAAACACAATACTTCCATGCTAGATCAAGAGGATTTCTAGCCTTTGGTGCCATGGAATCTGGATTGTGGATTACAAAGAAAATGGTCTATTAAAATTTAAGCTTTAATATTCTAAATTCATATTTAAATTTTTTTTAATTGCTTAAACTTTAAAGAATTTAAACAAATTGTGGCCTTGTGTGCTGAGATACTCAACCACAGGGCCTGTGGGCTAAGTAGAGTATTCTACTCAACCCACAGGACCTATGACTGAGTAGAATGTTACTCTACTCGACCCATAGTGGTTGAGTATCTCAGCCACATAGGTGCCACACCCCTATTTGGTTGAGATACTCATCCACAGGGCTTTTAAGTTATGCCCATAAAAAATTAAATAATTATAATTTAAAATTTAATTGTAAAATCAATTACAATTAAAAATTTAAAACACAATGAAATGGTATTACTACGTTAAATTTAGTCATTTTTTTAAAATTTCCATTGATTTTAAATTTTAAAATATAAATATCTTATAAGTTTTAAGTTTCGAAGGGCAAATCCCTTGTCGCTGAGTATCTCAGCCACACAGGGGACTGTGAGCTGAGATACTCAGCCACAGGGCATTTTCCCTTCGAAACTTATAACTTATAAAATATTTGAAATTAAACTACAAAATCAAATGAAATTAAAAAAAAAATATTATATTTAAAATTTTAATAAATTATAACATAAATCAAATTTTAAAAAACAATGTTACTAACCTGGAAACTCGGAAAGACTAAGCCCACCAACGAAGCTCCAGTAGAAGACCACCAACGAGCACAGTGCAGAGTCTGTAGCCCTGTTATCACAAATCTTGTAGTTGCCTCGATAAAGTAATCCTATATAGAATGGCAGAGGGGACAAAAAACCAAAGCTGTGACGTACAAAAACCCTAACCCCCCAAGAGATGGATGGTTGTCACGTCGATTAGGGATTCCTTCACTTTACGCCATTGAATGCCTGAGTGACAATGGGTGAGGCCCGATCTTATCCTGAAAGGACAGATCTACAACTAATCACCACATCAAGCCAAAAAATGTGAATACGTAAGGTGAGAGGCAGAAACCCTAGATTTAAGGGATAAGACACAATGTAAGGAGTATTCGAGTATGGGTGTTTAAGGATTATTGAAATGTTACTCGAATCTATTAGATCAGTGACTTAAAGAGTTTAAAACAGATCTAGGGTTGGTGTGTTTGTTCAAATGATCAAACCTAGGACCCTAGGGGATTTAATCGGGAATATGGAAAATACCCAGGACGCAATTGATATAATGAAATTAGGCCTTCAACACATCTACTTGGATGAGAAATTCGACAGTTGAAACAATCCAAGTGAAACCGGACAAAAGATACATAGAAGAACTGGCTAGTAAACCGAACATGGGAGTTTTCTCCCAGACTGAAACCAGTTCTTGGAGATGGGAAGAGGAGTCCAAGCTTGGAATTTTTTATGGAGGGGGTTTTTCAACGTGGCCAACAAAATCCAGATCACCAAAATTGTAGATTTCTAGTGCAATTTGGTTCGGTGATTTTTCCTAATGCTAAACAAGGTTTTTTCAGTAAAAGCAGCGATGGGCAATGCATACAAAAATTAAAAGAGGGACAAATTACCTGTGAGACGTACATGGATCTTGTAAATAACCTCAGAAGTGATGAAGAACATTGCTTTCTTGATCAAACGAGCATTTCTGGAGAGGATCTTGATGTTGTTGGGCTTCAGCCAATCACCCTAACGCACCCTTCAATCTGCCAAGTCAAATAAAATCAAATGATAATACAGATGAACGAGATCTACATAATAAGGAAAGAACGGGCAGTAAAAATTCATAGAGAAAGAGATACTCCCTAAACCGAACACCAAGAGCCGGGACAATGGTGGGTTTCCCCACATAAGCACCCTTTTCCCTAGCGCACCTCCTTTCATGCAGATTAAATGGGTAAAGGAAAAATATGCAATATCTATCCCGAAGCAACTCAGTACAAAAGAGCAGCATTGCCAATCATCAAATCATCAACTCATTTACAAGAACTAAAGAAAGTAATCCCAGACAAATCTCGTTTTTCAAATTATGATGCCAGAGCTCATATTTTACAATGGGGGGGTCACCTCTCTTAAATAGTTGGAGAGTGTGCCCACATTCTAACTAACTATAATCCGACGGTCGAGATTAAAACATCTTCGACGGTGGAGATCAACAATACTAGGATCAATACATGGATCAAGTGACTAAATCAACAAAGGGGGGCGCACTTTGCTCAAGGATGCCTATCTTAGGTGAAAGTCACGATATAACATAAAGTGTGACATGACAATACATGAGAGGGGGTCACTAGGGGCTTAATTCACCGTAGGCACCATTACAACTTCAAATCATATGATATAATAATGAAATACACCATTAGCCAACTTGAGGGGGCGCCCCTTGGAGGGCTTTCGTCACTAGCTGGGCCAAAATAAAATAATCTAGACATCTGCTAACTAAGAACTGTTGGAGGACTGTCCAGGATGTTGAGACACATCATCTACCAAAATTCCAAGCCATTTCCTTGACCTAAGAGGCCAAATTGATTTTTTCAGTGAATTCTCTAGTTCATTTTTCGCTGGTACATCCTTTGCAACTGATAAAAATCACCATTACTCAACTCAGGATGAGAACTGGGGAAAATTGACTGCTCTGGATGATCTAGAGACACAGAAGAACGGTATAAGTGACTACTCATACCCCCTGGAACACTGCACTGCTCTAGGAGAACCCAAAATACTGCCATTTGTAATAAAATTTGATCATTTGGCCAATAGTAAAGTGATGATAATTACTGATCTAGATATTTGGTGCCAGACTCTCAAAATTGAAACCGCAGTATTGGTCCTGGGCATGTCTGGAACAAATATAGACCATGTTGTTTTCTGAGCCACTGCCTTGGGAACCGGCTTGACTTAGTCAACTGGGTTGAACAGGTCAAAGTACCCAAACTAAAGGTGCGATATTACATCAATATGATCTTGTAAGCATCCAGGGTAAGAAATTCTCCAATGGTGTACATCAAAACCAAGATTAAATCAATGTTATTCATAATCATGGTGACAATAATAATAATAATAGAAGATATACTTGTGCTTCTGAAAAATATCAAGACCTTCAGGAAGTCTACTTGTTCATGCCATACTTACAAAGGATAAACAATGTGCTACTGATGGTTGAGGATGGAAGAGCAAGGTTAAGGAAAAGGGGGATGACTTTTAACTGACTTTAACTAAGTGATCTATCTGAATGATAAACAATACACTCAACCAAGGTGACATATGTATGACAGATAACAATAGGGGATGGAGGTGTCTCACAGATGGATAAAGTATTTGGATATGCTTCCCTTAGACTCTAGCAAGTTTTCCTTTGCACTTATTTGCAACATAGGTCAACCTTCTAAGGCAGGTGTTCAGGAAGCCTTCTAGGCTCCAGTACTGACAAAGACATAGCTTTTGCAGGCTAGTCTCACTCTGTCACCCTATAGGGGCTGTTATCCACTAATTTTGCACTTAGTGGATTTTTCGGTGAGCCGCCAGAGCATTGAACAAGTACACTTGTTCGTGATCAGAATTCAGAAGTCCGCCAGCCTTTTTCTGGGATTCTGTTCGAATCTTTTTGTAAATATATGTTCATACCCCCTTGGGGAGATTGTAAAAAATGTCCTACCATTTAATTTTTTATAAAAGACTCAGCTTCCCGTACTTGGGCATCAAGCCGACTAACCCAGAGTGTTTTTTCCCTTGGTTATTATTGGCTGTTGAACAAATAACCAATAATTTCTGAGTTTTTCACTCACTCCTCCAAAGCTGGAGTAGTTGTCTTGGTGTTTCGGCCTTGGGAGGTTATTAGAGCCTTCATGTCAGTATTTTTTGTCATGCTAGGCATTCCGATTGAGTCGTATGAACATGTTCTAGGTCCCCCTAGAGTTTCGTTGGATTCCGAGAGAATTAAAAAAAATTCCGTTTTTTAAGCCATTTTTTAAATGGTTTAAATGGAAAATTTCAAAATGTAATAAATGAATCATTCGGAGTCCGTTTTCGGCATGGTTGGGCTCATTTTCAAGCCCATAGCAACATCTTCACCCCAGGGACCACTTTCACCATCAGTCGGGCAGCTGAAACACCGCGTTCAGCAATATTTGACTAAAAATGCATCAAGATGGCATTTAAATGCTAAAAATAGACATTTTGGCACTAAGGTCCAAATTTTAAAAAGTCAAAACTGAATTTTTAAGTGTGGAGATCATTTGGCATGGGTCCCATATTAAGTTGCGACTCTATTTCACATGACATGAGTTGAAACTTTGGGTTAAAATTGAAGTTTGTATTAAGTCAAAAAGAAGGGTGACATGAATATAAGATGCTCACGCTAGAGTGGAGCGTGATGGTGATGAGTAGGGTGGATGGGCCCCTCCACATTAAAAGTTAATTTTTTAAACCATAGCATATACCATGCGTCATTTTTTGTGAAGGCAAGCGATTAATTTAAGGAGGATGACGTGAAGGTGTCTTAGAGTCTCACGCTAGCATGCAATGGTGTGGTTGGAGGCTAGCGAATGGATTGGGGTGGACCCCTCCCCTTCATTGTATATTTTTTAAACCCATTACCAAATAAAATTTGTGCATATCGCTTGGTTTAAAGGAATGACGTGGTGTATCAAGCAAATGAAAGGAGGGGTGACGTCAACCATCCATTTAATTTTGTGAGCATTTAATATAGAGCTCACGCTGATAAGTAGGTGGGCGTTTTCCTTGGTTTGTGGCCACCTCATGGGCTTGTCTCCCATTAGCACAAGTCATATTCATTATAACTCATACCCACCTTAGAGCTCACACATGGGTGAAAGAAGCCGATAGATTTTGGTGCCGATCTGATTGGGTGTGTTGGCAGTTCAGCCTCAGTTCAGCATTCACTTCAACTCAGTTCAAGCCGAGCTTAACGAAGCTTGATCTCTGGTTCACTAAAAGCCCCTGGGGCTTGGTTTTTTGTATAAATAGAGGCTCTTTGAGCTCTATTTGGTGTGGATGATTTGTGTAGAGAACCTATGGTGAAATATTGTAATACTTGTTGCTCTCATGCAACTATTTTGAATAAAGAAAGGCTTTGAAGGCTCATGCGGTGTAGATCTTGGATGCTTGTGTTTTGGTCAATGAGGTGATACAATTTCAATTTCTTTTTGCTTTGCTAATTTATGGGTGTTGATACATGCTTTGGAGGGCTTATATAAACACATAAGAATAGATATTTGTAGTTTCAAGTTATCTATTTATCTATTTACTTCCAGAAATCTAAAAGAGCATTATTTTATTCAATTGTATTTCATGTTTTTTTTATTAAAATTAGTAAATAATACATTATCTAATCCCCTTTTTTGGCAAGCGTATAAGTCTTTGATTGCAGATCACTCCATTGCACCGAGTAAAAGATTGAGCTAAGTTGCATCTTCTTTTCTTGGAGCCAAGCACAAGTTTCTAGCAGTTGCATCCTAATTGAGATCCATGGTGGTTTCAAAGATTCAAGATCCAAGTGGTTCCATCTCTTTTATTCACCCCTAAAACAAAATTTTCAACTCTTTCACTTTATGTTTGCAAGTTAAAATCAAATCTATAAGGCTAATCATTTTCATTTTGCTTGCTCTCATTTCTAGATCTAGGAAGTGTTTAAGTTTTACATTTAACTTGGATCTAGTTAGTACTTGAAGAAGCATAAAAAATCATATCTTTGCAAGTACTAAGTGTAATTTTTTAGTGTATTTTATTGTCTAATCCATTGTTATACAGGAAAATAGCTTGCTGGTTTTTTACTTTTCATGACAGGTTAAGCAGAAGTGCTAGCAAAAATTTGAAGTTTTGAGCTCCGAAAAACACTCATTTTTCCCCCTTCTTCATCCCCTTTCTCTAGGTTGCATTGAAGACCTTCTCAATCACAAAAGGAGTCACAACTTCAAGAGCATTTGTAAAAAATAATAAAGAGCTAGTGGGATAAAGGCTCCCACACCCCTCTTCCCCCATTTGGGGGAAGCTTGTATCGTCTCTTTTATTTTCATGTTTGCATAATAATTTACTAAAGTAGAATAAGAAAGAGTAGTTTCATTATTTAGAAGTTAGATTTCACAAAAGTTGAAAAAAGAAAAGTTTCATGTTTCATTACTTAAATTAGTTTAAGTTTTGTTTGCTTTCAATTGATATAATATTGCAAAAATTAAAAAGAACCAAAATCTCTTGAATCTCATCGTAAGATTGATCAAGAATGCTCTCTATCGAAAATTTTGTTTAATCTTTCTTTCATTTTCGTGCACCTTACTTTTTGCAAGTTATTAATTAATTTCTAAGTCTCTTGAACTTGCCGGAATCCAAGTCAAGAACACTCTTTGTCGGAGAGCATATTAATTTTTGCATCATCCTTGCACTTAGGCATATAGATAGATAAGACTCTTAAACTTTTGTCATAAGACAAAGTCAAGAGCGCTCTATGTCGAAGGGTTTTAATTAATTCTTTTAATAAAATCTTTCAACTCACATTCCCCTCTAATTAATTTACTTCATTGATATCCTTCACCTAGTATGCTCTGTTGACTTTCAAAGTTGGGCTCGTACTCAAAACGATGAACGGACTTGCTAAGTTCGCAATAACAACACAAATAAAATTTTACCCCACAACCAACGCACCAGCATTGTAGAAAGCATTCAAGTCTATTCTCAGTAAGGACGCCAGAACTCCCCGTTGTCTTAGGGTCACGACTAGCTGGTCAATCCTCCAAGACACCAGCCCGAGATACTGGACAAGCCAACATGTCTAGAACTGAATGACTTTGAACACTTTCTTGGTTGGTCTCTAGAACCTTCTTTCAAGCCATAATAAACAAGACCATTAAAATATTTAAAACATACCAAGAGCACTCACATAACATATCCACTGGCTTTATTTCAAGACTTGTATCTTTGTTGTTCTTCAAGCATTGCAGAGCTTTGACTCCATAAGGCACTGGTCTATCTTTTAATGCGTTATTATTAATCTGGACCATTTGTCCTTTGATTTTGTTGGTAATAACTCCCAATTCATTAATCTATTCATGGCTAAGCATTCATTTATACATTCATGTGACGGTTTATTTCACCTTCCGTCCAGCCTTTTCGGCTT
>LPNX010943995.1:3074-17567 GCA_001517045.1 Pseudotsuga menziesii
TGTACTGAAACAGAGCTGCCCTTTATACTGGAATCCAGTGGTCTGATCGGAGGTTACTGCACTGCACATGCTTTATATTTTTTTTTTTAAAACAGTCACAAGCGTCGCTTAAGCGACGGTTCCCCTGCTGTCGTTTTTCCGACGGTTAGCCTTAAAATCCGTTGCTCTTCCGACGGTTATGTTGTTTTCCGTCGCTTTTCCGACGCTTCTAGCTGTCGCTTTTGCGACGGTCCTCCGTCGTTTAAGCGACGCCTGTGGGTCTAATAGTTTTTAAAAATTTATGTCATTGTCGCTTAATAAGTGTCGGATAACCGACGAGTTAAATTCAAGCGACGGTTAATTAAGTGTCGCTTAAGCGACGGTTGCTTAAGTGTCGCTTAACCGATGACAAGTTTCCGACGGTTCAAAAAAAACCAAAGCGTCGTACATGCGACAGGGAAGTGTCGAAAATCCGACATGACGGCCGTCGGATTTTTGGTCAAAATGTAGTAGTGATCGAGGATGCGGCTGCCCAGATTGACGATTGTGAGACAGTAGCCAAGACTCTGGCAGACGAAAAAACACAATTTTGTATGGGTGTGGTTTAGGATGAGCAACTGCAACAACTTTCCGCACAACTTTATGAGGCAGAGGCGCAACAAACGGCAATGCGGGAACCCTTGAAAATGATGCCCCCAGTGGTGCATGTTAGTAAGGTAGCAGAGTTAAAGGCTCTCCAGCAGTGATCAAGCAAAGCATAGGAGAGGCATCAGCGTCGAACCCAGTTGGACGAATTCCAGGACATCGGCAAGCACTTGGAAATGAAGGCACTGAACGCACTTGCAACTACTCACGAGGGACGCAGACAAGTGGTCAAGAAGATTGTAGAGCACCCGACGGAGTAGCGTATAGAATATTTTGCAACAATTAGCACACAAACAAAGGAAGCAATTGACAAAGTCAAGAAGGAATATGATGACTTCAAGATCCGGATCATTGCACACACGATATCTAGCTGACGTGGCTCGAGGGTGAGCCACAAGTTTGTGTTGGGGTCCTCTTGGAAGGCAGATTGGATGCACATGGTGCAGAAGGGACAAGGGTCAAAGTAAACTGTGAAAATACAAGATGTCGGCAAGTGGTCGTCTTGGTCACAATTTTGTACTTTTTGTCGAAAATAATTAGGAATTTAGTTTTATGTGGACCTTTTTGTAAAGGCGCAAGCCTATAATTAAAGTTAGAAATATAGTAGAAGATATATAATCATGCGGATTGGATGTATGTGCTTTAGAGTGAATCTTATCTTTTAGCTGTCTTGAGAACTGTTTTTGGGGTTTTGGTCTGAGTCTATCAACCAGGAGATGTATTTTGGAGATGTATGTTGACGTGCGAAAGTTAATAAGATGAGAGTATTGCTAGAAATTCTATGTGTCTCTGTCTGCGATGTGATTTATGATCTTATGAATGTTGTCTCTATGGTTAACTCTGAATGATGTGATCTAAATAGATAATGTGTTGAGATCTAATGTCTTAATGTTTTGCTTATATGAATGATGAGAAGTCTTCGCATGGTGGATGAATTGTTGCATGTTGATATATTTTATGTATAATGAAATGGTTTGTTGTTAGATCTGATATAATGGTGAATAAATGACAAGATAAAACCTTGCTATGTATCTTTGTGTGCTATTGTGACAGAAAGAGATTAAGTGCACAAGTCCTCTTCCCCTATGCGGAAACGTGGTTCCTGCATCCCTCCCGTAAATATCTCGAGTGAGACTGCATCTTCTTCACATGTGTTGTTGGATAGGGTAAAACCTGTCTGGGTCGATGTTTAGGGAGATTGCGTCGAAGGCTGTCAACGGTGTGTGTGAAGCCCTGTCGACTGAAGTGAATCAACAAACTCCTTGCAATTATAACTCTCGTTGTGCATGTTTCCTTGGTTTTAGAGTTGCATTGGCTAATCCCTTTCTATTTTTGTATCCCTTCTTTCCCAAATACCATTTATTGAAATTGATTACTGGTGGACACTAATATTAAGTGAAATTAAGTATTTTTACCAACCATCTCTATATTCTATGTTTTTCTTAAACTACTACATCTTGCATTATAATGATATAAAACCATTGTGACATGTTTTGACATCTTTAATGCATGGCATAAAACTCCTTGCAATTGATCATATCATTTTGTTGTGTTTTCTAAATATTATATTCCTTTTAAAAGATTATTTTGTTAACCCAATAAAGGATAGACTTCCTAAATCCTAATCCTTCACATAAGTGGACCTAAGAATGTTGGCTAAAAACAAATTTTGAAAGTGACTCTAGAGATGACCCAAAACAATGATTCCAAGAAGATTAATGAGGGATTGTCTGATTTAGATTCTTTGGACATGGAACAAACTACACACTAGAATGGACGATTTAGATTCTTTGTCCATGGAACAAACCACATTATGAATGGATTTCATTAATTGATATAACAATAGATGCTTCAAAATCCAAAGAAAACTGAGTTGATTTTCAAAGTCAATAATTCAATGGGATCCTTATGGGAGATTAATGCAAGTGTGCAAAGGCATAATGACAATATTTGACTTGATCAATCAAGGGGGAAATGATGCAACATTTCATTTCCTCTTTGAAACTAGTAATGAATCAATCTTTAAAACTATCTAAACCTTTTGTGTGGATTCCCAATTGCTCAAAATTACAATAAAGGCTTGAACTATACCATGTAGATGCATTTTGGTCAACTTATACAATTTATAAGGATCTATTTCAAAACAATCATATATGGCTTTCACATACTACTCTAAGCATCGTAACATCCATTTGTTTCATTAAGTAATATTTCACTTCATCATGTTTTGCACGATCAAACTTGTATTTCCACATGCTTGTCACTATCTTATTTGATGCATCAAATCTTAATTCCTTATCTTGTTTCCATAATGGTAATTTTCTTCATCTTATTCGTTGGCAAGTAGAAGCCCACAAAAGTTCAAAATATTAGACTTAAAATCAAATACTTATAATATTGATTGTTCAACTATCATAGTGAACATAAGTCGTAATAAAAACAACATATAGAACACATACTAATAGTGAACGTAATTCAAAATAAAAACAACATATAGAACACATACTAATAGTGGACATAATTCTAAAAAAACATATAGTACACATTCTAATTGTTTTACATGTTAACCTAGCCAATAGGAATAATGAACACGAGTTTCCATAAATAATTAAATAATCAAAAATTCAACCTTTTGCACTCTACATGCCCTTTATCATTTATAATCCCATGAGAGAAATACCATCGTTTATCGATGCAAAATGTGCCTCGCTCGACTGCAAGTCAAGTGCACAAAAGAAAATAGTGGACAACAATCACACACACAACAACAAATACCAAGAATTATGGATTTATAATCATTTTAATCTCTTTACAAGGGTAAATTTGCAATGCAGTGTCAATGCTCTATTTCAATCATCCACACAATCAACTGTATTTTCCTACACTTCGTGAATTGACGGGAAAGAGGTATTTCTATGCTTAGTGATAACAACAACCTTACTCTAGGAAATAACAACAACAACCCCCTTTTCTGATTACAACCTGTTATTTATAATTGCTCTTCGGAATCCAATTCCTTCTCAATCCTTCTTCCAGCAGCCTTTCGATGCTTCCTGATGTGGCTATCCTGCATTAAACTATTTTCTACCTCCTTGTGCCATATCCTGCCACCTGGGATTCCACAATATCCTCCATAACTATGCAATAACTACTCCAACTACCTCCTCAATTATTCATGTTTCTACTCTGGTTGGTCCATTGGTTGATTCTTGTTGTCATTGGCTTTGATCTAACCCTTTCCATCTCATCGATCGACATTGTCTTTGACCTTTCCTACTCCGGATGTCGTCATGCTCAACTGAAATTTGGTACATGTCTCTGTGACCCAATCAACCCTTCCGCCTGGTCTCTTGTCATCAATCATGATCGATCATGATATCCACAAATACTTGTCTTTAACTACTGATTGTGTGCTCATTTGGGGTTGCCAACTATCCACTAGACAACTTTAGTCGCTTCAACTTTGAATGGCGTCCTTGGGCCTTAATTCCTTTGCATCAACCTCCCTGAGGTTAAAATAACTACACTCAAGGTTCTAAAATTCCTCAGGCTTATCCTCTGAAATCCCTGTCGCTTCGTCAAATATTTTTCCTTCCACAAGACCAAATATTCTTTCTTCTTTTGACTTCTTGTCTTCCTGACTTCTCACTCGTCAAGTATTTCTATGATTTCTTCCATTGGCTAGACTGGTATCTTCTCACACCATTCCAAGTTTGTCTCACCTCTACTCATCAAGCCTTATTCATATATGTATAAGTCAGCAACATTGAACGTTGACAATATATCCATCCCGTATGGCAGTCACATAAGCATTGTTCAAAATATTTTGTAAGATCTTGCAAGAACCATTCTTCATCTACTTCAACTTGTCATGTGTTCTTCATGAAAACATTTATTTCCTCAAGTGCACATACACTAAATCATCTTTTGCAAATGAATGCATTTGTCTCTTCCAGCCATCCTTCAACTTCTAAGCCACGTTATTCTTCTCCAAACGTCGCCTTACCTTATCATGCACTTATTTTATATGGTCAGCAAATGATTATGCGTCTCCACTTTGATGCGTGCCTATTGGTAGCTCTAGTCAGTCAGATAATCCAGGTGGAAATCTCCCTTGCACAATATGAAATGGACTCATTCCCATTCAACCTATTCATCTAGTTGTTGTATGTTAATTATGCCTACAACAACACACTCTCTCACTGCTTCGGTCGGTCAGTAGTTAAGCACCTCGAAAAAATCTCTAAGCTTGTGTTCATGCCTTCAGTCTTCCCATCAATCTATGGATGGTATGCAAAACCAAACTACAAATTCATGTTAAGATTCTTCCATAGGGCTCTCCAAGAATGACCCATAAATTTGGTGTCTCTGTATGAAATTATGCTCTTTGGCATCCCATGCAATCTCATGACTTCTTTGAAAAATAGAAAAACTATACATGTGGCATCACTTGTATTTCAACATGGAATAAAGTGTGCCATGTTTGAAAACCGGTTGACAACCACAAATATGGAGTCACTACCTTGATGTGTCTTCAAAATATGGAGTCACTACCTTGATATGTATTCAACAAACCTAGCACAAAATCCATGCTAATGTCTTCCCACTGAATGGTGGACATTGAAAAAGGTGCATACTGTCTCGTATTTCGGATTCTTCATTTCACATACCAACATATCCTATATTTTTTAATCCACTTCTTCACATCCATCACCAATATTCGTAAGTAATATTTCTCCTAGACCAACACCTTTGTCTTATTGATCCAAAGTGTTTTCCCATTCCTCCACCGTGCAATTCCCTAATCATATTCTCCCTCACGAATCTTATAGGCATGCATAAGTGATGCCATTTGACCAAGTACCCTTATTGGATAAAATAATCCAACTATGGATTTGTGTCGACACTCTATGGTTCTTTCGATGCCTTTCAATATTTGTCGACTTCATAGTCGTCCTTTACCGAATCTAACCCTGTCGATTGAACAATCGTCATCCCCAACAATGAAACTCTTCAACTTAACGCGTTGGCTCTTTGTTGGTCTTCCCCATCAAATAATTTCCTCTTACTTTTGCTTTATTATTAACTTTCAAAAGTATTTTCTCCTTTGATTTTGATTCTTAATAACGGGAAACTCACTTTAAATTTAAAGATTATTTAATCATTAATTTTATAGATTATTTATATACACTTTGTAGTATAGTAATTAAGGTTGTATATTTTACAATTTATATGGTTTTATTTAAAGTTACTTTAAATAGAACAATATATATCTCAATCATGTTTGTGAAGGTGTATTAATCATGGTGATAGGGATATATATAAATTATGAAGGTGTATTAATTATGTTTGTATAGTATAATATTTAAAAAAATTCTATAGTTGTTAATAGTTGCTAATATTTGTATTTTTTAAATTTGAATTTTTTATTTTCTGATTAAGTAAAAGTAGTTAACGTCATCCTCGGTTTTTTCCTCTCCAGGACCCGGCAGCGACATGATCTCAGCATGGGGTGTAGTGATAAGGTTTGTCAACGCTTCATCTATTACTGAATTAAATTTTATCTACTATTGGGTTATCTCGGCACGAAGGTGAATGAGGTTTTCCATCGAAAAGGTCGTTCAACTGTTAAAGTTAAGCATCCATATCGTACATCCCAAGGCTTGATTGATCCTAAAATCATGGCCTCATGTTTCACGCTATCATCTCTTTGATGCAGTTGACAATACTACATTATTATTCCCTGCCATGGAGGGAATTATGTATTCACTTGAGTTTCTAAAACTGTGAAACATGATGCATGATTTTTAATTATATATTTTTTCGACTATATTGAACAGTTCTCCTAAGTTTTAACATCCCAACCTCTTATTGTCACAATTGACTTTTCATTTTTCTAGCTCTGTTACCTGACAACAATCTCTGATGAAACCTGCAACCTCTAACAACCCTAACAAGCCTAGACCTGCACTCTGTGACGAACCTGCACTTGCTCACTTTGACACCTTTACACGAATTTGCATTGTCCAAGTGCATGTAGTCTAGGTGCATGCAACACTCCACTTGGAGTCCGAGGTATCGCTAAATAACATAACATTTAAAGCTGCCAGGTATTGCTGGTAGTTTCATAGGCTCTTAGGTTATACACAACAATCCTAAATTTCTTCTACGACCAAGGTTATGAGTAATCTCATAGTCACAAGAAATAAGCTGATACAGCCATGAAATTTCCCTATTACCAAACATTACATACTTGGGTGTGTCTCTGCATCTACGTCACTCTGCCCCCCGCTCAAATTCATTAGATTCTCTCAACTTCATCACTCCACCAGCTAGCTAATTTGTGCATTAGTTCTGTAGTGGATTTCTTTGATCTTCCTCTGGCAAAATCTACTATTGATATGTATGACTAAGAAATTCTACCTGGTTTCTCCCTTGGGTACTAGTTTACAATCAATATTTTGGGTGTGGTCACTTGATTGTGGAGAGAATATTGATTTATGTTGTTTAGCGAGCTTCTCTTATTTTTTTAACTCCAATTACCACCTCTCATCCAATGTGAAAAATCATGATGGATTTGTTATTGGTATTTGACTTAATACTTGGTCACGTTCAGCTCATGGGTTCTAGTTAATACGGTTAATGGTAGGGTTCTTTATTTCCATTGCAATTAGCTCTTGGAATCAACGATTTTGTTGCTAAGATGTTTAATGGATCTTTTGGTAAGCTAAATTCATGTTTGTTGTCTTAATTTTTTTACTTTTAATCATAACTTGAAGAAATGTATGATTTGGGTTTCCTATTCTGTGATTATTGTTTGATATTTCACTTCATCCATTTGTGTAGAGGAGATATGTAACTTGAATATTTTAGAATGTAAGTGCAAGGTGGAGCCATCTTTGGTAAAATTTTGCACTGATGATTCTTGTCTAGAATCGGTAACCAACATTCGAGTTGTAATGGGTTTATTTATTTTTAATTTTTTTACCCAGTGCTTAAAATTTTGTTTACCGATGCAGGCTCTGCTTCGCACCCCTCCCTTCCTTTCTTTGCTCCGCGGCCCATTGGGCATAGCATTTGCAAAGAACAAAGAGACATGCTCTCTCGCGGGCTTGTGTGTAAGCTCTATTGTTTGGTGTAAGGATATAACCTAGGTCTAATTCGTGACCAGTAGAAAGAGCCACCAAGTCTAGAAACATTGGTATCTTTGGTGCACCAGGATCGAGTCATGGTTGCTCCCACAGTTCGTTGTGTAGGTTTCCCATGCCCTATGTAGTCATTCTTCGTGTAGGGGTTGGTTTGGGCGTTTTCGTGAGAATGGATATGTAAAACCCTCATACATCGATGAGTTTTTGGTCTCTCACGCATATTGGTTTGCTGGCATTTTTCCTTCACAGCCTTGACTATATCAGTGTTGTTTCAATCTCCAAAAATTATACTCATGGGATGCCTTTAAATCGGAACACTCCACAAGAATCGATCTTGTATCCTAGCAATTTATGAATATTTTTTCTTGGTTTAGTCATGGTTAAAATCGACGACCCAACACTCCCTTAAATCGGAACAGTCCGCAAGAATCGATCTTGTAGCCTAACACTTTATGAATATTTTTTCTTGGTTTAGTCATGGTTAAAATAGACGGCCCAACGCTCATCTTATTGCTTTGTTTGTGGAACCCTTTTACCCTATACATTTTAAGTGGCTTCGTTTGTGTGGGAAGAGGTCTATCCTCGACCATCAAGTTCATCACAATGGCTGATCAAATCCTTGGACACTCGAGATAACTGTGTCCATGATCCCAAAACTAAAACCTATTAGGAAGCCTTCCTGAAAGGGCAAGAGTATACTGGTGTGAACAAAGCTAACCATAGGAGGCAAAGTCAGTGATCTATCCCAGTGACCCTCTTATATCAATTATGTAGGATTATAAGAATTACAATACATTGTTCCTTTGTGTAAGCTGGCAAACATAAACCAGATCAGGTTGACCAACAGTGGACGAGGTTATTTTATTATTGTGTTTTTAACCTGCCCCAAAACCAAATTTTGGCTTGGGGTTTGAGTTGTTTACCATATGGACCGATTTGGAAAGTCATGGTATGGTAAAATTTCAGCTAGATTGTACATTCAAACGGGGTTTGATGAGCTTTGTTGTTGTTTTTTTCCAATCCCCAATTTGATGATGTTTTTGCATTTATCATGTCTTTCATTTTAAGTTATCTACAAAATTTTAATGATGTTTTTGTATTTATCATGTCTTTAATTTTAAGTTCTCTACAAATTCACAAGTGTCAAAACTTAAAACTGGGAAAAAAATTAAACAAATTATTTTCAAAACACAATATTACTATTGATTTTTTAAGATAATTACTATTTTTTAAGATAATTGTTTAATATTATTGTCCAATATCATTTTTTACCAAAAACTTAAAAACATTGTTGGCCAACACACATAAGCTCATTCATTCATTGATTTCTTTTCTGAAATCTTAACAACTTCCCCAACACCCACCAATTACTTTGAATTGATGATCGTAATAGTCTTAACATTCATAAATGTACAGAACTTTTATGGATTTTAAATTCATCAATGTATAGAGACAAAATTCAAGTCAAAGCTCGGGTTCTTTAAATCATATGGAGCACACTTGCTCTTGTTTTATAATTTTTTTTACATGATTGATGTGTTGGAAAAAACGTGGTATTTTGCATAAAAGTGTTTTCACTTATTATTATTTTTTGAAAATTTTCTTATGAATGTGAAGTTGTGTCAAAGGAATGAAAGCTTCAACATGATATTTATTTTTTCAAAAATTATATTTATTTTGACATTAACAATAGTGTAGTTATAGTAAATTTCGAGCGTATTTTCTTTTTCAATTGGTACTAGATTGTCTACTTGTTGTAATGTTTTTAACGTGTTTCCATTTTGAAGGGTAAGAAAATAATATTTTACTATTAGTTCCATTATTTAAAGTTGTGGATCAGATGTTATGAATCATAAATTATTTATAAGAAAAATTATTTTTAGATATTTGAAACCGACCTCCTCTACTTGGCTTATCCATTTCTGCATTTTTACAACCCAGTGAATGGTAAAATGAAAATAACTCATCTGTAACAACCAAAGCACAACTACTCCATCTAAATGTTGTCTGTTTAGATCTGCTTCCATGCAAATACTCGTGGTCTTATTATATTCACAAAGGGAGGAGAACTTAGTTTCCTTCCCGTTCAGGAAAGGGGTAAGTTGTTCCCTAACATCGTAATATAAGTGTTGGGTTTCAACTTATTATTTATCTATATTTAGGGATAAGAATGAGTTATCCTTAGACATAAATTATAATCTTCTCCTATGAATTTTTCAATTTTATTTAAGTAAAAGGAAACTAATTCAGATTCAATAAAGAAGGAAAATTCAACATGCAAAAACAACCATCGAGAAAAACAAAGGAATGGATTATAAGCTTAAAAAACAATTTGTCTTAAAGTTTTCTATAATAATAGTAAGATGAAGCTAGAAGGCCTCCCATTATATGTTGCTATTAGAAACTTCTAGAGGGAGAGAAACAGAAAGGGCTGACTAAAGTTAAGAGTACTTTCCCCCTCGAATCATATACAAAATGTCATGCTGATGTTAAGAGTACTTTCCCCCTCGAAGCATATACAAAATGTCATGATGCTTCATTTTCTTGCTTGGGGTGAGGGGTGAGGAGGAGATCGATTTGTAATTACAATATGTGCGTGTCAATAGATATTTTTGTGAGCTTTAGCCATTTTTATGGCTTCTCTAAATGCAAATGATTCAAAAATACTGCGAGCTAGCACTGATTGATATCATGAATGAATACACAAACGATTCAAAAATCCTGAGAGCGAACATTGATCGATATCTGTTAAGAACCCGTGTCAACCCTCCTCTTTATTTTGTTAGTATATTTTTTTGGATGCATATGCTTTGTAAGTCATCCTGTTAGTATGTTGTATTTTCCCACACTCATGGGGACTAATAGTTGTTAAGTCATCTAGTTAGTATGTTGTATTATTCCACATTCATAGGGAGTAATAGTTGTCTAGATTAGACTTAGTATATAAGTACATGTTGTGGCCAATGAAGGCATCCAAGAGTTATTTGTATTGAGCTTGCTCAAAGGAGGTTTCCCCCTCAAAATGGCATGCGATCAATAAAATCTCTTATGTGCTTTTCTATTTCTGTTATATCGTTCATTCTCGTTGTTTATTGCAAGAGGTTCCTCACATCTGGTATTAGAGCACTTTCTTGTGCTCGCTGGGTGGAATTTCTGCCAATTTGTTTTCTTTAGCAGTGCTTCCTGGCAATGTGATTATTGCAGCGGTTCTTCTTCTTTGCATAGGTATCATTCATTCGGATCAGGGAATAAACCTTGTCCGCTTAACATTGGGAAGTACTTGGGCATCACCTTAAAACTCATTTTGAGGAGTACCACAGGAACCTCGAAGTAGTTGGCCATTGAGAGGACCTACCAAGCAAAAAGGGAAACGACCCCTACCTGAATGACTAGTTGCACCTATGAGGTAAATCAAGAGATGTCATTTGTGGAAAAGTGGTTATCAGTTTTACCTGAGCCGTGGAGTGAGGGGTACTTCCCCAATATGCAAGTCCTTAGACAACATTGGTCGTTGACTATATCCCTTGAACCTTTAAGAAGTCGAACATACTTAGGGTCCATAGCCATTTCCAGTTGATAAAGCGCAGATTTCCAGAACCGCCACAAATCATTTCCTCCATTTCCAGTTGATAACGTGTAGATTTCCAGAACTTCCATAGATCATTTCCCCCATTTCCAGTTGATAAAGCGCAGATTTCTATAACTGCCACAGATCATTTCCACTGAACCGAAAAAAAACAAAAACAAAAAAAAATTATTGTAAGCCCCGTAATCTCATTCTACATACTTCCTTCCTTGAGGATCCTATCCCAAATTCCACTTCCCGAAGCCCGAAATTCCACATTTGTCTATTTTTAGGGTTTTCCAAAAAAAATTCGATTCTCACCCAATTGGCTTCAAATTTTTCCACTGTGTTTGTTTCCCATTTTTGCTTCCTTGTCCCTCTCTGATAATTTTTCCCATTCTTTCACCCCGCTTCTGAAATTCACATTTTCTGCTTCTCTATCCCTCAGAAAGTGTCCAAACCCTAGTTAAACCCCAATTACCCACCTGAGTTTTTCCCAACTCAAAATTTTCCTTTTCTAGAACCCTTTCAGTTTTTGTTTTTCTACCCATTTCCCTAAAAAAAACTGCTTATGGTTGTCACCCGTACAGGAGCAAATAAACAAATGGAAGAAGAACTTGTCGCCCTTAAGACCAAACTCGAAGATCTGGATCGAAAAATTCTCGACCTCCATCTTCAGCATTTGCCCATGAGCAACTGATGATAGGGTGATTCTTCTACAGACGTTGGGTTCTCTTCCTTTAGCAACTTTCGTGGGCCGAAGCTTGATTTTCCTCGCTTCAATGGTGATGATCCGACTGGATGGATTTACAGGGTAGAGCAATATTTCAGTCTGCATAACACTTTTGATGTTAATAAAGTCCCACTTGCATCCTCTCATTTGGAACATGAAGCCCTTCAATGGTTTCGTTGGTACATCAAGGCTCATGAAGAGCCAAACTGGATAGATTTTTGCCAACTCCTTTTGCAACTATTTGGACCTAGTGCTTCTGATGACTTCACAGGAGCACTCACCAAACTTCACCAAACTGGCACTGTGAGGGAGTATCAGACATAATTTGAGAAACTATTCAATCACACAAAAGGATTGCCTAATTCATTCTACCTAAGTTGTTTTATCAGTGTTCTGAAGAATGCAATCCGATCAGAGGTTAAAATGTTCTATCCCAACATAATGATGGAAGCTAGCGGAGGACAAGATCAGGGATCAACAACACTCCAAATCCACTTTTGTTCCATTCAGAAATATGGTTCCCCAAAGACCTCAAATTCCGCCAACTCCCAAAACCACTCCTATCAAACATTTGTTTGAAGTCGAGATGCACGAACGTATGGAAAAAGGGATTTGTTATAATTGTGACAAGAAATTCACCCAGGGACATCGATGTGTTGAGCAAAATCTCTATCTCTTGGATGTGGATTCTCTGCCTACCCCTGAAATTTCTAATGATACGTAGGATCCAGTAGATGATGAGGGCGACATTCAGCAACTACATGTTGACCCTCCTCCTCAGGACAACCAGCCAGATATATATCTCCATGCATTATCCGGAGTCACCACCCCACAAACCATGCGGGTCAGGGTTTTCTTCCAAAATATCCCTCTTACAATACTCATTGATTCTGGTAGCACTCATAACTTCATTGACCCCGAGATTGCCAAACAAGTTGATTGTTATGTCCATCCTTGCTCCAACTTTGAAGTCTTGATTTCCAATGGGGGTACCTTACCTTGCAAAGGGAAGTGTTGTAATGTGTGAATGTCTATTGGGGATTATAACTTGTGCTCTAACATGTTTTTGTTTCCCTTAGGCAGATGCGATGTGGTTTTGGGCACTCAATGGTTACACGCACTTGGACCCATTTTATGGGATTTTTTTGAACTATGGATGTAGTTTTCATTCAATGGGAAAAAACACACATTGAATGTCTTACAACCAGGGTCTCTCAACATCATCAGTTCACATCGCATGGAAAATCTCCTTAAGAAGAATTCACATGGTGTCATCGCTCAGCTCCATTTCATTCAAATGCAACCTTCAGCGGTCTCAACTACTCCCTTGGATCTACAACAAATTTTGGATCGATATGCATGTGTTTTTCCTGAGCCAGTGGAATTGTCACCTTCAAGACCAGAGGACCATCATATTCCGCTCCTTCCTGTAAGTGTCCCTCCCAACATCAAGCCCTATTGCTACCCGTTTCACCACAAGACAAAGATTGAGATACTTGTTTAAGACTTACTGAAGCAAGGTATTATCCGCCCTAGTACCAATTCCTTCTCTTCACCTGTTATCCTTGCCTAAAAAAAAGATGGGTTATGGTGCCTCTGCATTGACTTTCGAGCACTTAACCACATCACAATCAATTCCTATTGTTGATGAGCTTATGGATGAGCTTCATGGTGCTCAATTTTTCTCCAAGTTGGATCTTCATTCGAGGTATCACCAAATTTGGGTTCACGAGGATGGCATCCCTAAAACAGCTTTCCGCACACATGATGGCCACTATGAATTTTTGGTCATGCCATTTGGCCTCACGAATGATCCTTCCACCTTTCAGGCATTGATGAATAAAATATTCCATCTCTACTTGCGAAAAATTATTCTGGTCTTCTTTGATGATATGCTCATCTATAGTAAAACATAGGTTGAGCATCTCCAACATCTAGATCTTGTACTGTAACTTTTCTGTGATCATCATCTACGTGCCAAACAGTCTAAATGTGTTTTTGGGCAGAAGGAACTAGAGTATCTTAGGAATATTGTTTCAACACAAGGGGTTGTGTAGATCCTGCCAAAATAGAGGCCATGAAAAATTGGCTGCATCCTCAGACACTGAAGATCCTTCGTGGGTTTTTGGGACTGACTGCCTACTACCGCAAGTTTGTCAAGGATTATGGGAATATTGTAGCTCCATTAACAACTCTACTGGAAAAAATGATGCTTTTACATGGACACATGTTGCTAAGTGTGCATTTGACAAACTAAACCAAACTATGTGTACCACACATGTTCTAGCTATGACTGGTTTTTCCAATCCCTTCACTATTGAGAGTGTAATACCCCCATGACTTTACTTTTATTTTTCATGTTTTGAAAAATTATTATTTTTATTATGTAATGAGTTATAAAACTCAAAGACTGAAATAACATT
>LPNX010943995.1:24637-37730 GCA_001517045.1 Pseudotsuga menziesii
TGTCGAGGAAGTTACTTGCTGTTCTGGTGCATGGTTGGTGATCCAGCTCGGGGGTGGAGCGGAGCAAACCGTTGAGTTGCTGCCTCCTATGGTTGGGAGGAGTTGATTCTCCAAGTGTGTTTCCCCAGGATTCAAGTAAGTAGATCTGAGTTAGTGTCTCATATATTTCGGCTTGACTTACGGTTATTTGCATGATCAATAAAATATCTTGACCATCAAAACAAACACCTTGTTTCTGTTTCTTTGATTAATTAGAAATTTTTGATGTATTGTCCATGGGGATGTTACAGAGAGTGATGCTTGCGACAATGGACTTGGTGTTGTCCTCCTTCAAGATGAACATCCCATTGCGTTCATTAGAAAATCCCTTTCTAGTAAGAATTTATCCTCATCTACATATGAGAAGGAAATTATGGCTATTTTGCATGCAGTACAGAAGTGGAATCCATACCTCTAATTGAATCATGTCTGCATCAAGAATGATCACTAGAGTCTGAAATATTTCCTATAACAAGGGGTCTCATCCCCAACATAACAGAAATGGGTTAGCAAAATGATGGGTTATGACTATGAGATCACTTACAAGAAGGGTAAGGACAATCTTGTGGCATATGCTCTTTCCCACACATTTGATGACCATGTTTCTCTTTCAACTATTTCTATGCCTATTCCAAATTGGTTACACTCTGTTCAACAAGGCTAGGTCAATGAATCTTCATTATCTGAAATAATCCAACAATTGGCCAGTAACCCTGTTGTTGTACCGTATTACACTTGGGATGGTTCTTCTCTTTGATACAAGGGTCATCTGGTGCTTCCCTAGAGCATCGATCTTAAACATGCGGTCTTCTGTGAACTCCATACTTCTCCATCAGCAGGGCACTCTGGGTTTCTCAAAATGTATGAACGAGCATGATGTAACTTCTTTTGGAAGGGATTGAAACGACAAATTCAACAGATGGTTTCCAAATGTGCTACCTATCAGCACCACAAGGGTGAAACTACACTCCTTCCTGGATTTCTCGAACCTTTTCCCAAACCTACAAGTATTTGGACATATATTTCGATGAATTTCATTGAAGGGCTCCATAAATCTAGAGGGAATACCGTAATCTTGGTTGTGGTTGATCGGATCTCCAAATATAGTCATTTTTGTGCTCTCAACCATCCATATACCGCCTCCTTAGCCGCACAAATTTTCATGGACCAGATATTTCGTTTTCATGGAATCCCTTCTTCCATTGTCTCAGACCGCGACGCAACTTTCACTAATCATTTTTGGACTGAACTATGTCACCTCACTGGGACCAAACTGAATACGAGTTTAGGATATAACCCACAAACACATGGTCAAACTGAAGTCATCAACAAATGTTTGGAAACTTATCTTCGTTGCTTCACCTCTGAACAACAACATCAGTGGGAAAAGTGGCTCCCTCTCACTGAATGGTGGTACCCATACTGCATCTAAAATGACTCCATATGACGCAATTTATGGTCAGGCACCTCTAGTACTCCTTCCATACACTCCCAATAGTTCACCAATTCAAGAAGTTGACATGGTTCTTCGAATCTAAGATCAAATTCTTCACATTCTACAGGACAATCTTCACATGGAAAGAAACAGCATGAAACAACAGGCTGACCAGCACCGTTCTGAGCGCACTTTTCAAGTCGGTGATATGGTTTTTCTTCATCTGCAGCCCTAAAATCAATCCTCCTTGAAATTCAAAGGGCATCAAAATCTCGCTCCAAAGTTCTATGGGCCATATAAGGTTCTTCAAAATATTGGGTTTGTTGCTTATAAATTGGAACTTCCTCCTTCTTCTCGCATTCACCCAGTATTTCATGTCTCTTGTCTTAAGAAAGTGATTGGCACCAACATCAGAGCACAACCCGTTTACCCGAATGGGATAATGAAGGATCCATCATTTTAAAGCCGGAGGCCATCCTCAATAAGTGCATTTGTCACCTTTGCTCTCGGTCCATCACAGAGGTCTTATGCTACATGGGAACCACTCCTTCAGATTCAATAATAGTTTCCACATCTAAAGCTTTCAGTACAAATCTTTTCTAAGTGGGATGGGAGGTTAAGAACCCGTGTCAACCCTCCTCTTTATTTTTTTAGATGCATATGCTTTGTGAATCGTCCTGTTAGTATGTTGTATTATCCCACATTCACGGGGAGTAATAGTTGTTAAGTCGTCGAGTTAGTATGTTGTATTATCCCATATTCATAGGGAGTAATAGTTGTCTAGATTAGACTTAGTATATAAGTACATGTTGAGGCCAATGAAGGCATCCAAGAGTTATTTGTATTCATTTTTCCTATGAGTAGCCTCTAAAAGCTTTCCTATGAGTAGCCTCTAAAAGTTATTTTACCATTTTTGGGTGTGAAATTCAACAACAAGAACATGAACTTATTAGTACATAGCAGTTTTTGGTCCTATGAGTAGCCTCTAAAAGCTATTTTACTATTTTTGGATGTGAAATTCAACAACAAGAACATGAACTAATTAGTACATAGCAGTTTTTGGTGGAATATAAAGTAAGTTTAAGTGAAGTGAGGTTAATTCCATTGTAATATCAGCGTATGTATTCACTTAAAACACAATTACAAAAAACCCATCTGCTATCCTATTAAATGGCAGGGAATAAGCATCCCTGCTCCTTAATCTTGTTATTTAAGAAATTTCGAGAGAAATTCTCATCGGTCTGAACCACCATCAAAAACTTCCTGCTCCTTATTCTTGTTATTTAAGAAATTTCGAGAGAAATTCTCACCGGTCTGAACCACCATCAAAAACTTTTGTCTGTTACGAACTTAATTGCTTTATTAATTGCTACTTTGACCACCATCGAAAACTTTGGCCAAAGCTATCCATTGAGCTGCAGAGCATTTAAACTTTTATCTGTTACAAACTTAATTGCTCTATTAATTGCTACTTTGACTAAAATCTCCATTACAGAGAAAGAGAGAAACCAACTTTTATATGACACGTAAAATGGCGTTAAGTCTGCTCACAAATTGAAGCGACTGTAGCAGACAATTAATGTCTGGCCATGTATAAATCAAATTATTCCTATGTAAAATTGCGGCACCCCAGCTGATACCTAACACCAGTGGCTTCCAGTGGCTTCCAGCTGCAGTAATATTTCTATCTTGGTAGAAGATTCTGAATCATCGGGTTTTGCAATTATCCTTCCAGATATGTTCTTTTGTATGGTATGATTCAAAACAAATCATATGCTCTGAAAGTCTGCACAATATTATCATAACCTTTTTCATGGCTTTGTATTGACCAATGAAGAATCTTCAAAATGCTCTCATAATTATTAATGCACATTGCGCCCTAGCTTTGAAAAAAACATGTAAGTGCCGAGAGGTTTGTATGGGCTTCTCTTGAGAACCCCGGCTAATTCCCTTGGAGAGTCAAGCCCATGGTTTGCTACTGTATGAGTATATTGTATGAGTAAACGGTATCGTTTGAATCTATTGTTGATCCCTTGATCGCTAACTCCCTCGGAGAGTTAATCCCATGGGTTGCTACTGTATGACTATACGGTACTGTTTGAGTCGATTGTTGAGCCCTTGATCGTTATTTTGCCTCATTGGAAAGCCATAATGGTTAATGGAACTGGACATTTACAAATTTGGTAAATGCACAGTTGAGAGTATTATTTGTAAATTTGTAAACTTGTGCCTCGCTTTATTAAGTCGTCTTTAAGCATTCTCCTTAGTCTTTTGATCAATATTTCTAACAGCAGGGTCCGTATTATCGAGATTACAAAATGAATTTATGATAATGTTAAGGCTTGAACATAGCTCTCGTCTTCGATTAGTGCTTTTGACATTTCAGTTGAAATATTTGAACCAGAGTATTGGCAGAACATTGAGTGAATTGACTATCGCCACATATGTCGTCTTCGTCTCTCGGCTAAATGAATAGATATCATTATAAAAGAAAAGTATTCAACCTTCCGTTACTATCTATTTGTCTCTCTTTTATTTGAATCTCATATTATGGAATCAACTCAGGAAGAACATGTTATAAAGATCCACTACAGCCAATTCCGACATCTAGCCCCTCCTCGAATTTATAATTGATACTCAAACGTATAATTAGATTTGGACGTCCGAACAAGTGAAGCATATGTCAATATATTGAACTCCTTGGATCAGTCATTTGATATAGTATAGTTATACAACTGAAGAATCTTTCTTTCACATTATATAACTTGGCATACACTTCAAATATAAATAGACACGTAAGATTTTAACAATTTCAAAACTTGGTGCAAGAACATTATTCCTACATCTGGAGCTTCTCTTTAGCGAATAAGAATCTTTTATTTGATATGTATATCATTTTCCAACATTTAATATGCTGACTTTATCAATTTGTACCATTCTCTCCAGGCTAATTGAAACGTAGTGTACTTCATGGTTCACTGTGGAGGCTTGTTGATGACTGGTTCCTGGCTCATGGCTTTGATATGGAATTGGGCTTTGCGACTTGGATTGAGGAGACATATGGACGGCTCACAAAAATGTAAACTCGAAAATCCTTGATAAAACTTTTTAATGCATGTGATATAGAATATGACCCAAAAAGATGTAAAATATAGAGAGAAAGTATGATGGCCGATAAAACTATTTTTTAAATGTATATGATATGGAATAAGCCCAAGAGATTGAAAAGTTTAGAAAGTGAAATGATATATAAAATTTTTAGGTTTTCAAAAGTCACAAGTGACCATGATCCATGAAATCTCAATTTTTTTAAGGAATATTTATATGTGGAAGAGAAAACTTGTATTTTAAATGTGAATGGATAGTAAATTACTTTGGGAGGATGAAAGAAAAATGAAAGGGAAAAATCACAAGCCAAGATATCATGCATAATTAAGATTTTCAAGTGAAAGCTTACATCATCTTTTCTAAGTGGTAGTATGAAGATAACCAACTAACTAACAATATTGAACACTCTTTTGTTGGATCTGCAACCTATTACCTCTACATCTTTATGGGAAAACTTGAACCAAAACTGTCAACCATTCATTGTAAATTGTAAGCTTAGTCATTCAATAAAACATTCTAAAAAGTCCATAACGGTGGAAACCACAAGTCGATGCCAATTTAGCTATAGACATAGGACAGGTTTGCATGTTTACACACAAATGATAGCCATGGAAACAAATGAAGATTATGTTATTCTAGATTGGAAGGAAATCTCGACAACTCTTTGACAGCTAAATTCAGTAGATGGGAAAAAATGTCATCAACACATCCAACAAGTGAAGCGCCTCTATACATAAGGAATATGCTTGGACATTGAAGTTTCTATATATATGACTGAAGGAAATGTGATCAAATTCTTCTTTTGTTTCCAAAATTCTATCCAACATTGACCCAAATACTAAATTGGTAGTCAATTTTAATTGCATCAATCCATTAGTAGCTTCAAATCACCTAGCACCTATAATTTCTTGATACCTTTGTCAATTACAAATTTCATAAAAATCCAAAGTGCAAAAATTTATGCTCTTTTGCTTGTACATTGTCATGCCCTATACTTAAGATAAAGAAATGGGTGTGGGTTTACAAAAATAGTGCCCCAACTCTACATGTAAATGGTAATGCCTAACATGTTATGTCAAAGTATCCCCGTGTTTTATTATAGTTGATTTCTAGTTCTTTGAGAATCATGATAGGATTTTATTTTTGGTCCCTTTTTCTTTCCCTATAAGCAACCCTTATCTTGTGTACCACCACAGAGGGAGCCCAACATTTGTCTTCATAAATAATTTTATTGTGAGCTAACCACAAACCCCAAAAAAACATCACAATGTAATGTTGCATGAGTCCTTGATGTAGGCTCTGATAACCACGATTCAAAGCATTAAAATATGGTTTCCTTAGACCATTGATTTTTCTTAATTTATTCAATTCCCTTTTTAAAATAAAATTTGGAAGAACAAAAAAAAATGTTGAAAGCTATCCTCTCAACTTGTCGAGAAGTAAAAGTTATGATAGTTTTTTTATTGTGTTAAGAGTTTGATATTGAATTGTAATTTGACATTGACTTTTATCTACATTTTCTGAAAATGTTCTTGAATTGGTGATATCCATTTTGTGCATAATGATAATGCACTGATTTCCCTACAAATAGCAAGTGATACTGATAACAAGCACAACTCAAACATTGTTGAGATAGTCATTGAATTAAGCAAGAAGCAATATATTATGGCAGAGCTTGAGTGCTATAAAGAATGTTGTGAGAAAGAAGATTGCATCACATATTATGATTTCTTCAAGAAACATGACAGGAAGGATATCGGGGCTAATTTGCGCAGGGTAAAGCTCACCTCCTTATGGGATAATATTATTGAAATGTGTGAAAAGCACGATTTGCCAAGTGAATTCCAAACCCACAATAAGTGGATAGATGTTGAATATAACTATAGCAGACTTGTAGAGCCGCTCGATATTGCACATTATTATTTGATTAACCCCAAGGGCAATTATATTTCAAAGGGAAGACCTAGTCGTCATAAAGTTCTTCAAAAAATGGATGAAATGAACATGCATCATTTTATCACGTGACCTAAAAGGATGAAAAATTATTAAGTAATGCATATTGTATGAATTATATGCATTACTAAACATCAGATTAAACGACCCCCTTAGCTCATTATCCGAGACTGTGTGATAATGGTCGCTTGAAAACCTTTTTTATGATTCTTAGCCCATTTTTTGTATTATTAATTTTGGTCATTGTTCTGCAATACCGTCAACTGTAAACTGGAAACTGTTAATTAATAGTTTTACGCAATTTCTAAATAGATTCACTGAGTAAAAACCTATAAATAAACGTAATGCCTCTACTTAAAACCACAAAAAAAATCTATTGAAAATTTGGTCAAAACAATAATCACAAACATAATTCTATTCTAATTAAAGTGATTCTTAAAGTAAAGTAAAACTTACTTTATATACCTGTTGCAGCCACAACGATTTCCCAAGTTTCTAAAAAATTGGGGCCCTCCTTTTAAATTTTGTCTTGCTTAGATTTGCTGGGATTGTTTAAAGTTACTGCAAATTTGGTTGATGAGGATGATTGTTAAATGAATATCTTTTATGCTGATGTTGCTTTTGACTTAAATTATGACTCACGGGGGTTTTTTATTTTCACTGTCGGAAATTTTATTAGCTTTGGATTGGAGCGTAGTCTCCTGCGTAGTCGTCATTGTGGAGGCTAAGTAGGCTAATGACCCAATCCAAACTCTCGTTTGCTGCCGATGCGCTTTTGGTTATTTTTCGGCATCGGGGCATCAGTCCTTTTTGCAGCCGTCGTTTCAGAGGATCGATAACAAACGTTCCGACGATTTTACCCACGCCGATTTCATGGCTCTTTTCTGCTATCAGAGTTGTGTTGGACTTTTGATTGGGGATTAGGCTTTAGTGTTTTTTTTCGTCGATGGTTACATTTTCTGGCAACCCTAGTCTATTTCAATCCCGTCGTTGTGGCTCCGGAGCGGACTAACCGTCCGACGCAGTTGTTCTTTTTTTCGTCGATTGTTGCAACCCTTTAGTAGGTGTGTCGCCCGCCGTTGCAGCTTCATAGCATGCTAATCGCCCTTTCCTTGTTTTCCTTTTTGCCGATGAAGAGTTTATTTGTCTGATGCTTAGTGCTGGCGTTGGGACTTTTACCGCTATTCGGATATATTTTACATTGTTCTATGGAAGAGCAGAGGGTGCCCGTGGGCACAGGTCAGTGTTAAAGCTGTTTGAGTTGAAGAATGCAGTTCAGGGTTTGGTGTTTCAAAGATTGGCGGTTACTTGGCCCTGGTCTTTGCTCTCGTCGGAAGGTTTTCGTTTTAGTACGATGAGGCCTAGTTTGGGATGTAGAGTCTGTTTTGTCAGACACATGTTTAAAGTTTTGAACAGGGGTTTAGCACAAACTTGTGGGATTTCTTTTGCCTTGGCATTTTTTTTATTTTCATGCATTAATATTGTTTATAGCTCATGTTATAGAACGCTTGATTGATCGATTTTATATTACCTTGTTAAACACTAATGATCTGATATACGCAGGATAGGAAGGTTGCTGCAAAGAATATAGGCCTAAAAGGTAAAGCTGAAGATAAGCAGTTCTGAAAGAAGAATTTAAAGCCTAAAGAAGCAGAGATGTTGCTCGAGGAAAAGAAGGGAGCGAAAGACAGAGACCAACAAGACCTCAAAATACTAACGGATGATAGAACGAAATCATTAAGAGCATAGGCTCAAGCCTGAGGAGTTTGTTAGTTACCAAGCTGGCCCTTTTTCATAAAATTGTTTAAATCTGGAATGTAACGTTTGGATGAATCATGAGCATTCACAAAATGACAAAACAGCGAGAGGAAACGATTGGGGCAACCCAAAGGTTTTGCCTCTGGTATAAGTATAGGAGAGTTAGACAGAAGGGGGACTTTTTCCCAGTTAGACTTGTGACAACACATTGTAAGAGGAACTATTTCGTTTTGCAATATATGATTACAATTTTGCCTGTTGGAGAAAGCTTTGGTGGAATGTTCAAATGATGTTCAATGGATGTGGTTGAAGGGGAACTATTTAGTTTTCAGCTTTTATTCATTAACCGTGAGATCGTTCTAACTTGTTGAACCTATGTTCTTTTCTGAATGCTCTCTGGTTTATTTCATGATAATTTCCACTATGAGTAATGAATGTTTTCACAGACAATGAGCTATCTTGTTGTTCATCTATCTATTCATGTTTATGTGTTTTGAATCAAGGAACAACTATCTGTGATTTTTCTTAATGCATGAACAGTAATACATTACTCATTTAATGATGATCTCACTCCCTAGGGACAGCTTAATTAGTTTTATTTCCTGTTGTGTGTGGTTTAGATGTGAGAGAGTCTAAGACGAGAGGTAAGAACCTGCGCATCACATTATGACCACTCCTTGTATTCTTTATCAAATCTGCATTTTAGATAGGCACTTGCATCTCATACTTAAAGTTAAAAAACACAAAAATATATACAGTGGACCAGGCCGCAACCAGTAAAACCCTTTATTTTTGTTACCTGACTTACGGTAGGCGAACCGCAAACCAGACGGATTCCCCATACCAAACATTCACGGGCTATTTGGAAACGTTGACTGGGGAGAATCCCTTGCTGTTGTTGCCTGCGATTTTCCAGGCCTCAACAATACCATAATGGCTTTGGGCAATTCTAATTGGATTTTTCTTAAATGTCTTGTTTCAATCTAAACTTTATACCTCGTATTTGAGGATTTTTTTTTAAATCGGAAGAAAACAATGATTTACTTCACTTAATTATTGTGATTAAATGATATTTTATAGTGGGCGCAAAAGGGAATATATAAAACCAGGGACAACTTCTTTATGATTGGTTAGAAGTTCAAAGAGAAGATTATATATAGTGTTCCAAAATGTCTAGCCATCACTGACACTTGAGATAATTTATGATCTTGATTTTGGTTGTGGTAATATTTCCATTTGTATTTTTTGTTATCCTGTACACAAGTTTGATTCATTGGATTAAAAATATTGTGTGGAAATGTTCAACTACTTTGGACTTAAAAGGAGAGCAAGATGCCATTCGAAAGACTGGTCTCTTAAGAATTTCGGGTGTAGTAGCAAAAGCGAAAGTGTGGGATATTGTTTGATATTAAATCCAATGAAGATACCAGGTCACGAAAAAAGAGTAGGAAATAATGTTGGTGGAAGCAATTTAAATTTTAGTTATTTGGGAATACAGCAGCGTAAGACGCGTCTATCAACCAAGGAAACAGGAAATGGGTGTGGAGAAGATTCACCCTACTTTGCATGGTGGCATGAGTATGATAGGAATCCATATGACCCATTGAAGATTCCATCTGGGGTAATCCAAATGGGTCTTGCAGAAAATCAGGTAAAGTCCTAAAGCATGTGTGCTTAAATTTGCAGATTTAGATTATGTGTTAGCAACTAAGTATTGTGCAGGTCTTTATTTTTACAGATGAAGTTGAAATATAGTTGGTGTTAATGTTTGTATTGTCCTTGTCCCCATCTCTCAATTGGTATGTTGGAAAACTGGCTAAAGGAGCATCCAAAGGCATCTGTGAGTTTCAATCAGGATGTTGGCACTTCGATGTTCAAAGAATTGGTGTTGTATTAGGATTATCATGGCTTGGAAGCTTTCAAGAAGGTAATATTAAATTATAGCAATCCAAAGACAATTTCATTTTTGGGTTCAAAAGTATATGTGGGGATTGTTTTTTGGCTTTTGTTATGTCCCCGACAGGGGACAATATAGTTTTCGCGTGAATTTATTAGTTTGCTCCCTACAGTCAAATATTTTCAAAACTATAAAGTTTAACATAGTACTTGCATATTTTTTATTAAATTTTAATTAAATTAATTTTTTTATTTGATATTTTGTTGGTGCAGGACTATTGACGTCTCTCTCTGGCTTTGGTGCCCAGGAAGGGGCGACGCAGAGACGTCAGCAGTCTCTGCAATGTTTAATACAAACCTGAAGTAGGTGACATTTTTAATGCTTAATTTCATCAGTCGAGGGGAAGTAGAGCTTGGTACAGATCGCCTATACTGTAGTCCATGCACTACGTGCAGGCAACGTGGCAAGCAACATGCATCCTATGTTGGGCGAGCTTGTGAGTGACGACAATAGCCTTATCGAGCTTGTATATGAAAATCCATGTTTGTATGTTGATCATCGTGGAGGTACAACCACCAGGCTTGCTAACTTATCACCATGGGAAAACTATGAGGAAGACCTAGCGATGGAGCTAAGCCCAACCCTATAATATGAATTTCTAATAAATTAAACTAAATGGTATTGGATATGACTATGAGGAATGTTGGCATTGGTCAATAACCGCACATACCATACATACATTTTTCGTGTTTAGGGCACTCGTAGAAGCAATTCCCACAATGTATATGGTCATTTTTTATGTCAATGCAAAAGCATGAGCAATAAGCCAATCCATAGGGGCAGGGGCGGCTACATTTCCCATTGTGCAACGTATCACTTGTGATATCTTTGCAGAAGGTGTTGAAGTAGCAAGAAGATCCGTCATTGTGATTCTTCACATTATTTAAGCATATTCTAGTGTTCCTTGCACAACCAACAAAACACCCACCATTGTAGATTGCCTTGAGGAACTGTGCATGATATTTTACTTGTGCGCAATCCCCTCCATTAATGCTTGAAAGAATGAAGTAGGAAACTATGAGGAATGAGAATAAAATATGACTCCAAATGAATGACAATGGTGTAATTGTAATTATCAAATTAAACATCATTCCCCACCTTTCCTGCTTTCAGCACAATACTCAGATAGTGTGATGCCTAAAATGAATGAAAAATTTATTTAAGTTATGTGGGGCATGTGTGGACTGATCTAAGGATAGTTTGTACTTTTATTCTAAGTCACAAGCCTCTCACAAGGAGGCTTATGATCCATGAGCTTCTAAATATTTTCAAATGCGACAAAAGTTGATCACCAACAGATCTAAAGAAGCATGCTAGAAGACCTAGCAATAGAGCTACAGCTATGTTTTTAGGCGGATGACCATCATCAAATCTAAAGAAATGCGGTATTGGAGGTTGTCATGGAGGAAAAGCCACGTTTGGAAGTTGATCACCGATTTTGTCATTCTTAATATAATATAATTAAAAAGTAATACTCAGCTAGTGTGATTATTATGTATTATAATCATGTGAAGCGATGTTCGTAAATATATATATTGTTTCTCGATTTCAAATTCTTTTTGTTAGTTAGATTTCTCAATTTTTATAATTTTTTTTGCAAGTGTGCATTGCCATTATGTTTGTTTTTTCTATTTCTCAGTTTCAATAGTTGATGGGAACAACTCTGAATCAACTAAAAACAACATCAACACTGATGGTAATCACAACAACAACCCTAATTCGATTTCTCAATTTCAAATATTGTTACTTTGTTAGGTTTATCATTTTTTAATTCTATTAGTTTGGAAGATTGTTGAATTTCAAAAGTTTTCTATAAGTGGGTTAGAGTTTTGAATTTCAATGACTAATGACAGCAGTTTCAAATCAATTTAACACAACAATAACACCAACACTGGTGGTAATTACAGAATAATGAGGAAAATGTTAAGCAAGGATGCTAAGGTGTCAACATAATCCGAGTAGTTGACGCAGCAGTGTGTGACGGAGTCTATCAGGTTTATCACCGGGCATGCAAGTGAGAATTGCATCATAGGTGTTTAAGAAATACGTGGAATGAGAGCTTAGAGAACAAGTTGTTCCTTCAATGGTCATGTTGGCTTTACTCAACCCCATTCCAACTGCCACACGTTCTCTCCGTTCGAGTTTCTCAATAAGAAGAATGCACCGGGAAGCTTTGATTCTCGAAATTTTAGTACAACAAGAAAAAACATGATAGGGGATGTATGACTTTTGTGTGAACAATACTCTTTGTTCAAGATGCTTCTCCAGATTATTTTTTTCAATACCATCTATTGCCATCCACCTTCATATGAATATTTTTGTCTTAATGGAGTATAACCACGCATTGTAAAAGAAAAGGATGTATGACTTTTGTGTGAACAATACTCTTTGTCCAATATGCTTCTTGGGCTATTTTTTTTATACCCTCGATCGCCATCCACACATACTTACTAAACTTTGAATGATATAAAAATGGTCCCTAAGACTCTTATTCATTTGAATATTTATCTCTTAATGGAGTACAACTATGCATTTTAAAAGCAAGTCTATGTTAGGTTCGGTTCCATGAATTTAAGTGGTCAAGCAAGTCTCAACAAACCTATTTTTTATCAACATTGGCATACCAGGTTAAATTGACAAAATTTCTCAACTTCTGGGTATAAATTATGAGATAAATGAAAATTGTTTTATTCTATCATAGTAAGAGAATAATTTGTTTCACCAAATCATTGTTCCCTCGTTCTAAAATATATTACAAATCACTTCAGTAAGAAGTGTTTTCAAAGTTGCAAATGTATGGTCATAAAATTGATGAACAAAGATTATATATATATATATATATA
>LPNX010943995.1:38445-65217 GCA_001517045.1 Pseudotsuga menziesii
TTAAGAAAAAACAAACATATATATGATGGTAAACAATTATTTAAATTGAAGTTTATTCTGCTATTAAAAATAGTCTGTTTATTTTCGGCCAACGGAGCTGAAATGCATATAGAACTCTTGTTTGTTTATCACATTAATAAAATTAGTTGTCAAACAGATCTAAGTTATCTCATAAAGCTTTGATGGTCCAATTTTAACTTTTAAACTATTACTATTTAGCTTCATAGTGCAATAAAGCAACTCCTTCAACAAGTGCTTCTATTGCAAAAAAACTTATCTTCATAGCTAGCCACAACGCTGGTGGCAATATCGAAGACATTGCCACCACGTGGCTCTTGTTACACTAAGAAGTGAATAATGTTTGCAAAATTTGTCGATCTTTATTCACTTGAATTAGTTCATCAAGAATGGCACCGTCTAAAATGGAAATGACAATTTGAATTTTGTTCTATCCAAGGGTGCTTTCAACCTTGATTCAATGCTCCGTGCCAATTTTATTTTATATGTTGTGTCATTGCTCTATTGATGTCTATAGCATAACCAAATAGAGACCAACCAAATTAGTGATATGTATCTTAGTAGTAACTTGGTCCCATTTTTATGAACACCGGATCGCCTAGTAGGAATTTCCATTTTTAATTTCTCACCAGATGTTTTATCACTTTTTCTACTTCAACTCCTTATCACATGGAGAGAATCATACTTAGTGGTGTTAATCTTCCAGATTCCATCGAAGATCCTAGTCATGTGTGGTTCATTTTCAGACATGATGGGATCCTATATTTAGTACTTGTTTGAGTCAACGTTTGAGTTCCTCACATATCCACACCACTTTTCAGCTTTGGGGGTTCATCTTTTTCAATTGTGTCTTATGGCGTTGAATATAGTATACCATCTCTCTTTGAGTATGTCCACGCCACTTTTCAGCTTTAAGGGTTCATCTTTTTCAATTGTGTCATATAGCATTGAAGATAGTATACCATCTCTCTTAGAGGATGTATTGATTATTTATTTAAATACTAAGCTTACTTTTTTTCAGGAACAAAAAGTCTGTCCTTGTTATTCTTATTTAAGAATCAAAGGGCATTGATAACACCCACCCAAAGAGGGTTTCATTACAAAGTACACAGCTATACGCTAAAGAATCATATCCAGTCGCAGCCGGGGGGAATGGCGAACAATATTAAGTGTTGTTCCCACCAGAAATCTGTCTCATCATGCAAATGATCTATCTCATACAGTCCCATCTATCATGAACCAAAAGGACCAGATCTGCGGTCCAAAAGAGTCACTCAGAGGTGCATAGTAAGTGTCCAGTAGGGGATAAAGGTCCCCAAAACATGGCTCAAAGGAGCTGAAAGGAGTCACATGTGACCAAATGGTCATCTATAAATTCAGTAAAACATCCAACACCCGGAGAGAATGTGAGTGTTGTTTTTGAAAGACGGTCTGCAATCCGATTGTATTCACGATAGATGTGACTGATGGTAAGATCCTGAAAGCTTTTAAAAAGCTTTTGAGTTTCCCTGCACCAGTGAAGAAGCTTTGGTGGGGAGAGAGTAGTAATTCCCATATACGGTGACATGTGAGTCACCGTATATGCAGGCTAGAGGGAGTCCCATCATTTGGGAGGAATGCAGAAAGGCCCATAGGCCGAAAAGTTCTGCCTTAGTATTGGAGCCATGTCCAACCCCCAGCGCAAAATCCAGATGATGATTCTCATTAAGATACAAGCAATAACCAATTCCAGCTGCTGAAGAAGAATATGCACCATCGAAAAAACCACAAGGGAAAATCATGTGCGGTTTTAGCCCAATCTGTCTAGCAGATCTTGATTTTCTTCCTTTTATGTTAGGCCGAGAGAGAGTCAATTGCGCAGCATTTAAAATCTGGTGGAACACGCCTAGGATAGTCACCTTTTTACCATCAAAAATAGCTCGGTTACGAGCTTTCCAAATTGCCCATACCATATCATGAGGAATGAAAATAAGAACAGGGCTGCAATGATATGTGGAGACCCAATATTCAAAAAAATCAGATAAAGAAGCAGCTTCAGGAGGAGTATTCAGCTGTAGCTGGTCGATGATAAGCCCCAAAATACATTTCCATATCGAACAGCATGAGAAGATGTGAAAAACAGATTCTTCATTTGAATAACATAACGAGCAGATGCCTGGCCCAGTTTTCCCTCTTTTCTGCAAATTATCCCAAGTGAGAATTTTATTTCTCAAAACCACCAAGTAAAACATCCAATTTTGCGTGGAAGCTGTCCCGACCAAAGTAAATTGTATAATCTGCTGCTCAAATCTAGATTGAAGGAGTTAACAATGCATTCATAAACTTTATCAGCAGAGATCATGCCATTTTATTTATTATACTCCCATATCAGTGTGTCAACATCAGATGAAAGACGTATACCATTAAGATCCAGGTTCCTAGTGAACGAGTTCCATATTATTTTCCAGTCGCCATCCAGATATAATTCTTCTGCCGAGTACCAGTAGTGATGAGCATCCGGTAGGGTATTGTGAGCCTAAGCAAGAGTTCTAATATCCAAGTCTTCCAGATATGTTCTCAGTTCTTCAGGGAAGTGGTATGTTGTGGGAATACCTATCACAGGATCAGTTCCTAACAATATATCATTACCATTCCCCACTTGCCATGCTAGATGACATCCCATCTAGGGTAAAGTCTGAATAAACCCCCTCCAGATCGCAGATACACCCCTTCTACTGAACTTTTTCCTACGGAGCCAAGTAATAACAGAGGACTGCTTCAGATATTTAGTGATGAGGACTCTATGCCAAAGACTGTCACAGAAGAGGACATTCCAGAAATTTCTAAGACGCAGTGAAATGTTGAACCAATACAGATTTTTAATTCCCCACCCTTCAAATTTCTTTGGCCAAGATAAATCAGACCAGCAAGCTAGGTGATATTTGCGAGAATTCCTTGAAGATCCCCATAAGAAAGTAAAAGTAATGCTCCTGAGCTTGTGCAAAATAGAGACCGGTATTGAGGCGAGACCCATCCAATAAACCGGGATGCTAGAGAGTACAGACTACACAAGGATCAACCTGCCCCCCAGAGATAGCAACTTGTGTGTCCACAGACCAATTTTTTTTCAAATTTGTGAACCAGTCAGTCCCAGTCCTTGGATCTGTATCCCAGGGGTTTGATGAAAAACCCAAGATATTTGAAGCCCGTAGTTATGGGGAGTATTTTATAAGGGACGATACTGGTAAGATTCTGGAGTTCCAAGGCAGGGATATTGTTATGAAGAAGGACAGATTTATCCAGACTGATAGACATTCCTGATGCCTTACAGAAGGTTTCAAGTATGACATCAAAGGTAGCCCATTCTTGAAGAGTACCAGTGCCCATTAGAATTACATCGTCCACAAAAAGAAGGTGAGTCAGAGCAAGAGAGGAAGAGATTTTAATCCCACGGATAATTCCATGGTTTCGAGCATCAGCAATTAACAGACTGAGGCCTTCAATGACAAGGATGAAAAGCAAGGGAAAAAGGGGACATCCCTGACGAATGCCTCGAGAGGCAGGAAAAAAATTTGAAGGGGTACCATTGATCAGCACAGTGAAGGTTGCAGAGGAAATACGCGGCCCATAATCCAATTGACAATTTGTAGGGGGGCACCAATCTGAATCAGTATAAGGCGAATAAAGGTCCAGTTAACCCTGTCAAAGGCTTTAATCAAATCAAGCTTGAGGATAAAAGCACAAAGGTTTTTGGATTTAATAGAGTGAAGAGATTCCTGTACAATTCCAATGGGGTCAACGATCTGGCGGTTTTTTAGGAACCCATATTGTTCCTGAGATATGCCGGAGTCTAGGAAAGGTTTTATTCTGACCGCGATAACTTTGGAGAGAAGTTTGTACAAGAGATTTCATAATGAGATGGGTTGAAAGTTAGCAAAGGTATGCGGCTTGTCTCTTTTGGGAATAAGAGCAATGAAGGTGGTATTCAGAGAACTGGGAATGTTCCTAGTAACTCTAGTGGAATCGACAGCAGATAAAAGTTCCATCCTCAGAAGATCGAAAAAATGTAAGTAGAATTCGATAGGCCAGGCAGCTGGGCCTGGGCTTTTATCTTTTTTAAAAGATTTCAGTGCATGTTCTACTTCCCCAAGAGTGACCTGGCAGGTAAGATCAGTGGCTTTCTCAATAGGGATCATTATGGGATAAAGAAGGATAACCTTAAGCTGTTGATATAAGCAGGTCCCCCCATCATCTTTGAAAATATAAGAAAAAAGCGATGCACCTAGGTCTTTAAGAGCGGTTACGTCCTCATAAGTATTACCTGCCTCATCAGATAGAGACGAAATAGTATTCTGGTTTCTCCGGCCCGAGGCTAACATGTGAAAGTACTTTGTATTTGAATCACCCTGCAATGCCCATTTATCTCTACTTTTCAGTTGCCAGGTGAGTAGAGAATGATTCAGGATCAATTTCCTTTTAGATCTTAATTGGTCAAGAAGAGCCATATCTCCCGAAGATAATATACCATTGTAAGAGCTAGCAAGGAGAGAGGTAATGGCTTGTTCAATATGGAGTAAGTCATCATCAATCCAGACCTGTTTGTTCTTTATCCACAATTTAGCTTCATGTTTAAGAGTACGAAGCTTATGTTGGAGAGAGTTCAGAACCGAGACAGAGTCATCCAAGGAAAGGAGTGGCCACTTAGCAGATAACCAGTCAGTAAAATCAGGATCATTGAGCCAGGATCGGTTGAACTTGAAAGGGTAATTAAAGGATGATCTTTGCTTGTTCCATTCTAGGATAATAGGAAAGTGGTCTGAAATGTCCGTGCAGTGAGTCCATATCCTATGGGTCCCCAGGGATGGGACTAAGGAACCCGAGATCAAAAAACGATCAAGTCTTTTGCTAATGCCTTCTGATCCTGCACGGCCATTGCGCCAAGTTGGGCCTGCACACCTAGGGGCTAGATCCATCAAGTCAAGGGAATTGAACAGAGATAAAAAGTAGCCAGAGAGAGGGTCTGGATAGGATTTTTGACCCCAAATATCAGAAGAGTGTAGAGTTAGATTAAGATCGCCACCTAGAATCAGATTGGGGGTGCTGAGGATGCCACTTATATGAGATTTTTCCCAGAAGGATTCACGGTTTTTGTAGGGACCATAAATATTGGGGATAGAGATGGGATAGGTGAGTCCCCGGAAGGATGCCTGGAGCAGGAGTCCAACACAAGTGTGAAAGGCTCGACATCTGACTCTATAAGGATTCCAAGCTGAAAGGAGACCACCAGACAGGCCGTTGGCATCAATAGCACAAAACTCCCAGGAGGGGAGAAGCTTGGAAAAAGCTATTAAAGCGGGAAAGGAGCTGCACATGGTTTCCTGAAGAAGAACCATATCAGGGCTGAGAGAGTTGAGGAGAGTACGGAGGCGATGAAGCTTGGCCTTGCCTCCAAGGCCCCTTACATTAAGAGAGACTATCTTCATGGATCATCATGATGGGGAGACAAGGCTCTAAGTCCCCGGGGAGGCAAGTTACGGACAGCATCATTTAAGCGGACAAAGAGTGGGATATAGGGAGGGGAAGCAGAGGATAGGTCTACCTGTGGCTTACACTTGCTCCCCTTTTTTTTCTGACCCTGACATTGGCAAAACGGATAGAGTTCAAAGGTAGGGTTGAGGGAGAGGTAGGAGTTGTAGCAGTGAAAATAGAGAGAGAATGTTTGAGTGAGGGATCGGAGAAAGATGGTGATGAAGTAGGGATTATAGGGGATGGGGAGAGTGGAGAGGATGCAATACGAGTCACCAATGGTGGAAACTCAGCAAGTGAGGACAGCGAGGGTACAGGAATAGCCTGAGCGAGAGGGGTCTAGGATAGAGATAGCGAAACCATCGTGGGTTGAGGATGTAAAGTGCAGTCCTCTTCCACAGTAGGTGTACAAGTGAGAGGACTCGAGTACTGCGAATCAGATACAAATGTCCCAGCAACAGCCAAGGGAGAGGAGGGTTGTGCCCCCGGATCGGAAATAGGAGACCGTGAGGAGTCAGGAAAATGATCCTTAGTATGGGATAGTATCAGCCCATCGATATCATTTAAAAAAGAGTCTGAAACAATTTCAGTTGGAAAAAGAGATGTATTATGAGTACCTGGAGACGGCCTGAAACGTCTAGTGTTTTCTAGAGCCTTAGATGACTGGAGAATATCAGATCCAGAATCTTCATTGTGCGAGCGAAGTGTGTGACAATGGCACCGTAAATGTCCGGTCTCATGACATATACTGCACCTGAAAGGGAATCTGAAGTAATCTAACTTCTGAATAAAAAGACGTTCTCCACAAAGGATTTCCACATCTGCAGGTAATCCCAGGGATACATTGATCTCGGCCAGAACTCTTTCTATCCTTTTATCAAAAGCCAGGTGGAAGTCCGTCTCTACAGCCACGAACCATCCAATGTTGTTTGCAATACCTTCCAACACATTTTTATTCCACAAGGGGAAAGGTAAGTGTGGTAATAAAACCCGTAAGTGTCGTTTGGAGATCCTTTCTTTAAGAGGATCGAACCGGGTATGCCAGCGGTCCAGAACCAAAGAACCAGCCCCCATGCGCCAGATCCCTTCCAGAATATGTGTGCAGTGTGCCTCCTCAAGAAAAACGAAGATTATCCATCCCCTGGATAATAAACTAATCATTGGAACATAGTCTATCAGGGGATTCCAATTTGCAGTAGCCCACTCCACCCATTCCAATTTATTCATTCGTGCATACTCCAATCGCCCAATCAGTGCACGGGAGCAGAGGGAGGAAACCCTGTCCATATATATATCGTGTCCAAGAACATATCGGTAGCGCCCCTCCTGGGCCTTGATACATTTTGTGTTTCTTTTTCGGCGCCAACAGGGGGGAGTATTCTGTTCGGACATATTCAGCTCTGAGGACTGTAACCTACTAGACAGCTCAAGTGTTGATGATTCCATTTTAGTAGTATCCAAGTTGTGACAGGGACCACGAGTGCATTACGTCCTTCTCATTGTGATGTCGAGTCACCGAGAACATGTCATACCCTTTGTGTAAAACCACTCCGGGAGAAAACCAGCCCAGTAACCCAAGCAATAGTGTGACCTTGACACTGTAGGTTGTGCACATGCCCGTCTAAGGAAATATGTAACAGGGGCCACAAGGGCAATACGTCCTTCTTACTGAGATGTCGCGTCACCTAAAACAAGTCAAACCCATGGAGTAAAATCACTCCGGGAGCGAACCAACCCAGTAACCCTAGCAATGGTGCGACGTTAACTCGGTAGGTTAAGCCGAAACCCTTCTATCATGCCAAGATACCCCCATCCGAGGTAAAAAGAGACGATGTGGTGTTACCACTAGTATACCGCAGAGGAAAAGAACTGATAATGACAGGGCACGTGAAACCCTAACTCCCGAAAAATATGGATTCCAAGGTCAACCCTAACCCATACAAAAGGACAAACATAAAGGATATAAATAAGAACGATGCATACCATGCATGAGTGTATGTACCTGACCAGAACTTCCATAGTTAGCCAATTAGCGATGCTCTTCCCACTTATTTTTACCCTTGGTTGGTACTAGTCCCCCAGTAAAGGGGAGGGACTCCAAGAGACTGACCGTGCCAGACCACCCTGCAAACCAATAAAAACCCCAGACACATGACCAAATAAGTATGGATATACACCAGCAAAGTTCCGGAGCCGTGTTTCCTGTGGCAGTCAACCCTGAAGAAAAGTAGGGTTACTCCATGTGCGGCTTACTCTGTATTGTCTAGTGCACACCAGGGGCAAGACGAGGTTCGCCATGGACGGGCCTTCTCCGAGAGCCATCATCATTCTATTCCTAATTCGGTTAAGTCATGAACCACTTTGATGTACTATGTCTTGGTCTCCTCCTTTTTAGCCATGGATCCAAATCCAATAATATGATGGACTTAACTTTAATTAGGCATGGGCATGGAAAAGCTTGACTCGTAAAAGAAGGGATAATATCTTTCATTTTTATGTGGTGCATCTCATTTTTGTTATCCTATGATGACTTCATCCATGGGTTTTAGGAAGTTCATTTTAACAAAGAAAAAACATAATGTATTTTGACCATGCAATTTTCCAATGACCTCATACATTAGTGGTCATCTATTATTATAAGACTTCCTCTTACATGGATCAGGTAGTCCTAACCTTGGAGTGCATTATTACATGGAATATTTTGTATGAAGAGCCTGAATTTGTCTCAAAACTTTGGAAATGTTAGATTTTTTCCTTGATTTGTTGATGGGCTCCCACAAAATTACATGTGAGGCATTAGAAAAGGGTCAATACCCAAGTGCATTCCCTTAACAAGGTCAAACGTGTTCCATGCCCTATTGACTTGATTTTGTTAATTGTGGTAATTGTTGGTGTGCACAAAGCACCAATAGCTCTAGATTATTTTAGAAAGTAGACATAGCAGCATCAAAAATGTTATAAAATCCCTCCACATATGATTGATATATTGGTTTTGGATAGTATTGAACCATTATGCTAGAGTGATTTTCTTCCCGACATTTAAATGGAGTTTCATATTTGCACACTTCCTTCCATTGGCCCAATTTGTTTGTGGAATGTTGAAGAGAAGAGGATTGATGAAGACCATAGGAGAACATTGGATTGGTAGAGAGATTTGGAGAGAAACGGCCACAATAAGGGACTTGGAGCCTTCTTTCCATAGAAAAGGCATTGATGCAATATCTATTCTTGTTAATGAATACCATCCTTCCCTCCACCAATTACTTGTGTTGATTTGATGGTATTATTTGAATGTGTTTGCTTTCTATCATTAAACCTTGCAAGTGCATTTAAAAGTGTTTTTAGTTTGTTTTCTGAGTTATATTTTGCTTCTTGTGGAGAATGAAAGGTGTTTTACTTATATTTGTACAAGATTGTTGGAGTTAAACCTACTCTCTTCCTCTTACATTCGAGATTGGAAGATCTATTAAGAAGCACAAGTTCACAAGTTCCTCTCTTTCTTTCTTTATTGAAAGCCTAGTATCTTTCTTGTTTTTGAACCTAATAAATTAAACATATTTTCTTATTCCCTATCACCAACCTTCCAATCAAATAGTAAGGATTTAGTAATACACCCCATATGAAAAATCTCATCAACAATGTGTAACCAAATGCTTCAATGCTTCTAAATCTTGAAGAGGATGTCATTCTTCAAAAGAACTGGTGTCAACAAATGATCTAGCATTATTTCAAATGGCAAGGTTACACATCATTAACCTTGAATCAAAATAAATTTGAAGGTACATTTGAAGATCGTGTGTAATTAAAAAATGGAATAAAAAAGAATCAAGATTGTTCGAGAAAGTAGTGATATACCATTATCTACTACAAGCAATATATCTAAAAATGTTAGAACTCAGATATTGTGTCAATAATAAGAAATGCAACTTTCTTAGGGACAATGGTTCTTAGATTTTATTTTTCTTGGTGAATTTTGGGCTCTAGGGAAAGTTTTATTTTATATGTATATATGAACATTGTCGAAAATATTGAGAAAACTCCTATCACAATATACAAGTTGCTTTGATTAATTGCAACTTGATTAGCTCTAGAATGAAAGCATTTGTATATCATGCATAGAATTTCCTACATGCTAAACTTTGAAAAGAAATCCATTTTCCAATAAATCTTAATGAATGGGATTGAATTCATGATGAGCATTTGTGGTGGTGAAGAATGAGTTTTTGTGAACCCAAAACTCTTGCTAGAATTGTAACTCAGTGTGTGAATCATGCTATAACTATAGCCTAACCATGAAATATTTTGTATGCAATTGGTATATTAACATTGGAATGGTCAAGATAGAATGATTAGTGGGAATAAATGAACGGTTTAATGATAGAAAGTAAATGCATTATATCATTTGTCAACCCTTTGTTGAATAGTTTGTCTATGTTGGACCTTCAACATTGTTTTAGGGGAAATATGTGAGAGAGAGTAAACAATTGGGTCATCCTTATCCTTTTCATTGCATATCCCAACTCGAGGGTGATGTCCATGTCAAATACCTATGGTAAGGAGGAACATCACTCATTGGCTTCAGCATGTTTAAACTTTAAGCAAAATAAGTATTATGCCTCATATATTTTACAATTTAATGTAATTGTTAAATTTTAAAACTAAATAATTTTATGTTGTTAAATATGCATATATATTCGCAAAATGTTTTCTAATACGTTGATTAAGCAATTAGAGGAATTATTAGAAATATTGTGAGATTTTGAACCAATGGATCTAGACGCTAAATAGAGATACAAATATATTGAAAAAGAGACAAAAGAACTACACTAACATAATCTTCATTAACTGTCAAAGAATAGAGTTACAATGCTCATCAAAGATGATTGTTATAATGCAAGAGAGAATTCTCCCCTCGATCTAATGTGCCTTAGTTAGGGTTAATAGCATGCAAGACAAGAGATAATGTGCCATGAGTGCATGAATTCAAGAGAATGCACCCATGTATAGCCATGTGTGCCCTCGTGAGGGAGATAAATAAGCTTAGACTAGCCAAGTGGTGTCAACTAGGTCATAACTACTGAGTAAGGCTAGTTAACTTGGCTTTGACTAGTAAAGTGGTGTTAACTAGCTCATAACAATTGAGTGAGGTTGGTTAACTTGGCATGCATGAGCCTAGGATAGTTACTGTTAAATCATTGTGCCATTGATCTTCATAAAATGAGTGAAATTGAATTGTATTATTATGCAGTGTAATGGAATGAAAAATACACACTAAACAAGACAAATTTCACAGAAAATGGATAAGAATTGCTCAGTATAATTACACTATAAACTGCATTAATCCCAGTAGTATACAATAGTGTTACATTAAGGAGAATTCGAATCATGTGGATATGATTCGAATCTACCAACTCAATCTGACTACATGGCTAACTAGAAGTGTCTAAATCACTATGAGAGCTCACTAGTCTAAATCCAGATGTCTAATTCAGTCTCTCAATTAGTTAAACCAGTTAAATTGATGAGGTAGGTGAGAAGTAGGTGAGAATAAGCGCATACCCACATGCATCCATGCAATACTGGCACTAACCGAACTGGACGACATCTAACTGAATGTAACTAGAGCATAGCTTAGCTTAACTAGTTACCAACTACCAACAACTGAAGGAGTTTGGTGGTGGCACTCCCAGTGGCCCCTAAATTGTAGGGATTGGTCTCAGAGGCACATAAACTAATGCATGAAATGATGCATTCAGTTGCAGTTAACCTCTATATGTTCTCCCCACACTTTAGTGATTGGTACTAGTGGCACCAATAGGCCAAGTGGACCCAATGATACTAGTGGACCCAATATTAATTAACAACTCCTTATTTAGGAAAATATAATATAATAGAATAAGTATAGAGAAGGGAGGATTATAAATCCTAACACCCCCCCTTAATCCTAACTTGGACAACTGTGGGCCCTGGAAACAAGGCCAAAAGTCACCCATTACAATCTAAAAGAATTAAANAACTCTACTGCAATTTGCAACACTATGCAACAGCATCATTCTTCTATGCAACAGCATCCTAAAGTTGTGCATGTGAACCTCTCAATTTCCTTCTAATCTAATGGATATAGTATGTGTTTCTTCTTGTTGGAGGAGGAAATGAATGATCAAGTTTCTTCTTCTTTGGGCCAAGTGATTTATCATTCGCTATCATCAGGGTAGCGCTTTCCTGGAACCTTGTTGCACCACTCTGTAGGGAGAAAATCTATGAGAGAGAGAGAAACATGCTCATTCTGATACTGGGACCTTGTTCTCCTTCTGTCTTTTGGATTCCCAGCACCATCCCCAACCTAGGCTTAGGTCTTTGGTTTGGAATGGTTGTTGGATATGGATCTAGAATATCATGAGGTTCCACCTCAATACCAAGATCATGTTGATCTTGTTCCTCTTCATCTGAATCTGAAACATGTGACAAATCATCATCATCGAAAGGTAGTGGAAGAGTGGTTATACCTTCTTGCGCTTTGGATGGTGGTAGATCAAACAACTGATCTTCTTCAAATTGAACATTGCGCTCAATGAAGCATTTCCTAGTTGCAACCTCCATCAACTTGTATGTTTTTTCATCCTCTGTGTATCCCAACAGTATGCATTCGCTACTCTGGGCTTGGAAGGCCTTTCTCTTATCAATGGGTATTCTAGCCCAAGCTTTGGAACCAAAAACTCTCAAGTGATAGACAGTGGGCTTATTCCCATGCGCTGCTTCGAATGGAGTGGCCCAAACCATTGATTTATGAGGCACTTTATTCTGTATATATGAAGCACATTTTACAGCTTCTACCCAAAGAGGAGGAATATTTTTGGATTGGAGAAGACAGGTTGCAATCTCCTTGAATGATCTATTTTTCCTCTCAGCCACACCATTATGTTGTGGTGTGTATGGAACTGAGTGTTCCATTTGAATCCCCTGTGATTCACAATATTGTTGAAAATATCTTTTAATATATTCACATCCATTATTTGATCTTATGGACTTGATCTTTTTCCTGAAGCTATTCTCAATCATAGCTTTAAAGACTTTAAAAATTCCAAATACTTAGGATTTATGTTTCATGAAATATATCCAGCAAAACCTAGAAAAATCATCAATAAAAGTAAGGAAATACTTGGAACCATTAATTGATGTTGTAGGAATTGGTCCTGACACGTCACTATGTATCAAATCAAGTATAGAGGCAGATCTATGTTCCTTCCCAACTTCATACCTCTTCTCTATACGCTTACCTACCAAGCAACCAGTGCATACTCCATCGGAAGTTTGGATGAGAGGCAAGCCTTCAACCATTTTATCATTGTGGAGTTGTTGGAGATATTTAAAATTGAGATTCCCAAACCTCTCATGCCATATCTTGTTGGTGTTGTTAGCATGAGTCAATAGCGCTGTAGGAAGTGAAACAGGAAAAAAGTGAACTAACTCATATGCCTTTGAGGCATGATTTGCAATTTCTTTCACTATGATCTTTCCAGTAGGCTTTTCTGTGATTGCAACTGAGGCAAAGTCGAATGTAACTCTCTTGGGAGAGCCTGTATGGGTCATCTGATAAACAGACAACAAATTAGTTGCAAGAGAGGGCACATAGAGAACATTTTTTAACTCACCTTGTTGCATTTTAACTGAACCTCACCCTACTGCTGGAATTTGGGAGTTATCTCCCATGTGAATGCTAGGTCCTTCTGATAGAATGAGAGTGGATAAGGATTCGTCAAATCAACCATGTGGTTGCATGCTCCATAATCATTCAAGTAAACTTTCGACTGAGTAAGGCATGGCATCTCTTATGATATTTTGTCTATGATCCAGCATCATACTTATTTGCTCCTTGTGGAAGAGCAATATTGTTTTGTTCAAGGAGGGTAGACAGCTAGTCGATATGCTTCTTCATGCACTAGCTTTCAGGATGAAATCCCCTCATACAATAAGGACACTTAGTATTTTCAAACGTTTTCTTCTTCTTGGAGCTCGTAGTTCCGTCAGAAGACTACAGACTTTCCTTTGGATTTGAATCAGATGCTTTAGGATCCTTCCCCTTGTGCTTCCCTTTAGCTTGTGCATTGGTTGAGTCTGATATTAGAAGAGCTTGGTTATTGGAATTTTGGAGGACTCCCATTTGGACCAACTTATCATGCTCATGTATTAAAGACTCGGCAAAGCCATCAAGTGAAGGAATATTCCAATTGAGGATGGAAGCTCTTCCGGAATAGAAGGTAGAGACGAAGACAGAGTACTCAGAACCAAGTTTGTTGGGCACAAAGAGCACAAGTTTCTCATCCTTCCTCTCTATTCCGCATTGCTTACATTGTAGTGCTAGAGGCTTGAATTTTGTGAAAAAATGTTGGATAGTTTCGAAATTGCTGGGATGCAATACTATTAGCGCGTTCTATAATATGTGCCCCCAAAGCTCATCTTTTTTTCCAAACAATAATTCGATCTTCTCCTAAGCTTCTTTAGGATTCTTCAATCCCTCCAGATGAAAGAGGAGATCCCTGGAGATGTGAGTGCAAATGAAGCTAAATTCTTTATCCAACCAGTACAAGAACTTGTTTTTCTCAGTAGGATGATGAGGTTTTGTCTCTCTACCCATATTCGTCCTATATAGGCCAATCTTACGCAAGGATACATGCGTATCTTCCCTCCAATCAACATAGTTGAAAGGTGTAAGGATCTGGGGTAAGAAAGCAGTAGAATCCACCAATTCTTCCTTCTGAACAGTCAATTCTTAAATCAAGCTACATAGTACCTGTAAGAAACACTGCAAAATCAAAAACAATTCATAATCATGTCAGAATCAAGCCTTCCATATCGACATGTACACTTTCTCAGGGTTCGTCATGCCCGCACAGACTTCTCTGAACGAATCCACAGTTAGCAATGCACACTTTGCGGGACTTATGTGGAAACCCAACTGCTTCTGGTGTACAATGGAGATTGGACAAACTTGTTGTATGCCTGAATGGGCTATGATACCATGTTAACTTATTGTGCCATTGATCTTCATAAAATGAGTGCAATTAAATTGTATTTTTATGCAGTGTAATGGAGTGAAAAATACACACTAAATAAGACAAATTTCATAGAAAATGGATAAGCATTGATCAGTATAATTACTGTATAAACATTGTTACATAAAGGAGAATTTGAATCATGTGGGTATGATTCGAATCTACCAACTCAATCTGACTGGATCGCTAACTTAGAAGTGTCTAAATAACTATCGGAGCTCACTAGTCTAACTCCAGATCTCTAATTCAATCTCTCAATCAGTTAAACCAGTTAAACTGATGAGGTGGGTGAGAATAGGTGCCTACCCACATGCATCCATGCAATACTAGCACTAACTGAACTGGAGGACATCTAACTGAATGTAACGAGAGCATAGCTTAGCTTAACTAGTTACCAACTACCAACAACTGAAGGAGGTTGGTGGTGGCACTCCAAGTGGCTCCTAAATTGTAGGGATTGGTCTCAGAGGCACACAAACTTATGCATGAACATGCAATCAGTTGCAGTTAACCTCTATATGTGTTCCCCACACTCTAGTGACTTGTACTGGTGGCACCAATAGCCCAAGTGGACCCAATATTAATTAATGACTCCTAAGTTAGGAAAATATAATGTAATAGACTAAGTATTGACAAGGGAGGATTATAAATCCTAACAGTTACCACTCCATAACATGCAAGAGAGGTGCACGTATGGAGTCAACTAGGTGACAACTGCCAATAAATATGCACTAATCCCTAGAAAAGAGGAGCAGGGGGGTGCATTTGTTCCTAAGGGTAGGAAAAGGGGCTCAAGTGAGACCACAAGAGTGCATGTACACCAACAAATTTATAACAAACATGTTTTCCACATAAAATTTCACAAGTTTGGTTGTAAGGTCACTTCTAAGTTGAATTTGTACCTCGTTGTAAAAGGATGTTGATTGGGTACTTTTCACACTTTATCAAACTTGAAAAGAGTCATGGTATGGAAACCTCAAGAGGGATTCACCTTTTCAACCAATATCTTATCACATTCGTTCATAAAGGGGGGTTTTTTAATTGTAAAAAATAAGGTCAATATATTGTAGGTATCGGGGGCAGGGAGTAGGGCATGGAGTAGGGCATGGAGGGTTTATAGGTATTTGGGGGTATAAAAAGGTGTATCTAGTAAAAATAGGGTTTTTTTAATTGGAAATATCTATTGGGAGGGGGATCAACAAAAGGATTTTGGTGGTACTTTATCAATGTCAAGTGAAATTAGGAGTATTCTTTAATATCCCATGAAGGAAGGCGCTATGGCATAGTTTCACTAAGTGAAGACCCCGCGGGAAACCTATCCATAAAAAAATTCAAAATTAGTTGAAAAAAAAAAAACTAAAATGAGGTATCATGAGATAAAAATAATTTGAACATTAATATAAAGGAATTACTAAAAAAATTCAATCTTTTTATTAAGCTTCACACCCAAAGATCACATTTTAAAGCATTCCATACTCACTCGAAAAAGTATACATTACTTAACAAATATCAAGCATCAACTACCTCAAATTTAGGCAATGATTTGATAATACACTAAACCCTAAATCAATGAACTTTGGGTTTTCTTTTGTAGTTACCCAAATAAATTGACTAGCTTCAATCATTTAACCAAACCCTAAATTAAGGAACTTTGGGTTTTCTTTTGTATTTATCCAAAATTACCCAATAAAATTGATAAGTTTCAATCATTTAACACAATGATGGGATAGGTAATCCCTAAGTTAATGTGCAAAATTACCCAATAAAATTGATAAGTTTCAATAATTTAACACAGTGGTTGGATAGGTAATCCCTAAGTTAATGTTCATTTTGCAAGGATAAAGTTATCTCAAAGACACGACAACCATTTATCTACACACCAACATACCTAAACCTTTCTAATTGACAAATCATTTTTGTATGTGTTGCACCAAAACGGAAGTGTTCTCCATCAAACACATGTTGTGCCAAGAGCTTGGACATGAAAGAGACATTTTCCTCTATATCTCATGCAATGCTTCAAACTGTCACGGTTAATTGTCATAATTGTTTTTAATTTGTATTTAAGTACCAGATACTTCAATTAAATTTAGAAAAAGTGTGATATACATAAGAGATCTTCTGGGTGTATTATATATGTTTGAATTAGTAATGTAAAAGGATATTTATGTTGTTTTTCTTAATTTGTATGATGTTATATGTTTAAATTAGTAATGCAAAAAGATAGTCATGTTGTTGCTCTTCATTTGTATGATGTGATGATGTAAATGGTTATAAATGATGTATTTTATTATGGTTTTATTAAATTCTTATAATGATATTATGTTTTTTTAAGCACTTTTTTTTAGATGTTTCAAGTAAGACTTGATAATGAAAATAGAAGTTTCTTTAAAAAAACTATATTACATTGATCTAAATTACAATGATTGAAAAATGAAAAATATGTAGATGGATGAAAGATGAGATAGATAACGACCAACTTTATAGAAATGAAGAGAGTAAAACTTTAAATTATATTTGGAGACAATCAAAAAGGAAAAGTTACAAGTTCTTATGGAGTAGAAATTATTTGTAAACAATGGACTTACACGGATCCTCCACTAAACAAAAGTATGGTCTATGTTCTCAATGTTATATAGAAAGTTTTGTTCTTTGGAATGGCTTCAAAGATGGTTCTCAGTGTAACTTGGTACTAATTACTTCAAAAATATTTTTGAAGATGACAACCAAACCAATCTGGCAGCTCAATTAAAAGTTCTTCGCCTCTACCCTTCTTTTATCAAAGATTCTAAGGCTGAGATCTTCAACAAGCCGGTCACTTTACTGGAGGTTGAAAGGGCACTTAAAACTTTCAAAAAAGATAAGGCTCCTGGGCCGAATGGATGGCCTGTGGAATTCTATTTGACCTTTCTTGATCTCTTGGGCCCCCTGCTAGTCAACCTTGTGGAACACTCTAGAATTCATGGTAAAGTTGCCCCTGCTATAAATTCCACTTTCCTAGCCCTGATTCCTAAACTGGATTTGCCTATTTCTTTTGCGGATTTTCGTCCTATTTCACTCTGTAATCTCTGCTATAAACTAATCTCGAAGATTGCTGCCTTGAGGCTCAAACCCTTCCTGGACTCTTCCATTTCCTCACAGCAGTTTGGTTTCCTAAATAAATGACAAATCTTTGAACCCATTGCCATAGCTCAGGAGGTCCTTCATACTGTCAAAATCCATAAGAGATCTGCTCTTATACTAAAATTGGACCTATCAAAAGCGTTTGATAGAGTAAACTGGACTTGCGTTCGTCTTATACTCATCCAGATTGGGGTTCCACTTGTTGGTGTTAATTGGATCATGGGGTGCATCTCTTCAGCAAATTTTTCCATATTTGTCAATGGTTCCCCCTCTTCCTTCTTTCCAGCCTCTCGCGGTATCAAACAGGGCTGTCCGTTGTCTCCTCTTTTGTTCATATTGGTTATTGAAGGTCTCAGCCTCTTGATTGCGGAAGCCAGAAGAGCTGGTAAAATAAAAGGCATCAAGATATCTACCCAACTCTTTCTCACACATCTACTTTTTGTAGATGATTTTCTTCTTTTCGGCATGGGATCATATGATGATTGGCTGGCTTATAAAGAAATACTAGACAATTTCTGCGAAGCTTCTGGCGTGTGTATAAATTCCAATAAATCTTGTTTCCTGCACAATGATTTGAATGAGGATCTTCTCAATTCCATTTCCAGTATATTGCCATATATATTTGATCATCTTGATAACGGATTTGTTTATCTCGGATATTTCCTTAAACCTTCGGGCTATATGATAAAAGATTGGCATTGGCTGGTTAAAAAATTTGAAAAAAGCATTTCTCATTGAACGAACAGGTTTCTGTCATTAGGTGGTCGCCTGGTGCTTATCAGATCGGTTCTTATAGGTATACCTGTGTATTGGTTGTCCCTCGTGCCCATACCTGTTTCCATCTTGGATAAACTCCGTAAACTCATTTTCTCCTTTCTCTGGGGCAATACTTCAAATTATAAAAAGTTTCATCTCACTGACTGGCAACTTCTGGCTCGTCCGACATCCCTTGGGGGATGGGGGATTAAACATTTACCCAGCTTTAGTCTATCTCTCAGAATGAAATGTTTTTGGCTGGCCATAAACAGTAATGGCATATGGCATCATCTCATCTCGGTGAAGTATCTGAAAAATAGGCCTTTTTCTTCCTGGCTTAGAGAAAAAAACTTCAAATTCTGGAATCCATCGTTAATCTGGAATGGTTTTATGAAATCCCTACTGTGGATTGGAAAAGGGCTAATATGGCTAGCAGGAGATGGAAACTCCATTCGTATTGGGGCCGATCCGATTGTGGGTATGGATTCTTCTTTCATTCTTCCAAAAGCGTTGAGAGAGTATTTAGAGGACTATGGAATTAGCTATCTGTCCGATGCCTGGAATTATACCACCTCAGACTCAGGATTTTGGTTTTCTACTAAGGATTTAGATCTGACAGGTGACTGGAAATTGTCTTGGGAAAAATACATCAGGGGTTTGGAATATGGCAGAATAGGTCTTAATAACCAGCAAGATTCTCTGCTATGGTCTTTTAACAAATATGTGGGGTCTTTAATAGCTTCAATTGGTTATGATAGCATATTCCAAGCTAAAGAGTATGAACATCAAGATCTCGTCCTAAATTTCCTTTGGACTCTGCGCGTTCCCTTGAAGATTATTTGTTTTATTTGGCTCTTATCGCGTGAACGTATTTTAACCTGGGACCATCTGCAGCATAAGGGTTTCCAAGGTCCAGCTAGATGTAGTCTATGTAAAAAGAATATCGAAGATATACCTCATCTCTTTCTGACCTGCCCATTTAGTATTGCTGTTATTGCTCATTATGCTGCCAAGTTTAAATTTACCTGGCCAAATTGCAATTCGGTCTCTTCCTTCTTGGCTCTTTGGTATAATACTCCCCATCGATCTGCCTCTTATAGATATCTGCCACTTTTCATTTTTTGTGGCATATGGCTACTTCGAAATCAGTGTCTGTTCGAGGATAAGTTTCCTGTCTACCATTCCCTCATTTCTAGAATTGATCATTTCCTCATCACATACCCTGCTCCTGTAAAAGCACAAAAGTTTCAAGTCATTGGATCTAAGCCTGGCTTGGCCTTCCCTTGTGGTTTTTTTGACGGTGCCTCAGCTGGTAACATTGGAGGTTCTGGTTTCCTGATTTATTTAAATGAAACACATTATTTCAGTTTTGCTATGGGCTGCGAGCGTAGTACTAATACTAGAGCGGAATTGCTGGCTCTTTGGGCCACTCTCAGAGTTTGTTTGCTGATGGGTTTACCCATCAAATTGATCTATGGAGATTCTTCGGTTATCATATCATGGCTCAATGGATATTCTGCACTTGATGTTCCAACACTGATGCACTGGTGTGGAGACATAAAAAAAATGCTTTCTTCTGCCCCGCATGTGATCTTCAAGCACATTTATCGTGAGCATAACTCGTTGGCAGATGTTCTCTCGAAGGAGGCCATAATCTTAGATATGGGCCATGGAAGATTTACTGAATCTCTGGATGGGTCAGTCATCAATGATGGCCATTTTGATCTATATTAGACTTGCTGTTCATTATATCAGCTCTTTGATTTTTGCAGTGATTGATTTTACTATATATGATGTTTTGGGAGACCTCCTTGCCAGCTTGTTTTGCTCTTGATAGTATGCACTTGATGATCACACTCGATATTATATCATTGATTTCTGACCTGAGTATACTCAGGAATGATGAGAAAAGTCTGCGACGATCAGACTTTAGTTCTATTGTCTCTTGATTAGCTGTATCTGTCATGTGTTATGTACTTCAGACTTTCCTATGAGTATTGTTGTTTTTGAACAGTTATCATACTACACAGGGATGGCGATGTAAAAGATGTCTTTTGATTATTTTTTAAATAACAAAGGCTGGTATTTTTTCCTCTGAAAAAAACTTGCACTCAACCACTAGCTATATGTTCTCAATGTTAGATAGAAAGTTTTGTTCTTTGGAATGGCTTCTAAGATGGTTCTGAGTGTAACTTGCACTCAAGCACTAGCTATATTGCAAATAATGATTAGTCCAATAAGAAAAACAAGGAGTATACAAAACACGCACTAGCTATATTGCAAATAATGATTAGTCCAATAAGAAAAACAAGGAGTATACAAAACACGCACTAGCTATATTGCAAATAATGATTAGTCCAATAAGAAAAACAAGGAGTATACAAAACACTGTATCAATAAGAACTATGTTCTAGGTGCAATAAGAACTATGTTCTAGGTGCAACCCCTTTGCTTCGTCCAATAAGAAAAACAAGGACTATGCAAAACACTGTATCACTAAGAACTACGTTCTAGGTGCAGCTCCTTTGCTTGATGTATGCTACAAGAGGACTTAATTAGTCATTGCGGATGCAACTCCAATGTGTTGAGGTTGAACTCCATCAATGTAATTACTGCTATGTTCGAAACTAAGTGCAAGTGTCTTCAGTTCATGGAGTTCATTGCATAAATGGATGCTCAACATTCACATTCTGGATTTGGCCTATGCAAACTGATTTATTTCAGTGCTCATGGGTTTAGTGAATGCCAATACAAAATCAAGAGGGAATAAATATTTTCATCTTCTTAGGAGCTCGAATTCTGGCTGTAGTCAATTATTGACCAGGCATACTGGTTTGGACACTATGGCAGTGACCAGGTAGACAATGATGAGCTATTACCAATGCCCAACAATTATAGTAATTGAAACATGAAGTAAAATCCCCCGCGAGTATGGCTTTCATTGTAATTCTATTCACCAATTTCCGGTGCCTTTCCAAGGTGTCAGTGTTGTTCTTAAACACTGTATAAACCAACACTGTAATAGAATGCTTTAGCAACCGTTGTTGTTATTATTATTATATGGCAATCAAAAGCTACTCCACAAATTTTGCCACACTTCATAGCGGCCAACGCTGCACAAGATAGAGGAAAACGAATTGCCTTTGTATTTTTTTCATTAAAACGTTTTTCTCCTTATCCAATGCCAAAAGGCAGTCCATCAAGCAAGCATTCCATTTCTGTCCAAGAGAAACGATTTTGTGCCTTTGCATAAGCGATTGTGTGGTTGGTTCTCTTGGCTGCATAAGTTTAAATGGGAAATAAGAACGTCCAAGCTAATAGGAAACCTAATGGTGTATGATGCAAACAACCCAGCGTCCTATATAAATGACCAAGCAATTATAAAAACGACTCAGGCAACACAAATTTGCCTTAGGAGATGAAGAAGATGCCCAAGCAAGAGGGATATGCCCAAGTTCGGCAATGGAAAAGGATTGTCCAAGGGAAGGAAAATTCGTGAAAGATTCCAATTTGGCACTTACTACAGAAAAGCAACAGCTCTTTCATCATGGCCATTGATGTCAAAATCCAAAGTGGAATGGACTCCATGTATCCTTTGACTGTTTAAATAACCAAACAATGAACAAAACGATTTCATTGTGATGAATTTCGGTAATGGATCATCGATTTGACTAAGATGAGTTTTTTTAAGCAATGAATCAACGAGTATTCATAATACTTTGATGACTTATATGTGAATTACAGGCGTGCCAAACCAAAACCATGAATTCAGCATACAAAGCCATCGACTTGAATAAAAGGAGTGAATTAATTTTTATTAGAATGCCTACTGTCTCTAACCTCATCGAGTCACACAAACTGAGAAATGAAATGCCAAAACTTATTCAATACAACAAAGAATAGAACATGTAATCACACAAATTGCTGACCAATGAAATGCCAAAACTTATTCAATATAACAAAGAATAGAACATGCCATATAGAACTGCCAAATACAAAGTTAAAACACACCATGAAAATACAAAGTGTTTGCTTTGAAAACCCAAACAAGAAAGCCAACATTCATTGGTTGTTCAGTGTTTCACCAGCAACAGGCAAACAGCCCTTAGATAATCTAAGTGCAAGGAGAGTGTCCATAAAAAAAAGTTCTTCACCAGCAACAACAGGCAAATATCCCATAGATAACCTAAGTTCTAAGTGCAAGGAGAGTGTCCATAAAAAAAGTTCTTCTTCACCATTTAACAGGCAAATATCCCATAGATAAACTAAGTGGATAGAACTGATCTTTTAGTTCTCATTCCTCCATCTATCATACTTTCCTATTCTATCCTTTTTGTTTTATTTAATTCATTTTTTTCTATTTTTCTTTCTTATTTTATTTTTTGTTTTATTTAATTCATTTTTTTCCGTGCTTTTATGGTCTTTTATGTCCTATCTGACCTTCAATTTATTATCAAATTACATTGCAAGGCCTTTGATTTTTTATTAAATTATATTGCGAATAGTAAGTCTTACAACCATTTAAATAGATTTGTTTTTATGAATAGGATGTTTCAATGTGCATGGAATTTTTAGTTTAACGTTGAGATGATTTTGATGTTACTATATTTTTCAGATACTTTTGTGATGAGAACTGAACTGATCCATGGACCATGTACTTTTTTATTTATGAATAGCAAAAGTACATTTTTTTCTGCTTAGAAAAAACCATTCAATTATTCAAGTCCATTTTAAATCACATTAAAATGACTAATTAAATCATGAGTTTGAAACTAAGAACAAGTGTTTTAATTCATAAATTTATTACTGAATCCATGTTCAACATTCATAGGCTAATTAAATCATTTAATTCATAAGTATATTACTGAATCCATACTCAACATTCATAGGCTACTTAAATCATTTAATTCATAAGTTTATTACTGAATACATGCTCAAGTTTATTACTGGATCCATGCTCAACATTCATAGGCTAATTAAATCATGAGTCTGAAACTAAGAGCAAGTGTTTTAATTCATGACTTTATTACCTGAATCAATGCTCAACATTCATATTCTCCACTTATGAATAATTCAATTTAGTTAGGCTCAGCTTGTGCAAACTGAGTTATTTCAGCTCTTGGGTTTAGTGAATACCAATGCAAAATCAAAAAAATAATAAAACTTTGAATCTGTGTATGAGTTCGAATTATGGCTCTAGTGAATTGTTGACATGGCATACGGGTTTGGATACTATGGCAGTGACCAGGTAGGTATAATGAACTATTACCAATGCCCAACGATTCTAGCAAATGAAATACGAAAATAAAATGGCCAGCAAGGATATGTCTTTGTTTGCAACGAAAGAGAGGTGACAGATAATTATAATCACGAATTTGTGGCGGCTTTCCCAGGTGTCATTGCTGTTCCTGAAAATTGTATAAGCCAACTTGTTATTAGAATGCTCCAGCAACCAATGTTATTATTATTATAATATGGCGATCAAAAGTTACTATACAATTTTTGTAATGCACAATGCTTCCACAATATAGAAAAAATCGGATCATTGCCTTTGTCTTCTCTGTTTTTGTCGTCGATAACGTTCTCCTCCTTCTTGTCCAAAGCTCAAATGCAGCCCGCCCATAGAAAAGCTGACTGCGGTTGCAAACGGCCAGCAAGGTAGAGAAATGGACCAGGCAATTATAAAAACGCCCCAGGGAAACTAGGCAAGAGGTAGACGACGCCCAGCAAGCAAGTGAACGCTTAGTAATGGCAAAGAATGGTCGCGGGAGAGAGAAACTCGCCCAGGGGTCCAACTTGGCAACTTGCTATAGAAGAGCAACAACTCTTTCATCACGGCCATCGATTTCTTAATCCAAAGTGGTTAGATTTAACCAAACAATGAACAAACGATTCCATTGTGATGAATTTTGGCAATGGATGACTGAGACGAGTTTTTGAGCCATGACCAATAACTATTCAGAATGCTTGAATAAATATGTGAATGGAGTTACAGGAGTGCTAAACTAGAATAAAGAATTTAGCGTACAAAGCTATCGATTTGAATCGAGGAGTTCCATTAAAATGATGTCGAACTACCATTTGTATCTAATGCCACCGCGTCACACAAACGGAGAAATAAAATGCCCAAACTCATTGAATATAACAATAATAGAACATGTCATATAAAAATATGAAATGTAGAAGCCAAAGCAATTAAAACACAATGTTAAGCAACCATCTTAGTGTTTTATTTTGGCGAGTTCAAAATTAAGAGTTCAGTGCCATATGAAATCATGCTAAGTGAAATGGGGTGGCTTCTATTAAAGCAATAGTTGTGGTGAGACTCATAAAATATCTAAAAAGAGTTGAACAAATGAAAGAAGGTAGATGGCCTAAGGTTGTCTTTAACCAGCGTAGATCCAGCTTTACCCGGCTCTATTATGCGCCGAGAGGGATCAAATATTTCGAGGTGCAAACCCTGCTTCAACAATTGCACTAAACCCTTCTTGGCGAGCTTTCAACTTATCATAATTATGGCTCATCGTAATTAATGTTTAATTAAAGTTCGATAAACCAAAAATGGTCTTACTCGAAATTAATAACTACCATCGACATTTTTTACCAGTTAGTTGATTCTCTTTTTATCCAATATAATATTCTTTTAAATATTATTCTATTCCTCTAATTTATGCAAATGACCATTATAGATAATCAAATAATATTTATTTCATAATTAGAACTTTTCTAATATTAAATTATATAATTAATAATAGAATATATTATAAATAATAATCAACTATTCTTACGCTTTACCAAGTTTAATCTCATTTTATAAATCTTAAATTGGCGAAGCTTTTTTTTAATATTATTATATTTTTATTTTCGATTTTAATCAGTTTATGAACGGTTATTTTTGGAGGTAGGATGTCCGCTTAAAACTTTTAGAAAAAAAAAACTTTTTATTTAAAAAGGCTTCGAAATTTTAACAAAATTCATATCCTATAAAACGCTTTAAAAACTAAGCCACTCTGAACTTGAAGATAAGTGATGCAACTTCAGCAGCGATCAGTTACAGAAATATTTAGCGAGTCCATGGCTTCCGAGGGCGATCATAAGGGGTGCATGGAGAAGCAGCCTAAATTAACATTGTTTGGAATGGATCTCACCGAACGATACTCTACTTTCAGCCTTGATCAGCCTGTACAGGGTTTCGGAGAACAAATCCCTGCAAAGAAGCTCGGTCATAAAATGGTGCCAGAGTTGGAGAATAACCGGGGCCCCAACTTTCTTTTTTCCAACAAAGAGGGGTCCGCTTTCAAGAGCTAGAGCTCCGCCCATGGCTTCGAACGCCGCAATTTTGTTGTGTCTAACGCAGATCAGGGTTCTACTTCCAGGAGCTCAAGCTCAGCCGAGGGCTCCGAAAGCCGTATCTTCCGTTGCCGCTATTGCTCAAGAAAGTTCTTCAATTATAAGGCACTTAGAGGCCATCAGAAGGCCCATAAGGAGGAGTGGACTGCAAGCAAATCGAATGCCGGAATGAACAGGCTACCAACTAACTTCTTTCAGTATCCTGTTGTAGGGCAGAATCCTGCCCATGCTATATATGCTTCCAATGGTATACTTCTTATACAGTAATTCAATTATACAGTCTTTTTCTTGACAGAAAAAGATTGTATATAAAGAGATAAGCAAATTTATATAATTTCTCTTGAAGTGAAAATCGCAAATTGCAGATAAAGAGATAATGTGCTTTGCTGGAACTAAGCTGGAGATCAGTTCATAATTGCTGCATTATTAGAAGTGAAAATTGTAGAAGGGAAAATCCAGATGCCAAAACAAAATCCCTCTCGGCGCATGATAGAGCCGGGTAAAGCTGGATCTACGCCAAAACAAAAACAAAATCCAGATGCCAAAACAAAAACAAAATCCAGAAATTGCAGATGGATTTTGGTGCTCGCCATCAATCACAGAAATGGACTACGGGGGAGAATACATCAAATACTATAATAATCTACTCGTATCAATTTCTATAATTCAATCGTTTCTCATATGCATACTTGATATAGAATAAGGATGAGAGCAAACATGTTTGAGACGCTCAGAAAACGCGGTCGTGAGGCCGAGGCTCTGCAGGACTCCATTGACATCAGGGAGCACAAACGCTTCCACCGCGAAGAAACAGAACGGTTTATTCAGTTACCGCAATTAGACGAAACGTTATCAGTCGAAGACAAAGAAGAATACACTCCCAGTGAGGAGCTCGTAAATGGAATCATGAGCTCGGTTGCAACATTGGAAGTGTGTATAGGTGTTTTGATTTACTTACAAATATATA
>LPNX010943995.1:65308-75887 GCA_001517045.1 Pseudotsuga menziesii
CTAAAAATTGAATATTCGTTTTTCCCCATCTTGGAAGCTATATCCACGAATGGATGGACCTTAGATCATGGCTGATATCAGACGCTTCTGGTAGAGATTTGAGTTGGCTTTGCATTGGGAAAGTTGTTGTAGATAGGGGAAGGCACGGAGGGAGGAACGGGCCCTTTGGGTAACATGGTGAATACTTGGGTAACATGGTGAATACTGTTTTGAAGGCCTTCTTTCCACTAATATCAGATGGGAGGAGATCTGATTGTAATTTCTGATGCAGATCAGGTCCGTTAATTTCCTGAGTATGGCCATGATCATCATGTTGCCTGTGATAATTAATATCCATTGATGGAGGAGACTTCGATTCATGAGCAGGGAAAGGACGGGCTCCTGAACATTGCGCGATCATGCAGAGAAGTATAGCCAGACATGGTATAACTAGTGATCTGTAATTGGGCAATTAGCTGATGAAGAAGAATACGCTCCCAGTAAGGAGCTCGTAAACGGAATCATGAGCCGGGTTGCAACATTGGAATGGAAGTGTGTATAGGTGTTTTGATTTACTTACAAATATATATATATATAGACGTAAGATTATTAATTATTAATCTGACTTGTATATATATATATATATATAGATAGATAGATAGATAGATAGATAGATAGATAGATAGATAGATAGATAAGCCGACTTTTTTATGTGACACGTGTCATCTCCACGTTGAGCACGGAATCACACTTCTACCTCATACCGGGCTGTAGAATGCGCCTCTCGGCGCAATGACATATTGTGCAAAAGAAAGAAGACTTGGATGTTAGCAAGTGGGATATGTGCTTGAGCACATGTCCTCCGAATAGTAAAGAAATAAAGGCTTTTGTTATCAATAAGTTCCACAAGCGAACTTGGGATAAAGAGTTAGGGAGAAAGAGAAAGTATTATATTGAAGAGTTTAACCTTACCTACAATCAACATCAAAAAGCGTACATAGGGGGCAATATACCTTGGAAAACCAAAATTCTCATTGCTCAATTAAGAATTAATTCCCATCAACTCCGTTGTGAGCCCGAGCGCTGGAAAAAGCCAAAAGAAGCTCGGGGAGAAAGAGTGCGTATTTTTTGCACCGCTGGTAAGGTGGAGACAGAAAAACACTTCATTTTAGAGTGTGAATCCTTTAAGGACAATAGGGACAAGTATGCAAAGGTCTTGGCGGATAAATCTTGGGATGAGTTATTTAACGGGGGGGGGGGGCGTGGAAAAATTGGGGGCGCTCATCATCAAGTTGAACAGACAAAGGATTGAATTGCAGAAAACAGTGTGCAAGTTGGTCTGTCCCATAGGCTATTCTTAGCCTCGCGGACATTAAATTGTTTCCTTCCTTCCTTCCTTTGACACTCTCCTCTCTTAAACTAACCAGAAACAAAAACCCCTAAATAATATATATATATAAGAGTTGTGGTTAATGGAAAGGCCAAAGAATTGAACTTTCAATTTCCATTTCTCTCTCTTTTCCTTTTTTGTTTTATTTGTTTTATTATGATGAATCACTATTTTCCTTTTTTATTCATTATACATCGTAGTGTTTTATATTGTTTTATTTAATTCACAATTTTCATCCCTAGTCTTATTTAACTATATACCCGATAATAAGCATGCACGGGTGTGGCCCATTGGCGGTTCCGTTGTTATGAAGTCACTTGTTGTAAATTGGAAGTCACGAGATTAATCCCACCCGGGTTTACCTGTGTTCCATGTCTTGCAGCGAATGTGGGGCACCTAGGTTTATAGTGGTAGCGGGAATGGATCCCTGGACCCCGTGTCACACGAGTACCAGCCCGGCCCTAGTTGTCAATTCCCCTAGTCAAAAAAAAAACTATATACCCGATAGTAATTCTTACAACCACTTAATTGTTAGGATCCATTTAGGATCAACAAAAAGACTGTAATCTTTTGTATTGTTTTATTTAACTATATATCTTATATTTAACTATATATCCTATAGTAAATCTTACAACCACTTAATTGTTAGGATCCAAAAAAGAAAAAGAGAGGAGAGCATTCATTTAGTGAAATGGCATAAAATAGCTAAATCCAAGGAATTTGGGGGTTGGGACTCAAAGATATACACATTTTGGGAAGGCATTGGTTGGTAAGAACTTGTGGCACCTTACACTTAGTGATGGGTTTTGGAATGAAGTCACTATTTAGAAATATAATGAAATAGCATTTATTGAGAACTGGATCAAAAACCCTTCCAAAAAAATCCATAATGTGTATATTGTCTAGAAATCAATGGTCTTAACTTTTTTTTAATTGGGAATTGGTTGGTTTGGAGGGTTAGCAATGGGGAGAGGGTTCAAGAACGATCTGATTCTCAGATTGGCAATGGGCATGCTTATAAATTATATAATTCTTTAATAGCATTTCTTCAAGATAATAATTTGTGATATGGCTCACGAAGCATCTCCTAACCTCACAACTATATGGAAGCATAAATGGAAAGGAGTAGGTTTTCTAGGCCTCGAGGGGGTAAAAAATGTGGGACGGGAGGGATACATAACAAATCTCAATTCGATCCATGTACTTATTAGAGAAATGGAAAACAAATTGGTCTAGGATAAGAACCTGACACTTGGTATTTACACACCCATATTAGGATATAAAGCTACCTTTGATACTGAAAGGCCATAAGAAGTGCAATGGTGGTGGTGGAAATAATTGTAGCAGATCAAATCTCTCTTTGAAAAAAAGGATCTTTAGGTGATTGGGAAGCAAGAATAAGGTACTAATTTGAGAGATTATTTAGAAGAGACATAAGAAAGGTCTAAGGTGTACCATATAGCCAAGCAAATTATCCATCATCTTCTAATATTTTGTCCATATACTATTGAAGATCTTGGTTGATTCGGACTTGTTGACAGATGTAACAAATGGATGTAAAGGGTAGTCTACCAAAGAGTGCTTTAAGAATTGTTATTAAAAGAAAGAATTAAAAGAATGCAAATCCCTTTTCTTGATTGTATCTTCGGGTGTATGGTTTGTAAGGAACATGAATATTTTTAAGGATTGATAGAAAAAAACGTGTTACTTTTAAGTAAAACCACAAGGAGATATGTTGAAAATATGAAGAAAATAACAGTTTTTGTCATGACAAATATGCCAACCCAACCATTATAGTTTATTTTTTTTCTTGAAATTATATTGATTGGATTTTTTTTTTATGAGGCCCATTTTAGTTGGCTCTTTTTCTTATGAGACCCATTTAGACCCCAAATTTGCTCTAATGATTAAGGGAATTGACAGTTGGGGTTGGGATCATACTCGTGTGACACATGGTCAGTTCTAGTATGCTACCACTATACCCCTAGACGTATCAACGTTACCCCATAGACGACACACAAAGCTTGGTCAAGATTTGAACACATGACGTTACAAGGAGTACCTTAACAATGCACCCTATCACCAAGTGGTCTACACCTCTGTGGACAAGGTTTACCGGTGGTAAGACACGTTGCAAATTTGGGAGCCCACGTGTCTTATTCAGACATTCATGATCTTATAGCCACTTGTAAACCTTTTTTGAGAGTATGTTTGTGTTAGAGTTGAGTGAAGAATAAGTATATGGAAAATGATATCTCATGAAAAGTTAAAACTTCTTTCAACCTCCTTCTAAATAAGACTCAAGTCAATTTTCCATTTTGAAACGTCCCTTCATCGAACTTATAACCACAATGTAGTCACTAAATTTGTAGTTTTTACATTCTTTTCTCAACATCCAACTTGAAGAGAAGTTTCAAGGCTAACAATTTTGTAAAATTATTCGAGCTCCAACCTAGGCTAGCCTTAAAATTAAAAATATGGGTATCATTGAGGAACAATATGCCTCCTACTCAGGGACTTCCTTGGCTTACCCTATAAAAATATCTCTAAGATCTAGACCTATCAATTGGGTCATGATATAATTGTCTAATAGGCTAACATGTGACAAGGATTTAATGTTGGAAAACATAGTCCTAATTGTGATGCACATTGAAAAGGAGGAACTAAAGGTATTTTTTGTTTTTCGTGGGGTGGGGTCCATCAAAGTATGCAGTGAAGGTACTCATTGGATGTAGAATTGAATTTCACATCCAATGAGTTATCCTGCTCAAAATTTGATCAAAACCACAAGGAGATATGTTGGAAATATGAAGAAAAAAAGTAGTTTTTTTTCTTTTATTATTCCAAAATTCATAAATATTATTTTATTGTTTCAACTATTATTTTATTGTTTCAACTATTATTTTATAATTTTCCTTAGGAAACCCATTTTAGACCTCAAATTTTCTCTAATGAAAGGGCGAGGCTCCCAAAAACTATAGCTGAAAGGGTGAGGGCCCTTCAGGTGGGCCCCCTAGAATTATTATTGTGGATGTAGCAAGCATAGGGCACTAATTGTCGAGGTTGTAAACCACGCAACAACAAAAAAATTGTATCTATAATTTGGCAATCAAATTGTTATTAGTATATTCATGCAAACATCATAAAAACTTTATTTTAATAAAAAACATTGATTTTGTTGTCAAAAATTAATCACAAAGAGACAAACCATTTTGAATTATTTATGTTGCTCTAGCTTTCACTTAACAATAGTTCAACAAATCAAAGGACTTGAACTGTAAGAAGGGGGGGTAAAGACATAATACTAGAAGATGACCACATCAAGCATTCTTCGTTATGATGGCACGAAAGGGAAAAATAGGGCAATCAACGACCTCATCAATGCAAGACCAAAATAGGGAAATCAATGACCTCATCAATGCAAGACCAAAATAGAACAATCATGATAGATAATAAGGGGAAATCACTCAATTTGGAAATGAGTGCCGCGAAGGAAGAGATTAAATCAATGAAAATATTGTAGAGGAAACTAAGCTTCCTTGGAGAAATCATACAAACCCAGGGTAAGGACAATGGTAGATCATATTTTCTACACTCATGAAAAGAAAGAGAAATGTTAATATGGGAAGTACAGGACTAATGTCAACATGGAGGAGGCACACAATAATTCTCAATTAGAGAGGGCATAATTTGAAGCATGAAAAAATACCTTTAACAAGTGTTTGGTGTAGCTGGCCAAGGAAGGATAGGACATCTGAGGGAACGGAAACCTACTAGAAGAAAAAGAAATGGAAATTTGAGTGTATTTCGGAAGAATCTAAGACACGCAACATAGATCACTTATAAAGCATCCATTGAAATATACTAGCATGTTAAAGAGATGTTGACCACCAACAAGAGATTTTATGTTGATCAGCTTAGTGGATGATTTTCTCAATCTCTTTGTGTGGTATCCCCATACAACCTAACAAAAGATATCTTGAATGATGCAAAGGTTGTTATTTGAGTTGTGAAGGGGGTATGACCAAGAATAATTCACTGGGATAACATGTTGGCAAACTGAAACAAATAATCTAAACATCACTCAAACAAATTTGTAGCCAGGAATATAGCTCAAGAGGAAAATCGGGTATAGAAAGAGCAATGTGGTACCAAAATGAAGTTCAAGGCACAGAGAACATATAAAAGTTTGAAATCAATACCAATGTTTAGTATCAATACCAATGGTGCCCCTCTCAAGTCTTTTAGCTAAACTTTTGTCACCGAAATGTATTTGTGGCATTAGGCTTAAAAACATACTTTTTCAATACTTTAGAGACATTAAACTCCAAAACAAACTAAGTAATTAGAAGAAATCATAGATGGCATTGCTATGTCCTTCCTGTGTGGTATGCTTGATGATATGCCTCTCATATAAACCCTAGTGATTCTATCCTAGGAGGGGTTAATTTTGTTTTAAATAATATTGTATGCAATTTTTAAACTTAGGATAAAAAATCTCCTGTTTTAATTATTATATATTATAATTATATTAATTTTTGTACCTAGTGGATGTGCTAGGTGGACAAAGTGGGCGCATGAAGCCTTGTGGACCCAATGAGTTGTCATCCTAAATGGAAACCGGGAGAAAATTTAAAAATATTCATAAAGGCAAAAAAAGATTAAAAGCATGGACAAAGCAAGCAAGTACAGGAAAATCGTGAAAGTGAGAAAAGCAGGAAAGTTCAGGAAAGCAAGGAGGGAGCAGTTTCTAAAAAGGGAGAAAGGCATGTCAGTGTGAAAAGTAGGAAACAATGAGGGCACAGTTTCTGAAGGAAGAAAAGCATGTCAGTTGAGAAGGCAAGAAAGCAAGGAAGAGAAAGAAAGCAAGTTTCTATTCAACTCATGATAGCACATTGGTTGAGGAAAGTGGGCCACATGAAGAAAATTTGACCATGAAGCCAAATTTTAATATAAAATAATGATAGAACACCCCTCTCACATCTTTTGGCATTGATATTTTGTGAATGAGATAGCTCGGATGCTTCTCTAGGCTTTGGAGATGTGCCCAAGCCAATTGTGCGAGATGTGCCCCATAAAAAGTGTTCCAGCCTCCTATTCTTCATGTGCATCCTATGCATACATTGAATTCTGATTTGCAGGTCTGATCCATCCCATTCCCTAAAGGATCTAAGCCTCCAATATTGAAGCAAAGAACTATGTAATTTGTTCTGGATTCGGGAGGTGTATCGGCTACAAGGAATCAGTAGAAGGGTTGTGCCCCTCCTGTGAGAGTTACAATCTGATTCAGCAATCCTCTAGGGGCATATGATTTTCTTCATTAATATTCAATGTTGATCCGCAATTCTATTCCTTCTTATGTACTTTCCTTGAAGGATTTGCTCCAATGATGTTAAAATTCATGAAGTTGAGCTTACTTGAAGTTTTGGAATTGTAATTATCAATATGTTGCAATAAATAAGATGGAGGATATTTATTTTTCCCTTAGTGATATATTTAATCACTTATAAATGACTGATTTTGAGTCAGTAAGTCTTTGAGGCAGTTTGGGAGTCTCAATTTCCAAGACTATATCTTTGTGCGCTTAAAATTAACTAGTTTTGTTATAATTATTACATGAAGTTACATGTAGTGTTAGACACAATGACACATTGAGAGGGGGGGTGAATCAATGTGTCATCAACTTCATTAATTTTCAATTCTAAAAAATGTTAGGCAAATCTCATCATTAGAATTACACTACCAAGTACATCATCATGTCATCAGCTAATCAACACATGTCATAAATATACATAAGCAAGTCATCAACAGACATTAATGATCTGTCGGACCTCAACTTGTGTGCATTAAAAGTTTGTTGTAAAAGAATGCGCGCAACAGGTTAATCAATGGAACAGCATTAATAGGAATTACATGCTCAGAACAGAAATGAAAAACCACAACACTGATAGACATATGCAAAGAAGAAAACACAGAAATAGAGTCACAAATAGAAGTTGATAACGGAGTTCACCCCCTCCTCTGGGCTACGTCTCCGAGTCCCTCTCCAATGGGTACCGATCCAATTAATCTCTTTAAGATGGTACAAAATGGTTCTGGAATCAACTTCAGCAACTAAAAACCAGAGTGCTGTACAAAGTCTTGAAGACCTCTCTTCTGGAAATTACAATTAGCATTCAAAGACAAAGAAGGCTAAACTATAACAGAAAATGTCGACCTCTACAGTAACAGCATCCAGACACGTCGCAGCAAAAGGCTCTTTAAGCTTCTCATAACAGAGAAACGATGCTCTGCGCTCCAAACCAATCTGCGTCTCTCCACCCTTGGCTGTGTATTCGCTTGTCCGTCCCTTTTGCCAACATCCTCTATTTAAGCATTTATCCAGAGGATCAGTAACGGACTACAGCTGCTATCTTCTTTATTATCGTTACAACCATATGCTAACTGAATCGTTCCATCCCTCCAAGTCACGGCCCAAGCGTTATGTTACCACGATGTTCCAGATACCGGAAACATTGCAACCGACTCCTCGCTCATGTGCCGACTCACAACACGTCGTGATGACTTGCAACTGTGTAACGTAACCGTTTAATGTCTCCACCAACTTCGCAACAATTAAAGGTCGCGGCCTATATAGACTTCGCCATATACCCGATCTACTGTCACAGCCTATAAATGTCGCGGTATATAAGGACTTCGTCGAACCATGCGATGTTCAACTTGACGGTGCGCGAACTGCGCGGCATGTGATAAGCTGCACACCATGGGGTGACTGTGCGACATGCAATAAGATGCGCACCATGCAATAGCTGCGCGACGTGCGCTAACTGTGATGCATGCCCCTGCGCGTCATACTATAACTGCGCAGGCTGCTATATAATGTTAGCATATGAGTTAAAACCGTAGATTAAAGAACCTTGTACCATATTGGATCAGTGTAATTTGAAAGATGAATAATCCACCGGATCATTCCTCCCCATTGGAGAGCTTTTGGACCACCAAAAGCCTGAATTATTCTGCAAGTAAGTGAGGGTACAGCTCCCTCACTTTTCCAATCTCCATCCATCTTGCTTTGCTAGGATGCATGCCTTTAAGCCCCACTCGAAGGTACTCAGCATTCCCCCTTCGTGAAGTTCTTACATTTCTGTCAAGAATAACATCATCCTGCAACTCTCTCATGTATTCAGGTGACAAATCATCAACTGAAGGAATCTGTATGTTTATTTCCTCATCCATGATCATAGGAGGTTCATACAGTTTAAGATTCTCAACATTGATAATTGAATAAATGTGCATGTATGGAGGTAAATTCAAGCGAAAATCATTAGTACCGATCTTTTCCAAGATCTCAAAAGGACCATATCTGATAGGCTTAATCTTTTTACCTTCACCTTTCATTCTTTCTTTGGTGATGTGTAACCAAACTCTGTCACCTACCTGAAATTGATGATCAACACGATGCTTGTCCTGCCTGGCCTTGTACTTTGCCTGGCTCTTCTCCAACTGTTCCTGAACTGCCTACTGCACTGCTTGGATCCTCTGAATGAACTTTAGAGCTTTGTATGCATCATGATGTCCATCCACTGCATCTTTGCCAAAAGAGAATTCCATCGATGTTTTTGGCAGATAACCAAAACAAGTTTCAAAAGGATATCTTTTTGTGGAAGAATGAACTGCATGATTGTAAGCATGCTGTATATACTGCAACTGCTCATCCCAAAGTTTAGGATGTTTACTACAATATCCCATGAGTCACTGAATCACTGTTCTGTTTACTACCTCTGTTTTCCCATCGGTCTGTGGATGAAAAGCTGTACTTTTCTTAAGTTTGGTATCCATAAGCTCCCATAAAGTTGACCAGAATTTTCCCAAGAACCAGCAATCTCAATCATATACAATAGACATGGGTAGCCCAAAATGTACCCAAACATTCTGAAAGAATAAATGAGTTGTTTGTTCAATAGTGATCTGCTTGTTACATGGCATTAAGATACACATTTTGCTGAACCTGTCCACAACAACATATAGGTAATCATGTCCTTTTCTAGACATAGGTAGTCCTCCTACAAAGTCCATAGAAATGCTTTCCCAAGGACGAGAAGAAACTGGAAGAGGTGTGTACAAACCCAATTTCCTATTGCTAGGCTTACTTGTTGCACACATAACACAACCTCTTATATATTTAGCTACAGTTTCTTGCATCTGAGGCCAATCACAGTAATTCTGCAATACGGACAATGTTTTACTTACACCAAAATGTCCTGCAATCAACGAACTATGTGCTTCTCGGATCACATGCACTCTCTCTTTCTCTAGTATACAGAGTTTACCGAGGTGATACAAGAGCTGATTATGCACATAATAGTTCTCTTCCTGTTTACCATGTATTAGTGATGCATATACTTTCTTAAAATATTTATCTTCTGCATACTGTTCAATATAACTTTCATGTGTTAATGAACTGTTTTGAAGAATGATTGAAGCATTTGTAGGAGGCCTTGATAACATGTCTACTACCTTATTATGAATTCCCTTTTTGTACTTAATTATGAGATGAAACTATTGTAAGAATCCCATCCATCTTAAATGCCTACTCTGTTGTATTTTAGTTTGAGATTGTAAATATTGAAGTGGCTGATGATCAGTATGTATGACTGTCTCTTTTCCCATGATATAATGTTTCCACTTCTTCACACTCTGTACTAAAGCATACAACTCTTTGTCATAAGTTGGATAGTTACTTACCGCAGTAGAGAACGTTTCTAAATGGTAACAGACTGGCTTCCTTCCTTGCATCAAAACGGCTCCCATGGAAAACCCGATGGCATCGGTTTCGATCTCAAACGGCTGCTGCAAATCTGGCAATGTCAGAACTGGTGTTGTGCTAATATTTTCCTTCAAATTGTCGAAGGCTCTCTGATGTTTTCCTATCCACTGGAAAATTTCTTTAATGCTTGTCAACGCATGTAAAGGCGCAGCAATGGAGGAAAACCCAGAAATGAATTTCCTCCAATACTGAACCACACCCAGAAAACTTCTGATTTCAGTAACGGTGTTAGGCCGTGGCCAGTTTACAATGACAACAACCTTGGCTGGGTCCACTCGCAGGTGGTCTCCACCAATAATATGGCCCAAATATACTAAAGAAGTTTTAGCAAACTCACATTTAGACATTTTTACATAAAGCTTCTCCTTCTTCAGTACATCTAA
>LPNX010943995.1:76086-199715 GCA_001517045.1 Pseudotsuga menziesii
TTAGCAACCCAACCTAGAGGATAGGGCTTTTCATGAGGCACAGTAACTAAATGCAATTTCTTAACCACTTCTTTTGATATCAGATTTACTTGTGAACCACTATCAAACAATGTATCAATCTTTGTGTGATTTTCAATGACATGAACATGAAACAGTGCACTTCTATCTTTATCATTTTGCTTAGAAGTAGATGGCAGACTTGTACTTGCACTATAACTAGATTGTGCATCAATGGGAAGTGAGATACTTTTATCCTTACCTTGGATTTCGACAGATGTAACCTTTGTTTCATCGCCTGAGTCGGATCCCAAGTCTTGAATAACTGCTGCAGTAGCTTTTGCTTTTCCTTTATCTTTGTTTCCTCCGTACTTCTTTGGTCTTAACTCCGGATGAAGTTTCCAACATTTAGAAACATCATGTCCCTTCTGACAATGCGAACATGTAGGCTTTTCACCCTCTTTCTTAACAGTAGCCATCTTCTTTTTCCCCTTATCTTTACCTTTCGATTTGCTATCAAACTTAAATGATTTCTTCACAAAATTATCATTAGCATGCTTACCCCTGGCTTCTAAATGGGTAGCTTGAACACATACATCATCCAAATTACTGGGATTAAACATCAACAAAGTATGCTTCAAATAAGAATGCATGCCACCAATGTACTTAAGAAGAGTTTTCTGTGTATCTAATGAAGCATTTAATGCAATAGCCCTCTTTCTGAATTCATGAGTATAATCTTGAATGCTTTGTCCTTTAGCTTGTCTAAACATTTTCCAACTCATGGTTAATTGCTGCATGTGACCTAAAGGATAAAATTGATTCTTTAATACTTCGATGAATTCATTCCAAACTGAAATAATTTTACCATTCTTTCGAAGATCTTGCTGAATCTTGCTCTCCCACAAAGTAAGAGCCATTCCACTCATTCTCAAAGTGGCCAATTGAATCCTGGAAGGGTCATCAGTAATGCCCTGCACCCTGCAATATAATTCAAGCTGCTTGATCCAATTGTCTAACTTTTCAGCATCTAAATATCCATTTCAAATTGGTAATTCAAATTTTACATCCAATTTGAAATAAGGCATATTCGAATTTGCATTAGCATTATGTGAATGAGAAGCATGAGAAGAAGAGAAATTTTGAGTAGTATCAAGAGGATCACCATCACCTCCTACTCCTTTACCCTTTTCTTCCGGCTTCACTTCTGCATCTCTGGATGAAGATCCTTCTTCTTTCTTCTTCCTTTCTGCTCACTCATCGAGTAGAATTTCCATCATGGCTTTCATGCTCATAAAAGCCTCCAGAAACTCATTTTCAGAAATAACAGGTTTTTCCCGTTTAGTATGTCCTTCTTCTTCCCCTCTAGGAGAAGACATGGTTCTTGAGAATGTTCTTCTTGAGCCAACCTCAGGGTCTCCTTCAACTAATTCTCCTTCACCACGCTTTAACCTGAACCTGGTAAGCATTCACAAACTTGCACAAACAGTCAACCAGCTCTGATACCATAATATGATCCGTAGGACCTCAACTTGATTGCATTAAAAGTTTGTTGTAAAAGAATACGATCAACAGGTGAATTAATGGAACAGCATTAACAGAAATTAAATGCTCAGAACAAGAATGAAAAACCAGAACACTGATAGACAGATGCAAAGAAGAAAACACAGAAATAGAGTCACAAACAGAAGTTGATAACGGAGTTCACCCCCTCCTCTAGGATACGTCTTCGGGTCCCTCTCCAATGGGTACCGATCCAATTAATCTCTTTAAGATGGTACAAAATGGTTCTGGAATCAACTTCAGCAACTAAAAACTAGAGTGCTGTACAAAGTCTTGAAGACCTCTCTTCTGGAAATTACAATTAGCATTCAAAGACAAAGAAGGCTAAACTATAACAGAGAATGTCGACCTCTACAGTAATAGCATCCGGACACGTCGCAGCAAAAGGCTCTTTAAGCTTCTCATAACAGAGAAACGATGCTCTGTGCTCCAAACAAGTCTGCATCTCTCCACCCTTGGCTATGTATTCGCTTGTCCGTCCCTTTTTCCAACATCCTCTATTTAATCATTTCGCCAGAGGATCAGTAACAGACTACAGCTACTATCTTCTTTATTATCGTTACAACCATATGCTAATTGAATCATGCCATCCCGCCAAGTCACGGCCCAAGCGTTATGTTACCACGACGTTCCAGATACCCGAAACGTTGCAACCGGCTCCTCGCTCATGTGCCGACTCACAACACATTGTGATGACTTGCAACTGTGTAACGTAACCGTTTAATATCTCCACCAACTTCACAGCAATTAAAGGTCGCGGCCTAAATAGACTTCGCCATATACCCGATCTGCTGTCACAGCCTATAAATGTCGCGGTATATAAGGACTTTGCCGAACCATGCGATGTTCAACTTGACGGTGCGTGAACTGCGCGGCCCATGCCACAACTGCGCGACATGTGATAAGTTGCGCACCATGGGGTGACTGCGCGGCATGCGATAAGCTGTGCACCATGCAATAGCTGCGCGACGTGCGCTAACTGTGATGCGCGCCCCTGCGCGTCATACTATAACTGCGCGGGCTGCGATATAATGTTAGCATATGAGTTAAAACCGTAGATTAAAGAACCTTGTACCATATTGGATCAGTGTAATTTGAAAGATGAATAATCCACCGGATCAATTAAGCATGTAAAGTAAACTTTATTTATAATTTCATATGAAGTACAATGGAAGACTTCAATCTTTGTGATTACATCAACACCAACTAACTAAAGAGAACTAACTCTTATTCCAAGGCCCAGCCTGGTTTTCTTAGCTCCAACTAAGAAGGTGTGCAAGACTCGGCTTTCCCTCACATACTAATGCCACTCAAGCAAATGTTGCTCACTCAACAATTTTCATAGTCAAATCAATCATGTCACTACCAATTGTTATCACATCAAAATGTTGTCAATATCACAACTAGCGCTATCACTTCATGTCAAGTTTTCTTGATTATAAACCTGTGAATTTGCTTACAAGAAATATACTCAATGTAGAAAGTGCAAGACTTCAAAAAATGTGCTCTTTCTAAGAATTCAAGCTCAATGAGTCTACTATCACCCAATCACATATATATCTATGTCCTTAACTACTCTCATCAGTTGCTGGAACAAATATATTTCATGTCAAGGGTGGACACTTGTCAAGCTGTCACTTATTAATTGTTGCTCACTACCCTTGAGTGTGTGAGGAGACATTAGAATGTCTTTGGATGTATGAGATGAAACCTTTATAAGGTTTCATTGAGCCAAGAACCTTTGTATGCTTCCACAATGATTAGATGACTTGAAAATAATACTTAAGCTTGACTTTTTATGCCTTGAATGTCTCTAAGTTTCAGACCTTAACATATGCCTTGAATCACTCTTGTTTCAATGCTTCAACAAATATTTTGCATTCTTGAAGCTTCCTTCACTGGTGTTGTACCTTCATTAATCAGACTTGAAATAATCATTGGAAGTCAATCAATCACCAGACTACGGATATCCTTCCTGCCTGTGGATCCTTCACAAAATTCTTTACTGGATCAAAAGAAACGTAGTCTTTTTGCCTCAAGAATTGTACTATGGTTGCTTTATGTATGGCTTCTTATAGCCTTCAACTATGACCAAGAAATATCTTTCATAGACCTTTTATTGATCAAGACTTCTTTCAAGAATCATACTTTTGGTTGCTTCTTAATCTACGAAAAATCAGCTCTTAAAGTCTGTGCCTTCGAATGCTATTGCAAAGGTCATATTTATGCATGTAATCCTTCATTAACATGGCCCCAACCCTGATATGTACCAAGTTTCCTCAGTCAACTTCGTTGCCACATACATATGTTGCTGCTTTATATTGCCCTTGTTTTTGCTGCTATATATAGCCCCTATTTAGCCACCGAGATTTCCTCGGAGATCACGAATATTGCAAAGATATCTCCAATACTTAGATAAAAGAAAAACTTGGATTTATGCCTAAAAATTATACTTTGAAGTGCATGTGGCTGCCTCAGTTCAACTCGCTTTTTCCCTCTACAAATCCAAAATGAAGTGACTTGTATATATAAAAAATTTATCAATTCGTTTGAGGGTTAATTGTGAACTAATTGGCCTTAAGAAAACTTATTTAAAATAAATAAAGACCATCCTTATGAACTGGGCCGACTTGACAAGTCAAGGCCAGATTTGAAAGTATTATTTAAAGATTTATATCATCCAAATAATCATCTATCTATTTGATAGCAAGGACTTGTTGTTTGAAGGTTATCTTGTTTAATAAGCTTGAGGGTTGCTGCTCCACACCAACAATTAAAACACAATTGAGTGTTTAAGAAGGACTCCATTAAAGGATCAATACTTCCAACAATGTGCATACAAAGGTCCATCATACTATCGTGTGTATAAACATTCATGAAAAGATCAAAAAATATTTCATCAAAGGCTTCAAAAGTATGGACCAACTCCACAACATGACACAATGTGTATGGGTTTCAAGAACCAAACTACCATGTGCATAGTCATCAAGTCTTCATGGTACAAGCAATGGAATCCAAAACCAAGGGCATCATTAAGTGGTTTCAAGAGGCATTCCTTATGATGGAATCACCATCATAGTGGCAACAATGACTATCAAGCTACCATGTTTGTGGGATTCATGACCTCGTCAAGTCACAACAAATGACTTCAGAATGGGTCATTTGGATCACCTAGTGCTCCAATGCATAAACAACTATGAGTGGTCTCCAATGCCCAGACAACCATGTCATTTAGCCACCATATGCAAAGGTATGTCCATACCATCGTCTGTGGGATTCCAAACCTCAAAACATAAGGATATCAAGGACCCCTTCAATGTTTCAAGGCCATGTCATCATATAAGCCATGTCATCAAGTATTTGTCATCATACAATCCATGTCGTTAAGTCTTTGTCCACTTAGTTATTCACTAAGTTTTCCATGTCATCAACAACCACATCCTTTGTCATTAATGGGTTGTCGTCAATGATAACCATGCTCAACAAACTCCCCCTTTGTCATTGATGGCAACACCCCTTCAAATACTCTCCCCCTTTGACATTAATGACAAAGGGTCAAATAAAAGCTTCACAGTGCCCAAAAAAAAATGAAAACTTCTTGATATCAATCTGGGATCTTTGCTCCCCCTCTCATATAGACTTCTTCATTTACTAAGCTCCCCCTAAGGTCTTGCAAGTTTGTTCATTATTGTCTTCACTGATGCTACTTATCATATAATGATAAAAATATCGATAACCAGCTGGATTATAACCAACTATATTACCAATATAAGTCATTCAATCAAATAAATGTTTCTTAAACACATTCTTGCAAATCATATCCAAAGCTATAAGGAATGCATCAACAATCGTCCAATAAATTCATAAAAGGTAAGCATGTGTTAATGACAATCCAAACATCACCATGTTGCTTCACTTTATTTTCTTTTCTTTATCTCATCATACTTCTCCCCCTATCAACATGTCAATTGTAGTTACAATACTTGGACCTGTTACAATGCTTGGAGCAACAAATAATCATTTACCTTTGATTCCATCCTCCAGGTCCATAAACTCAAGGCGTACTAAGCTCTTTGAAAGACCTCAAGCTTTTCTTGCCACATGGCAACCATCTTCTGCGCACTGATAAACTTCATTCACATTCAACGAGACATTCTTTTTCACCCATACCTAAGAATGTCCTCGATTATGAGCATTTGTCTTATGAGTTGTATTTCTTCCTGCATTATTCTTCTTCCATGGTTCATAAGCTTTTCTTGTGGATGTGTATGAGGCATTCCTCATAGATTGGATTCTTGAATTCATGAAATCTGGAGTTTTGTGCATAAAGCCACTGCAACTATAACATCTCATAGTACGACAATATGTAGCAATGTGACCAACATGGTTGCATGTCCAACATCTAACTGGATTGTTCGGACTTCCAACACTTCTTTCATAGAATCTACAATCCATAACTTTGTGACAAAAATCATTACATGTGTAGCAATAATCATTGAAACTATTTTCATACCTGGATGTTTGATTCCACCTTCAAGGATGTCTCTTTTCTGAACTTGCTTTGAGGAGTGGGACTAACTCCTTGATGTCTTTTTTATATTTTGAGTTCTCATTTATTCTATACAGGTACATGAAGAGAAACATTTCTTTCACTTTTGGAGAATGAAGGGATTGCCTCATACTTGCTAGGGGTCCATGTGTTTGTTACTGACTTTTCTTTTCCTGAGTTGTAGCCAAGGCTAGATTTATCAAAAGGTGATATTTGACAGTTCAAGATCTCGTCTAAGATGATTGAGTTGTTCCTGAACTTCACACATGCATTAGACTTTTCACTTGTATTTATGAGACCAACTACTTCCATCTCAAGCTTTTGACATTACTCCTCTTTCTCATCCAATTTACCCTTCAATACTTCCTCTATCCTTTGGCTTCTTCCAGCTGAGTCTTTAGATCAACATCTGCCTTCCTTATTTATTCAAGTTCTTCTGAATATTTACCAGACTCTTCTTGTTCTTCTGTTTGAATGATCAATTCAGTCTTTAATCTTTCAACTTCAACTTCTTTATTTTACAGCTCATCTTGTAAACTTATTTTCTTGTGATTGAGTTTTTGAGTAGATCCATAGACTTCTCGTGGTACTTTTCAAAGGACCCATAATCTTCCTTTTAAGTCTCAAATTGTATCTGAGAACAATGTATGCTAAAATGTGTGCGAGGAAATATTTCCTAGCATCTTCAAAATCATTTTCAGCATTATAACAATCATTGCTACTGTAATCAGAAACATCCTTACCTTCACCGGTGTCTGATGCTTGCACTTCCTTTTCTTCTTGCTTTTGATCTTCAGTGGGCTTGACTTCTGTTTTTATTTTTGTGTCTTGTTTTCCTCTTTGGTATTCACTTTCCAGCTTAAACCATAGGTCTTTGGTTGAAGTGTATTCTCATACACTCTTTAACATAGCTTGAGAGTCCATCCATAAGAAATTTCAAAGAAATTGTGTTGTCCTTCTTGGCATCATCCTAAGCAAGTCATCATGTCATCAACTAATCAACACGTCATGAATCTACATAAGCAAGTCATCTACACACATTAAGCATGTAAAGTAAACTTTATTTATAATTTCATATGAAGTACAATGGAAGACTTCAATCTTCGTAATTACATCAGCAACAACTGACTGAAGACCACCAACTCTTATTCCAAGGCTCGGCCTTGTTTTCTTAGCTCCAACTAAGAAGGTGTGGAAGACCCGGCTTGCCCTCACATACTGATGCCACTTAACCAAATGTTGCTCACTCAACTGCTGTCATAGTCAAATCAATCATGTCACTGCCAACTGATATTGCATCGATGTTGTCAATATCACAGCTAGCACTGTCACTTCATGTCAAGTTTTCTTGATCATAAACCTGTGAATTTGCTTACAAGAAATATACTCAATGTAGAATATACAAGACTTCAAAAAATCTTCTCTTGGTAAGACTTCAAGTTCAATGAGTATGCTATCACCCAATCACATATTCATCGTCGTCCTTAACTACTCTTGTCAACTGCTGGCACAAATATCTTTCATGCCAAGGGTTGTCACTTTTCAAGCTGTCACTTATTAACTGTTGCTCATTACCCTTGAGTGTCTGAGGAGACCTTGGAATGTCTTTGGATGTCTGATATGAAACCTTTCTAAGGTTTCACTGAACCAAGCACCTTTGGATGCTTCCATAATGATTAGATGACTTGGGAATAGTACTTAAGCTTGACTTTTGATTCCTTGAATGTCTCTAAGTTTCATACCTTAACATATGCCTTGACTCACTCTTGTTTCAATGCTTCAACAGATGTCTTTCCTTCTTGAAGTTGCCTTCACTGGTGTTGTTCCTTCATCAATCAAACTTGAAATAATCTTTGGAAGTCAATCAATCACCAGAATGTGGCTATCCTTCCTGCATGTGGATCCTTCACAAAATTCTTTACTGATCAAAATAAACTTAGTCTTCTTGCCTCAAGAATTGTACTATGGTTGCTTGATGTATTGCTTCCTATAACCTTGAATTATGTCCAAGAAAGATCTTTCATAGACCCTTTTATTGACCAAGACTTCTTTAAAGAATCAGAATTTTGGTTGCTTCTTAATCTATGAAAATCGATGCTTAAAGTATGTGCCTTTGGATGCTATTGCAGAGGTCAGATTTATGTGTGTAAGCATTAATTAACATGGCCCCAACTCTGATATGTACTAAGTTGCCTCAGTAAACTTCGTTGCCACATACATATGTTGTTGTTTTATATTTCCCTTGTTTTGATTGTTGTATATAGCCCCTATTTAGCCACTTAGATTGCCTCAAAGATCATGAAATATTGCAGAGATGTCTCCAGTACTTAGATAAAATAAAAACTCATATTTATGCCCAAAAATCAAACTTTGAAGTGCTTCTGGCTGCCTTAGTTCATCTCTCTCTTTCACTCTACAAATTGAAAATGAGGTGGCGTGTATATATACAATTTTTATCAAGTCGTTTAAGGGTTAAATTGTGAACTAGTTGGCCTTCCGAAAACTTAAAAATAAATAAAGACCCTCCTTATGAACTGCGTCAACTTTACAAGTCAAGTAAAGATTTAAAAATATTATCTAAATATTTAAATCATCAAAAGAATCAATTGTCTATTTGATAGTAAGGACTTGTTTTTTTATGGTTATCTTGTCTAAGAAGCTTGAGGTTGTTGCTCCACACCAACAATTAAAACACTCTTGAGTGTTTAAGAATGACTTCATTAAAGGATCAATACTTCCAACAATGTGCATACCAAGGTCCATCATACCATCGTGTGTATAAACATTCATGACAAGATCAAGAAGGATTTCATCAAAGGCTTCAAAAATATGGACCAGCTCCACACCATGACACAATGTGTATGGGTTTCAAGAACCAAACTACCATGTGCATAGTCATCAAGTCTTCAATGTACAAACAATGGGATCCACAACCAAGGGCATCATTAAGTGGTTTCAAGAGGCATACCTTATGAAGGAATCACCATCATAGTGGAAACAACGACTATCAATATACCATGTGTGCAGGCTTCATGACCTCATCAAGTAACAACAAATGACCACATAATGGGTCATTTGGATCATCTAGTGCTCCAATGCACAAACAACTGTGAGTGATCTCCAATGCCCAGACAACCATGTCATTTAGCCACCATATGCAAAGGTATGGCCATACCATCATCTATTGGATGCCAAACCTCAAACCATAAGGACATCAAGGACCCCTTCAATGTTTCAAGGCCATGTCATCAAGTATTTTTCATCATACAAGCCATGTCATCAAGTCTTTGTCCACTTTATTCATTCACTAAGTTTGACATGTCATCAACAACCACAACCTTTGTTATTAATGGTTTGTCATCAATGACAACCATGCTCAACTTGTAGGTCCAATTTTGATTATGTCAAGTATTACAGGTCCTTAACATTATGATGAAACCATCTCAAGCGTGATATTCAAAATTCGTGACCATTAGCTACTGTTTGGAAATTCCATAACTTACTATTTGTGTAGTCTCAAATAACATTAAAGCTTAACTTCCAAATCAACTCCAAGCCTTCCTAAACCTCTAGATTCAAACTTTCATGAAATCAGGGATCTAGTTTGCATTTACCAGGGTGCCTAGGATCCTGGAAGTAGACTTTAGCCTCACTGATGTTCGAAAATTCAATGGTCCCAGTACATTATGCATAGGATTCTTGAAGATCAAGCATTTTAGTGACTATCTTTCCTTGAATTCTAAATTGGTGTACCACTGATATGTTTTTGCATACCTATAATTAGTTATTTCATAATAAATTCCTGATCTAATGTGAAGTGAAAGAATCATCACTATGCATTAAAGTTGAGTCTGGCAATTCTAGTTTCATTTCTAGCACCTAATTTTTGCTTATTTTTTGAATTTTGTATTGAAATTGATCTTGTACTTGAGTTAGTGTGACTAAACATCCCTTAGGTACGTTGCAGTGGTATCAGAGAATGGTCCTCTGCACCTATGAGCAGAAAAATAAAGCTATATAGATTCTCAATGAATAAATACCGTAGATCATAGAATCAAGTTGCAACTATGAGGCTGATACAAGTGATCGAAGAAGACTTTGAGCAATATGAAGAAGAATAGGTACACTACATATATGGATGTTTGCATATGTCATGAGAAGAGGATATATTCTTCAATGAAGCAATATACAAAAATGATACAAGGCTTGACCTACCAATATCTAGCCTAGAATATATAGTAGTAAGTGAAAACTTGCCTCGTCACTATCAGGAGTATCTTTCCTTGGGGGAAGAGATTTGTAAATCCATTCCTTTCAAAGATTATTTTTATTGTAGATTTGGATTCGATCCCAAGGATGTAGATGTGGATTCAATAGAGAGCAACAAAATATCAAGGGAGGAACCAAGTTGTTCCACTTCTTTAAGAAAAGAAGAAGAAAAATGAACCAAAGTTGTAGCTTCATCAAAGCCATTTGCATCTTCAAGCATTATGAGAATGTTTGGTTATTCTTTAAGTAGAACTTCCAAAAGTTGTGATCTGAGAACCACTCAAGATGGAGAAGTCTCAAGTTGACTAGAAGGGGATGGCAATGAAGTAGAAGCACCTAGAGATAAAAGCGATGGCATGCACATATATTTGCTCCAATCAAATGAAGAAGTGAAGAAGAGTGAATCACAAGTTGCGGATGTGAGTCTTATTGTGGAATCCAATGAGGAAGAGCATGCTTGTGCCAACATACTCCAAGAAGAAGATCAAGAGAAACCATGTGCAACTGAATTCCTAGCAGCCCATCATTAGGTTGTTGGTAGTGTGGGAGGTGAATTCACTTCCAACATCTTTGTGGGTGATTTCCAGATCACTACAAAGGAAATTGGTTCTATTGATGGTGGTGAGACATCTTTTGGATTGGATCCAAAAGAATAACATAAATCAGATTTACAGCCACCACTTGAGATTCATAATTAAGCAGAAGACAAGCCCCCACCACTTGGGTGTGAACCAAAGAATTTGGTGGAAACCACCATAGCCATACTATATGAAGAGGATGTAGATGAAATACCAAGGTATGATGTAATCTCTAATTTTTGCAAAGATTATATTTCATTGCAACCCTCAAATTTACCCTCCACTTCATAATATGGAAGTGATTTGGAAATAGATTTTAATGTTGACCTATGTGTTAAGAATGAGATATGTGATGTGGACCCAAGCCACAAGCAAGATGATCTTAGGCGTCAGCCATTGGAAGGAGATACTTTGGTAGAGGATAGTTTTTGTGAGCCACGTCATTTGAGTGGATCAATAAAGGAGGACAACGAGAAGCTTATGGAAGCCATGAAGAACTTTGTTGACACCAATGCTTTGGTGACAAGATGTTGTTGGAAAGCCTCTAGAGGAGAGTTGGAAGGAGAAGTCTTTTTGAAAGAGTCCATAGCAGTCAAAAAAGTAATGGTCAAGATGAAGGAGAGCTACATGAACTTACTATCAAGTAGAGATCGTCTCCTTATGGTGGCTGAAATGTACCATTGTGCACTCAAGAAGGAAGAAGAAGTGTCTGAAAGTATCCATAGCAAATGGGAGGCTACATGTGATTCTTTGAAGACAACCCAAGAATCTCTTCAAGAGTCAAGGTTGCAGATTGATCAACTTCGAAAAGAGTTGAATGTAGCACACTGTTATATATATATATATATATATCACACCCTCCATCTTGCATGGAAAATAATCATGTGCACATGGTAGGTGACACTCTGGACATGGCTTAAAGAGCACCTACTGATGGATGCTCAAACATTTTTGGAGCATTTACTGATGAATGCTCAAACTCTTGTGAGGTCCCTACTGATTGGTGCTCTAGTTTTAATGAGACATCTACTCATGGATTTCCACCTCTCTATATTGGTGACATAGAGATTCCACTTGAAGAAGTTGTTGCAAGACCAAATTTCCATGAGCATGAAGACCTTGTAGCAACTGAAGTAAAGGTCCCAGGATCAATTCACCTTCACCACATGAACTTCATGAAGTTGATCATGTGATGGAATATGGAGAGGTTCATCTGCAAGAACCCCATTTGATGAAGTTGATCAAAAGAAGATTCAAGAGGCCCTAAAGATTCTCCATGGAACACATGCTTTAATTTTGAAAATCTATTGGAGCATGTAGAAGACATCTTCCATGGAGGACATGGAGAAAATCTCGAATGCAATATTCAACGCTAAAGAAGAAAATGATAGGCTCTCAAAAGAATTGAAGTCCACCCAATATTCTTTGGAAGGATTCCAAAAGTCTCTTCAAGAATCTCAAATGCAGAATGAACAACTTCATAAGAAGTTGCTGAGAGATCACTTCCACTTTCCTCTCTTTCAACCAGTCATTCAATGGTTGAATGCATTCAAGTTTCAGAGGAGGAACCTCAGGAGATGGTTGATCATGATGTATGTTTTGATTTGCAAATGTTTGAGAAGGTTGCAAGCAAACAAAATGAAGACCAAACACTTGCACTATTTCGAAGAGATTTGGAGCTGCCTCTTGGTGAAAGTTGTATAGTTTTGGAGCTCGAAGATGGTACATTTCATGAACCAATCAAAGGAGACAAAGATAAATTCACACTCTCAGTGGATTAGTATTGCAGAAGTTTCAATTTGGTTCATGACCTTTCATCTTAAGCACTTTCTACTACAACCATAGCACATGAGGATGATAACTGGGTTAAATGATTCTTCCTCTTGGTGCCAAGTGAGGAGGAGGAGGCTCCCACACTCATCCATGGTGATTTGGTGAGAGCACCATCTCCTTCTCAGCAGCAACAGAGGCATCCGCTGCTTACCTTTGATTCCTCCATTCATAGTGGTGATTGCATGAACAATGGCATAGAGTCGAGCCATTGGGATTATGCACATGGGAAAGCCACAAGCTTTCCATCTGGACCTGACAGTTGCAGTATTTGTTCATCTATGGCATGGATGGATAAGTACTTGTTGGAGTTGTGCACCTTGGAGGGTGTACATTTTGCTTCAACCGATGGAGTTTCAACAAACACGTCCTACATCTTCTGTGAGCAGCATGGGCATCTATGGTTAGTGGAGGATGCCTATAGTTTCCATGCGACATGGGACTCACATCTATGTCGTTGCAGCAACAAAGTTGTGAGCTCCAATACTTGTGTGCATCAGGCACATAAGAATTTTTATGCTTGGTGGAGAAGGCTCACAAAGTTTTGGCCCTACATTGAAAAGTTGCATAAATCATTGCAAGGGACAATGTTGATATTGCACTAGAAATGTTGATATTTCAGTGTGGTGGTATGATTTTCACATTCTCCTTTACATTTTTTATGGTGATAAATCTCTCTTGTTGTTAATGATGTTTGGAAGGATGCAAATAAGACTATGGGACCCTAGCATTCTTTGGAATGTTTGCTTTCCAAAAGTGGCAGGAACATTGGATCCTTGCAAAGGAGGCGGTGGGATCTAGACATTCTACTCAATTATCGTAACTAGGTTGAAAATTTTGACTATAATCATATTTGTGCAGTAGAAACATGGTGGACCAATTGGATTTAGCTAAGAATTGAGGATTCCAATCCTAGACAACCAACATGCATATTTTGAGGTGTAGTTATTAGTTGACTTCACATGTGGTTGGAGTTGGTTTCTTGCTCGACGACAAGCAATTTTGGGAGGGGAGGACTATAATGTCCCTCCCATGTGGTCTGCTTGATGATATGCTTCTCATATAACTCCTAGTGGTTCTAGTCTAGGAGGGGTTAATTTTGTTAAATAATATTGTATGCAACTTATAAACTTAGGATAAAAATTCTCATGTTTTAATTATTATATATTATAATTATATTAATTTTTGTACCTAGTGGATGTACTAGGTAGCCAAGGTGGGCGCATGAAACCTTGTGGACACAATGAGTTGTCATCCTAAATGGCAACCAAGAAAAAATTTAGAAAGATACACAACGGTAGAAAAAAGATTAAAAAAAAACAACACAAAAGCAGCCAACCAAAAAAGCATCCACAAAACACACAAGTGCAGGAAAAGCATAGCAATGAGAAAATCAAGAAAGATTAGGAAAGAAAGGAGGGCACAATTCCTAAAAAGGGAGAAAACCATGTCGATGTGAAAAGCAAGAAACAATAAGAGCATAGTTTCGAAAGGAAGTGTTTGTGCTAAAAATTGTTCCTAGACTACCACAAGAACAAGCTAAAGCAATCTCAAAAAGAAAACAAAATGAAATTGGTTTTTAATGGTTTTGGTTTAAAACTTTATCAACAAGGAGGTAAAAACATAAACAAGCTAACACATAACTAAATCATGAACAAGTTTGAAGAACTAGGGATCAAACACATATGAATAAACCATAAACATTACACATATAATATTGATTCCATCTACAAGATACAAGCATTGCATGAGTAAAAACCTTAAACAAGAAATGAAGTTGTATGTTGAGTAATCAAACATATTATAAACAAAACCAGCATAACGAGTAAAATGGCTTATCAGTATGTATATAATCAATAACAGTCTTCAAACTTACATAAGAGCTTTGAGTCTTAGCTTGAGATACATCAACTCTAGAGCCTCTCCTTGAATCAAAATTCGAACCTCGCCTCTAACTCATTTCCTACTTTTATCCTTTATCCATAAAAAATGGTTACATAACTTACTAAACTAGCTTTTAAGGTAGGGATTCGAAACAGTTACAAAAATAATTGTCTTTTTCAAAAATAAACTATTAACTATTTCAAAAATAAACTACATGACACCTGTCACTAGTAATCTTCATAGAATCTTGGCTGCCTCAACCAACAATGCAATTCCTTCTAAGGCATGTGACTACCTTTTACTTCTTTGTTGCTCTGCTTCTAAATCTTCGATCTTCTTTAATAACTCCTCGTTCTTCTAGGTCATACTTTGAACCTTAAGGTTCAATTCTTCAAACTGGCTCTGAGTCTGTCTTTTTCTCTTCAATGCCTCTTTTGAAACAGCGATCAATTCCTGGTAATGAGTATTGATATCATCAAGGTCCTCTCTCATTTTTCTATTAGTCATAACCAATCCATCATTGGCTCACTAAGAAAACCAATCTGATATTTGTATTGCTTCACAGTCTTCTTTAGGTTCTCAGTTTCTGAATCTATGCACATTTCTCCCTGTAATGTAGAAGTTTTATTTGACAGCCATGGGATATCAATTTCTTTTAAAATTAAGTCATCATCTTCTTCATCTTTGACTGCTTCTTCTTCAACAAGAACTTCTAAGGACCTACCTCTTTCAGTGCTGAAATCTATTAGTTGCTCTGCAACCTTATTTCTTCCTGGAGATGACTTTAAAATCACTGAATGTTCTTTCTTAATATGAACTTGCTGAGAACTTAGACTTTCTTCTTCTTCCATGTCTTCCTGAGATGAAGAATCTCCAATCACAGTGATCTTCTCCTTCATTAAACTAGGGTTTAGAATCTTTTTCATGTTAAGTCTCAGTTTGTTTTTGGCTCTTATTTTTTGTCTCTAGTTCGATTCTCCTAACATTACAAAATATTTCCCTTGAAACTTTACACTTGAGATTTGTACATCTTCATCTTTCGCTATCACGGATTTTCCTTTAAGCTTTTTATTTGGAATTTGCAAATTATCAGCCTTCAGTTTAACTGGAACAGGAACCTCTATTATGTTTTCTTGTACACCTATCAAACTCTGATTTCGTTCTAATGAACTCCTCCCTTCTTCCTGATTTATAACAGTTGTCTGGTCCTCTTCTGCATTCTATTAAACCTGTTCTTGATTACCATCAAATACTTCTTTTACCTCTTCACACACAAGCTCTTCAAATTTCTAAGTTGAACAGTTCTCTTGGACCTTATCATGTACCAGCTCGTCACTTAATTCTTTCTTTAGCCTTTTTACAAAGTTATGTTGCTTGTTCTTCAGATTTTTCTTGGCTTGCTCTTCTTGCTCGTTATGGAAACCTGACCAAAACAAAAAATGATCCCAAGTTCTACTCTTTTTCTGAAGGACTGTGCAAACAGTCAGCTTTATTAACCCATGATGAAAAACAGATTGATGAGTATGATCCCTATGCACTTTTATCCTGTTTTACATCTTTTGCAGGCTTTTCAAGAAGAAAAAAGGTAAGTTCATCCTGGATTGTTGATTCAAATGTTGCAAGAATCTGAGATGGTACTTGAAAACTAGAGCAAATCTCCCCTCACATGTGATGTAGCTTTGTAAAATTCTAATGACTTCCCTCCACTCAAGCTTGAATTTGTCTAATTGTACCCCCTTCCCCCAATCTAGGGTTTCAACTTCAGGTAACAGGAAATCTCTTGGGTTGGAGGTGAAAGGTATTTTCTTAAACCAGAGCTTTCCATCACGTGCTATGCTTGTAGCTCTTGCTATCAACTCTTCTATCAGTTCAAATTTAAGGGTATTAAATGAAACTGTGTCTTTATCAAAACCCTGAGCGAAACGATATGACACTTACGGGTTAAAACCATTGATTCTCTCAAAGTAATTGAGCCATCCAGCCCTCTAAAACAGTGTTGCACAATCAAGAAAATCTTTTGCCCAAATTGTATCCGTATGTTCGTACCTATTTGTCTTTCCACCTTTTCCCATTTCTACTCTGTAACCCTAGCTTGTGTATTTCTTTAAACAATTTTCAAAATTACTCAAACTCTTTCTCTGCAACAATAGAATTAGCAACCAAACAAAAATCGTGACCTGTAGGTTTACGATTTTTCAATAATCCCTACAGAAACAAAATCATGTCAATGCAGACCACGATTCTCTCCATAATTCCATACGTGTTCATACACCTGTCATAATGATGGGCTGGGGTCATGAATATGTGTAAGTATATATCCAATAGATATCTAAAGCTTCCCGTGTTCTCCTTTGCAGCAGCCACAGTTATCCACTACCTGTTTTAATTATTTTTTACCAAATAAAATCATGTCAGGGAAAACCACGATCCTCACAATAATCTTGGCACTTTCTCATACACTTGTCATGATCATCATTGGGTTCTGAATATGCATCATATGTCCTCACAGGTGTCAAGAACTTCCACTATTTCCGATTTCAAGGAACAACGATAGTCTACCACTATTTTCAATAATTTGAGATTCTTGTAGCGCGTCATTACATGGACTCTTCACTTTGCGCTACAAGAATCCTCTTTGTGCATATTTTTTTAAAAATAACTCAAAAACAAGCATAAGGTCATAAAGCTAAACTTTGGAATAAAATTTATTGTAAGCTTTTCATACTTTAAAAATATATATTAACTAATAAGCCCAAAGAACATTTTAAAAAAACAAAATGAAATGAATCAAAACCATCTAAAGCATAAAATCAAACAAAAATGTACTTATTACTAAAAAACCTCAAAACCAACTCAAAATTGAAAGGGAATATGAAAACAATCTTTGAAAAATAAGACACACAACTTAGGAACAAAATCTAGTTATTACAGGAAGAAAATCGTGTCAATTGGAAAGGCAAGAAAGCAAGGAAGAGAAAGCATGCAAATTTCTATTCAAGTCATGAGGGCGCATTTGTTGAGGAAAGTAGGCCACGTGAAGAGGAAATTCGACCATGAAGTCAAATTTGCCTATAAAATAAGGATAACACACCCCTCTCACATCTTTTGGCATTATTAATTAGTGACTGAGATAGCTTTGGTAGATGTGCCCAAGCCAACTGTGGGAGATGTGGGCCCCATAGGAATTGATACATACTTCTTTTATGTTTCATGTGCATGTTGTGCAATGATTGAAGTCTGATCCAGCCCATTCCTTGAATGATTCAAGCCTCCAAGGTTGAAGAATAGAATTGTATAGTTTGTAGTGGATTCAAGAGGTCTGTCATCTAGGAGGAATTAGTACAGTGGTTGCGTCACTCATGTGAGAGTTACAATCTAATTCAGCAATCCTCTAGGGCCATCTAATGTTCTTCATTCATATATGGTGTTGATCTCGCAATTCTATTCCTTCTTACTTCCCTTCCTTAAAGGATTTGTTCCAATGTTGTTAAAATTCATAGAGTTAAGCTTATTTGAAGTTTTGGAACTATAATTTTCAATATGTTGCTATAAATCTGATGGAAGATCTTGATTTTTCCCTTTTAACAATATATTAATCACTGATACATGTCTTATATTGAGTTGGTAAGTCTCTAAGGCAAGTTGGGAGTCTCCATTTCCAAGACTAGCTCTTTGTGCTCTTAAAATTAAATAGTTTTGTTATAATTGTTACCTAAAGCTACATGTAGGTCCAATTTTAATTCTATCAATGGTTACAAGTCCCTAACATTATGATGAAGCTATCCCAAGCCTGATATTCAAAATTCATGACCATCAACCATTGTTTGGAAAGTCCAAAACTTTAACTAGTTGTGTAGTCCCAAATAACGTTGAAGCTTATTTGACTTCCAAATCAACTCCAATCATTCCTAAACCTATGGATTTGAACCTTGCTGAAATCAAGGATCTAGTTTTCATATACTAGGATACCCAAGAACTTGGAAGTAGACTTCAGCCTCGTTAATGTTTGAAACCTCAATGGTCCCAGTGCATTGTGCATAGTATTCTTGAAGATCAAGCATTCTAGTGACCATCTTTCCTTAAATTCTGAATTGGTGTACCTCTGATATGTTTTTGCAGACTTGTAATTAATTATTTCAAAATCAATTCCTAAGATTATGTTAAGTGAGAGGAGCTGTGCATTAAAGTTGATTCATGCAATTCTAGTTTCATTTCTAGCACCTAGTTTTTGTTTGTTTTACGAATTGAGTATTGAGATTGATCTTGAGGTACATTACAAACACTAAATTAACAAGTGGACCCACTTTCTATTTGATTTATCACTTGCAGCTATCATACAAAGATATACATTCCAAAGGTCATTTTGTATAAATATCAGAATACATTCCAAAAGTCATTTTGTATAAATATAAGGGTGTTAATTGTGACTTCTATTTAGTTTATTGCTTCCATCCATCATGCAAGGATATACATTCCTCCAATCATTTGGCACAAATATCCAGAAGTGTGTTAATCGTAGATCATGCCTACATTAAAAACATTCCATTTACACAACAACAATTTTTGTTGCTTATTATATTTTACAAAACAAAACTATCAATATTTAGAACCTATAAATGTTTTATTTTACAAAAACCCCCTGATATTTTAAACCATAAAAACTGAAACAGAACACATCTTAACTTCCTAGTAAGAGAAAAGAAGAGAAAAAGAAATCCATTTTTTTTAATATAAAAGGTATTAATGAAAAGGAAACTCGGTATCATTTGTCTATAGAAAAGGAAAATGCAAAATAAAAATCAATAAAAATTGAAAAATACATTTCCCCACGACAGTGGCTTGCCTACGCTGGTATAAGTGGGGTGCTGTTAAAGCCCGCACCAAAGTTTGAATGTCTCGCCCTAGGATACTAATGCTTATGCTCATGTCCGAGAGAACCAGTTATGCTCGTGTCTATTATTGTACACGGGGTGTGTCATTGGGAGGGCATGGTCATGTTTATCGTCCAAGCGTAATGTGGCATTGGGAGGGCCAGGTACAAGTCCTTTAACGTTTTTGACAGAATAGATGCCCCAATGGCAGCGGCTCGCTATCACAAATCCACATGCTTGTGTTCACGTTGAGCGAAAGCATCCTTGAAAAACACAAACAATTATAAAAAAATCTCCACTTCGCGGCGACATCGAATCAACCACAATCACTACATATGTCGTATTCTTGCATCACGCCAAACGTTCTGGTTCAGAGCTTACTTTTGTATGCAAATCTTAAGCTGATGTGCTAAGCATATACTACTTGCAAGTGCTTAAGCATCTCATGGAGATCGCAAGGAATAGCTCTGAAGAAGGGGTTTCCTGGTTCTCCTAGGAGCGCCCTAAACAAAAACATGGAAGGAGGAATGTTTTCAAGGCCTCCATAGATTCTCACTAGACTGCAAAGAATGTATTAGCTGGTTTCATTGGAGGTATTATCAGATCTTGAGACTCTGCACGAAGACTTCCATGTGATGAGAACCATACTTACATAAAGATATTAAATGATCGCGGTCAGGGATGAAACCTTTCCTGCAGAGTAGGCATATGGCTCTCAAGGAGCGAAGTAAACAACTAATAGTCGCATGAACCTTCTGCTGTAGAAATCAGGAGCCTAAGCGGTCAGAGGATGCCTAGTCAGATGACCCTCACACAGTTATCAGAGAATGAATATTGAGGACCAGCTACGTTTTTTGCTTCTCTTGTTTTCTTTATGCTCTATGATGACATTCATGAATTTTGCCATAGTTTGTTTGTCTGCTTCTGCTCTATATGATGACATTAAGGAATTTTGTAACAGTTTATAAATATTCGTATAGTATACAAAATCCTGCCAGACACTTGAATATTTTGTATTACTTGCAACCTAGATAAAACTTGTGAACCGGGAATTTAGACAAAGCTGATATGTAAAACATTATATCACGTTTAAGCATCGATCCATTAAAAGATCCTATCCCACCCAAGGAGCTGTAAATTTGTGGCGGGGAGCTAGCAAGTACTTTTAATCTGTATATTACTGAATCTTGTAATTTACCAAACATGAAATATGATCAGGAAGCACAGATTAATCCTCAGCCTAGCAGTAATCTACTCCTGTCGCAGTGGACCATAGAGCAAAATCCCTAGCTGTTGGGAGCACACTGATGAACAACAAATTATTATGTGCTGATCACAGATTCAGTATAGTCTTATCTGCAGCCAATTTAGTAGTCTCATATACCACAATTGTTTTAAAATGGATTACCTTGAGTGTGAAACCTTGTAGTAGAAATGGACCATGCCCAGTGAGTCTTTAAAGAAGTATTTATTAGGAAGAAAGATACAGAAGCCCTGAACAGATCAGTGATTAGCACCTAATGTGATTTGATGAAATCGAAGTACCTTTGAGTGCATTGATGCATGACCGAGAGCACTCAAATGAGGAAGCAACAACAGTGCTGCATTTTCTTCAGCAATTGGATGAGATCCTATATCAAGTACCGGAATCTTGGTCGGCATCAGCCTAGAAATCAATTCTGATCATAAACTAGGTAGGGAAGTTGGGTAAGGTAACGACAACAATTTCCAAACACAGGCAGAAACCTCCACTCTGTAAAATATATGAAAAAAAAAACAGACAACTATCTGTAACTTTTGCAATGCCCAGACTCTTGATATTTTTACCAACCAAGTACTTCTCTTAACTGATTCAAAAATTAACATTTTATATTTCGATGCTTGATTCTTAGTATACTCGGCTCCTAGCTATTTTTTGAGTCTAACGGGTCCACAACTCATTAATGAAGACAGAATCGTAAATACATGCAGATTTCATGGAAAATTCTCAATAACATCTAAACAAGGCTTCGGATGACTGCATAGAATATCCAAGTTTTATCTCTATTACAAGGGGCAAACTGTAGCAACCTATTTGCAATTTTTATCTTTTAGGACGTCCTTGAAAATTCTTACACATGTAAAAAGTCCTGTTCTGTATGTTTTATTCTCGCTACTACAACACTACTGATAATACAGAATACAAAATCTATAAAATCAAATCGCTCAATGATAAAGGACAAGTCTAAACAACATAAATTTGTTATGTTTGGAATTGGAAATCTTCCTTGATCTCTCCTTGTCATTCCTCTGTTAACCTCACCTTTATTAACGAGAAAATGCCTTAACAATGAACAAAATGGATAAAGAACTATGCTACAATACATTCCATAGTACAATACTTGATCCTCTATCTGCAACATGATCATGGATGTATATACGAGTCATTGCATTTACTCTCTTTTTCAGCTGAACTTCCTTTTCTTTGCTATCCAAGACATACGAGCCAGTATAGAAGCAACTTTCAATCAAATAAAACCGATAGAAATTGTCCTCGGAAATACTCCAGCTAATTTGCTGCCCTTTCAGTGGAGTAAAACAGTGCCAGGTTTGTACACAATTAAAGATGGAGAGAAAATGCAATGACCATGTGGAGTTCGATAGACAGCCTCCAGTGATTGGAGACTAGAAAATAACAACCAAATTTATGCAAAAAATCAACAATTTGAACTTTGAACAACTATCTTGCCTGGTAAAATAAAACTACTTTTGGCAAATCTGCCATGTTGTGGAAGTAGCAAGCTGTTACAATTCTAATAAGCTCTCAACAAGCTAATGGTGCTTTCACTTTCTCAGACAAAAATTTCACCAATATAAAACTAATTCCATACTACAAAAATCCCGTATACACAGGGTTAACAAATGGTATCTGTTTGGCAGGGCATGGTAAAATCAAAACCATGGCTTCCAAACATTAGGTATAAATAATAGAATTATATAACCAACATTTTACTACTCAGCTAATCCACTTGGGGCATCCACATTGACCTCACCCATTCCAGTATCCTCCTCCTCTTCACTATCAAGATCTCCATCCACCTCCTGGTTCTGAGACTGAAGTTTGGCCATGTGCTCTGCAAGGAGTTTGTCATCTCTTTCACTCACCTGAGAGAACCACAAGCAAGGCATTTAGTAGTAAAACTTAAATTTTGTAAGAAAGGTTGGAAAACAACAGCAATAAGTACAGGCACAAAAGTTTGCTCATTAATAACCAAGAAGCTAGGGTAAACTAGTGTGAGTTCATATAGGAGAGCTTCCAAAACCCCAGTAAGAATGATCCTACATCAGATCGATTATGTGCATTGGCATACCAAAGATAAATATGCCTCTAACCATGAGATTGTTCCATGATCTTATTTTCAAAATAATTTGCAAGAATGATGAACTCCTTTGTAATAATAAATTCTCCAAAAAGAGTAAAGAACCTACCGCTCGAGGAGCTTCCTTAACCATTAATTTCCCCTTGTGCTTCTCAATTTCTTTTGTACATGCTTTGATGGCTAAATCTAGTACAGATATGCCTTGCTCCTGAAGATCAACCATTAGCCCAAAAATTGAGTCCAAAATCCAATCTAATTTAAAGCATTACAAGAGATATATGGTCCTGTTTTTTCTTTCACTGAATGTAGAGCAATCTTGCACCAGTGACAAGTTACGTCATGCTCTTTGGAAAGATTGATCAAATGAAACTAAAAAAAGGATGGATCAAAGATCCAAACGCTGCCAAAAGCAGGCCTCAGACCAAAAACAAAAGGACCAAAAATGCAATGCATATTGAAATGGGTGACTTCTAGGAAGAGCAGAATATTAGTTATAATTCTCAGATTATCATCTAAACATTCACAATAAAAAATCTTCATTTCTATTTAAATTTAAATACATTTTACAAGCAAGATTACTCAAAGGTGTTGTTAATCACCCATCTAAACACTCTCAAAGGGAATGATTCATTTCAATTTGAAATTATATGCCATTTACAAACCACATTACTCAAAGATGTCAGCCACCCACAAATTTCCATTGATCACCGATCACCAGACTATAGCATAAGCAGGTGACAAATTATAACAAAGTTGTTCAAGTCAATTTCATTTCTCAGGTATAATAGGTTATAACCATTGCAAGATTAAGATATATATATAAATCGCACTATAATCTACCCATGTTGCACAGAGATTCAGGGACAAGGGAAGGGAGGGACAGGTTTCAAGACATGTAGAAGGTGTGTTACCACCTAAGTTGTACTTAGTGGTTTTTATTCAAGTGAGTTTGGTGAACTGGACAAGGATAACTTGTTCGAACTTCAGAGAACCTTCAGTCTTGCTTATGGAAAGCTTTGTTGTACTATATCACATGTCCATACCCCATGGGGGAATTGTAATAAATGTTCTAACATGATAGTGTCTGTAAAAGATTCAGTCTCTTAGACTTTATTTGTCAATCCGATCAGCCCAGGGTGTTTTTTCCCTTGGTTATTATTGGTTGTTGAATAAACAACTGATAATTTCTGAGTTTTTCACTCCATACCTCCAAAGTTGGAGTGGTCGGCTTGGCATTTAGGCCTATTGAGGCTATTAAAGTCTATGTGTCAATGTATAAACATGCTAAACATCATGGTCGAGTCATATGAACATGTCTAAGTCCCCCTAGGTTTTTTCAATTTTTCAATTTTTTTATTTTTTCAGTGTTTTTTATTAAAATTTAATTTTTCCAAAACTTAAGCTATTTTTAATAGTTTAATTGGAAAAATTGATTTTGTAATAAAAATGGGCCAAATAATCAGTTTCAGTCATGTAGGTGCTCATTTTCAAGCTAAGAGCACCATGTAAACCCATGGACCCACTATTTCCTAGTTTTGAGTGATTTTCCATCACTCAGGTCAGAAAGCCCCAAAAATCATTTATTGATTATTTTAATTAATAAATTGATGAATAATGGAGCAAATCCAAAATCATATATCAGTGGATTCTCAGTCGATTTGATTGAAATCAGTTAGATCTGAACCAAATTGACTGGATCTGACAAATCCCTGACTGAAGGAGGTGATCAAATCAGATCCAGAGTTGATCTTCAGCGTCCTTTATGGGGAATTTCGCCCTCCCTCTCTCCTCCACACGTTTTGGCTCATCTGGAAGAGTTTTGGTGGATGCTTCAGTCAACAGGTTGAGGTGTCAGTCAGATCAGCTCTCCGATTGACAATTGCACTCAGTGAGACTCAGATCTGGCTCAGTTCAGCTTCAGATCTTGCATTGATTGACTCTCCATCAGCTGATTTGGTCTATCTCCTTGGAATTTGTGCTCCCCTGGGCTGGATCTCCTAGTTTTTGTATATATCCAAGCACAGCAACCTCTTCCAAGCTAGTTAGAGTTGGATTGAAGGGCTTGCTATTGTAATTGTGTATTGATCATCATTTGTTGAAATAAAGAGAAGCTTTGGGGGCTCAATTGTGGAGTACCTTTCATGTGTGGATCATCATTATCATGCTGCATTTGAGGTGAAACTGCTATTTTTTCAATTTTTTGCACTTAACTGTTGTCTACCTGAATGGTTATTGGAATCATAGGGATAGATCATTGTAAGTAAGCTTACTTACTTCTATTTTGCTGCATATGTTTGAATGAGCTAATACATGTATGCTAAATAAGATTATTTGCATGTTGTATCATCTACTTCTCATATGTATCTTCAGATTTAATGGTTCTGTTTGCAGGATTTGTTGTGTAGCTTACAGGTTTGCCGTGATTGGAAGATCTATGGTTCAGATTTGATTCCATTGGTTTCCAACAGAGATTGCTAAGATCGTGCCCCTCGGTGCTTCACTACCAAGTTTCCTTTGCAGATCTGCTTCAGCAACAAGCACTTCTCTTCCCATTTTCCTCCTTTAAAAATCTTAAATTTTCTTCAAACTGGTTACCATTAAGGAGTCTTATTGCTCAGATCTGTCTCATTAAGAAAATTACACATAGATCTAGTTAGTAAGGTCCCTTCCTGAGTCTAGATCTTAGTTTTGTTTTGCATATAAAGTTACATTTTAAGAGATCTAGCTAAAATTACCATTTTTCGCAAGCATTTTAATGAAAATTTGTAGCTTGCTTTTAAGGTAGTTTCCTTTGTTGTACGTTAAAATTTCATATTCTGCAATAAAAGTGCACATCTTATTGGCTGCCCAAAAGGCAAGCCAAGATCCCAAGGAAAGCCTACTTTCCTTGGTTCCTTTTTTCTCCTTTTAACTAGTTTTCAACTTACTTTTTTTGGTTAAAAAGTAAGCTGACCCAAAGGTACTTTCAGAGTGCTTTTGGGCATATTTTAGTCTACTATGCTTGCTGGTTTTTAGCAGGTGCGACAGAAAAGAAAGGAAGCTGCTGCTCGAAAGTGGCCTCAGGAGCGTTCAAATCCCCCCAAGGGTCTCCCATTTGACTAAAACATTAATTTTCGCACTTTGTAAGCTCTTGATTTCACTCTGTATAAGGATCAAGAGGCATTATATCAGTGCTCTGATATTGTAACCGCTGTTAATAAAATTAATTTTTTGAATAGGCTCTTTCGAGCCCATTCCCCATCCCCCATCCCCCCTGGGGGAATTTGCGTCAGTGTCATATTTTTACTTTTTGTTCATCTCTTTTCAAACTAGCATAGCTCTAATCTGCAGGGTAGTATACTTTAATTCATTGTCAATTTCATATTCCATACTTGATATTTCAAAGTAATCTTAATACTTACCCCACGACTTCCCGATTGACCCGAAAGGGGAAAGAGATTCGTGGTAGGACTAATTAGAAAACCAAAATTGTGTATCTGTTTTCTTTTCTATCATGTGTTTCTTTGGTTATTATAAAATTAACCCCTCCTTGATTCCCCGATTGAGATCCACTTGGATCGAAAGAGGTTCCTGGAGGGTTTTTCTTTTAACAAAAACACCCATTGTAAAATTTACTAAAATTGACAAGACTCCAGTGTGTATGCTCTGCACTTGGCTGCGGTTCGTCCGATCAGTCAAGCTATATCAAAAGCACTTGAGCGACTAGTATAATTAGGACTCACTCTCCCAAATTGACAAACCATCAGGTGAAAATCCAACACCTAGATCAAACCATCACGGTGGCAAAATACCCAAAGAAAGCAAGAACTTCTGAAAAGTGACCTCGAGGCGCCGATCTCTGTCACACCCTAACGGGTGCGTTATGAACAATAGCCCCAGAGACTCCAGTCAGCACACATATTCCTTGCGGGTAGCCGTGAAGGTTTAGTTTTGGACATACTCCAAGTACTCTCGGGTATATCTGGAGTCCACCCCTTCGCCTAATTTTAATCAACTCACACCTCAAATTTAACTTAAAACGTACCAAGAGGCAATTGCAAAACATTCACTCTAAGCACATGCAAGCACATTGATTTTATTTTTGACTCCATTCTAAGGCACTGGTTATTTTCTTGCTTTATTTTCGAGAGCCATTCTCTTAGGAGAATGGGGACACCTAGTCTGGGACCACGGTGTGTACTCAACCTAGAGTTGAGTGATCATTCTGTTGAATGATGATATCTGGTTTTTTACCATGATATGGACCCAACTCTGCACTGGGGGGCTCAACCTTGTGTTGAGTGACCATTCTATTGAATGGTGACATCTGGACTGGGACCACGATGTGGACCAGTCTAATACTGGTAGACTCAGCCTAGTTCTGAGTAGCCATTCCTTTGAATGGAGGCACCTGGTCAGTTACCAAGACTCAAACCGGGGCTGAGAGGCATTCTCAGGGAGAATGGAGGCGCTTGGTTTGTTACCAAGTATTTGACCTAGTGTCAAAATATGCAGCCTATGGCTGAGGAACCTGGTCTGTTACCAAGAACACACTGTAAGCCCTACATTGGGTCTAGGCATGTGTGACACTCTGACCCTTGATCAGTGGGCCTTGTGATCTTCTCCAAGGCTTAGCTACCCTTGGTTAAGACACCTTAGTACCCAATCTTGGTGTCACATAGAGTGTGAGATAAAAGCATTAGTAATTCTCTCTGTTAACGATGATGTACTTTGAGTGGTGATGAAAGACCACTTTGACCACATGTGATGACCAAAGGGACACTTAAAGAAGGCTAAAGCAAAAGTCAAAAATACATGAAGACCCTTAGTACCACTAAGGTGTAAAAGTGAAAGTGCAAAAAGATTTTTAGTACCACTAAAGGCAAAAGTCAAAATTAGAAAGAACTAAATATTGTTATTTTGATCTTTCTAATTTTGGTCCACTTACAGGTGACTCAAAGGATATAAAAGAAGATCAATCCATTTCATTATTACACCCACTTGCTCTCACAAGTACAGCTGCTCCATCAGAAGATCTCACAGTTTTTGAAGAAGATAGTTTTCAGGATTATGCCCTAGCATGGATGAGTCTAGCTAGGGCATCATCATCCATTTGAAAACAAACCCTAAGCTAGAATTTTAAACAAATGCAAGTTCTTTTACAGTGTTTGGCTAGGGTTTTTACCCTAACCCTCTTTCTTAGATCCAGTCAACAGCAAAATCTTCTCGGGGCAGTCCATCTTCTCTCACAGGCAGAAACATTGAGGGCTCAGCCCTCTCTTTGCTGCCCTCGGGCAGCAACCCGTGAGGGTTAGGACCAGCGGGCAGCCTATAAGGCATACCCGTGAGGATTCTGTGGCAGCTAGACCCTTGGGTAGCCCTTCGGCCAACCCGCGATGGCTGCGGGCTGCTAGCAGGCCCTTAGGGCCTCGGGTTGTCAGCAGACAGGCCCAGAGGACCACAGGCAGCCCACAGATCTGCCCAGCAGATCCCGGGCAGAAGAAAAGGGCAGCAGGCACAGCGGGCAGCCGGACAGGTACGGAAGGATACAGGGCATCTGGGCAGGTACAGACAAGTGCCGGGCAGCAGCAAAACAGGGTAGCCTGCTATTTTTAGCAGGAGAGAGAAAGTTAGGGCAGAAAAGCCCTAACTTGGTAAAAAGCCATTTCTGGCAATTTTTTTGGAAAAATTTGATCTTACCTGTAATTGTGGAACAACCAAGTTAGGGTTTGTGGATTTCTTGGAAAACGCAATCATCTCATTTACAAGATGAATCACTAATGCTTATGGGGTTTTTGTCCTATAAAGGTTCCCCCAGTGAAAAACCTGTGTTCAATGTGTAAAAACCTGTGTTCAATGTGTTGATGTGCTTAATGTTGTTTACTGCACTTGTCATTTGTTTATGTTAGTCTGCAAATTTTAAAGTATTCATGCTAATGCTAAAAATTTAACATGCAGGTCCCCATACTACACTGTTACCTACAAAACATTATCAAGGATGTACCAGGTCGATTCGATTAATAAGTGTAATATTTCATTACAGGATTTACTATTTCCAGGACTGCTATTACGAGTTTAAGAGCTCTATTTGGAAATTGGGGCACACTTCTAGATGTCAGTCTCAATCCACGACCCTACACAATGTAACAAATGTACTTATCTATAAAAAACACAAGGTATAAAATTCAACCTGATCATACAACGCACACAATCAAGGGCTGGACTTAAACAATAAACATTGATTCTGCTCTTAAAAGTTTGCACCAGAAAGCTTGCACAATTTTTTTATTTTTTCCATTTATCACAAAGAATTTGTAGTCCCAACAAAATAGATCATGGCACTAAATGAAGAAATAACAAAGGCACAAAACTGATCGGTAATTCCCATTCTAACTCAACTACTGTTTTAAAACGCACACAATCAAGGGCTGGACTTAAACAATAAACATTGATTCTGCTCTTAAAAGTTTGCACCAGAAAGCTTGCACAATTTTTTTATTTTTTCCATTTATCACAAAGAATTTGTAGTCCCAACAAAATAGATCATGGCACTAAATGAAGAAATAACAAAGGCACAAAACTGATCGGTAATTCCCATTCTAACTCAACTACTGTTTTAAATCATGCCACAATGTCACTTCTAGATGTCAGTCTCATCCCCAAGACCCACTGCAAAGTAACAAATGTGCTTATAGATTACACTAAAGAGTTTAAAATTGAATTTTGATCATACAACAAACACACAATCAAGGGCTGGACTAAGACAATACACGTTGGTTTTCTTCTTAAAAGTTTGCATCAGAAAACTTGCACTCCTAACAAAATAGATCATGGCACTGAATAAAAAATATCAACCGCACAAAACTGATCGGTAATGCATGTTCTAACTCAACCACTGTTTTACATCGCAACTACTGAAGCCTTTATTCAATGATGTTGAAACAGACCTTGTCAAGAGTTTGAGTCGTAAGCACATAGAGAGGTGGAGCCACCAATTTGATCTTGACTGGGCAATCATCATTACCAGCGGCTTCAGCCTTTCTCATTGCATCCTGTATAGATATTTAAAACAAAAAATTAAAAACAAAACATATTAAGGACTATCTAACTACAATTTATGCAAAACTAGTATGTTCACTACTTTACTTTTAAGTGATTATCCAAACAAATGAAAATTTCTGCAAATTTATCTCCTCCTAGAAAGCATGAAACCATATGATATCGAATTTCAATAAGCATGTCTTTTATCTTAGATCCTGGACATTGATAGCGATACCCTTTACCTTGATGTGAAGCACACCATCAAACTGAAAACACTTCATCTCGATGTCTGCTCGAATTTTCAAAGGTTGTGGTGTCATTCGCCTCCTAATATTTTTTACTAATGCTTCTTTAACCTCATCTGATAGAGCAGGCACCACTTTTGTCACCTGAAACACGTTTCTTTACGAGATTATGAACAAAATTGATGAATAAATCATCCCACAATACACAACCATCAATCTTTTAAGAACCTACCTCTTGTCCATCAGGGCCTATCTCCTTGACTTCCCTGGTTAGCAAATTCAACACTGAATCTGGATCTGTTACTATCACCTTAAATGCCTGTCACAATTAGATCATAACGACAGTGCCTATAATCAGATACAAGTTACAAAATACTGCATCACATAAGTGAGGAGACTAAAAAGGAAATGGAAATAGCATAACATACCTCAAAAGCATGTCCATATTTTCTGTACAATGGCCAACCAACATGGATGTACAAATCCTACCAACAGAAAGAACGTAAAAAGAATTCAGATATAATGAAAACATGCAATGCAATACAAGATAAAAACCTACTTCCCAAGGTTAGCTACTTAATGAGACATCCACCCACAGGAACACAATCAGCTAAGTTAATTGAGTTGATGCACGACAACAGACATTTGAACCCAGGTCCATGCCTACTATCTCCCTATTTAGGCATGCATTCAACAACAGACATTTCAACCTAGGTCCATAACCACTAGTGACTACTTGTGTAGATAACTAACACTTGCTATAAAGAAGAATTGATGTTCATGCCTCTGTTAATTTCCCAAGGTTAGCTACTTAATGAGACATCCACCCACAGGAACACAATCAGCTAAGTTAATTGAGTTGATGCACAACAACAGACATTTGAACCCAGGTCCATGCCTACTATCTCCCTATTTAGGCATGCATTCAACAACAGACATTTCAACCTAGGTCCATAACCACTAGTGACTACTTGTGTAGATAACTAACACTTGCTATAAAGAAGAATTGATGTTCATGCCTCTGTTAATTTAAACACACAATAACAGTCCACCTTGTTCACTTGGGAGATTTGATCCAAGTCTTAGTTAGACAGCCAGAACTAAGTTACTGGATATTCATATTAATGAGCTTGGAGAACTGTAATGGTTAGCAACGAAAAATAAACTCTACAATTGAGAGAGCAACACAGAAAAAGTCTTCACAACCAAGCACACAGACAAAAGGAACACAAAATTTTAATCAAAGACACAACCAGAAGCAAGTCGACACCAGGGAAAGGCAAGTGTTATTGTTGGGGTGACCCTGATAATTTTAAAAACTACTGCAGAAAGAAAAAATATGATTTGTCAAAAAAGGCATTCTAACTATTACATTTAAGAAAGAATAAAGTTACTCTACAAATCAAAAGAATGTTAGTTTTTTATAATTAATAATAAAGATGTGAATGCATGGTACAGCAACTCAGGTGCTACAAGGCATATCTCTAGCGGTTTGCCACCATGGATGATACTAAAAGTCAAGGAAAAAGTTGTGCTTGGAGATGGCAGAGTACACATGGTGCATGCACAAGAACAAACACCCATGACGTTGCGAATGGAAATGCTAAAGAGGTACATGATGTGTTGCACGTTCCACAACATATGAAGATCATACTCTTTATCTGTCAAATTGGAAAACAGCACTACAAAATGTTAAAACTAACAGCATCACAAGTCATTCTCCAAGCCTATCTTGTGTCAAGATTGGGCCTCATGTGTTCTCGGTCATCTCATTTAGAGGATGAATTGTTAATGCTTTGGCGTTTCTGTCCTTAAAAGGTTTCCCCGTGAAAAATCTTGTGTTCAATTGTGTGGATGATTGTTTTATTGTTGCATATGTTCTACTGCTGTTAAAATCTCAAGTTCTCTGTTACAGTCTACAAATTTTTAAAATATCATACACATGTTAAATTTCAACATGATATCAGAGATTTGCATGTGAAGTTTACAGTGATTGAGCAGACCACTGTGGCCTCCATAGACCTTCGGACAATTGCGGACTGAGATAGCAGACTTATTGATCAGAGATGGCTTCCAACACCTTTAGACCAGAGGAAAGACTTGAAGGGTTAGCTAACTACAACTCATGGAAAGCAAGGCTTATGGCCACCTTGGAAGAAAACAATCTTGATGACTTGGTCATCAATGCTATGGAAGAACCTACAACTATGCAAGAAGGATAGCCTTTAAGAAAAAGCAAGCCAAGGCAAGAAGAATTATCTATGACTTAGTTAAGGGGGCCTTGATGCCTGCCATAACACCATTGAAGACTGCCAAAGAATGCTTTGACACCTTGACAAATCTATACAAGAAGAAAGCACCCAGTCCGAAGAGAGTACTGAAGAAGAGACTTCGTACATTAAAGATGGAAAAAGATGAAGGTAAGGCCCCCTTCTTCACAAAATTGCTCAGGTAAGAGATCAACTTTCTGCAATTGATGTCCCTGTAGATGATGATGATCTTGTACAAACTGTTTTCAATGGTCTTCCCAGTTCTTGGGAAACCTTTCTGGCTGTTGTAAGTGGACGTGAAACTCAGCCAAACTTTGATAGGGTTTGGCATGACTGTTCGGAAGAAAAGGCAGAATTCAAAGCAGAGCTAATGGCACTAAGGACGGGAACCTTGCCCTTACATCCAAGACAAAGAAGTTCAATAAGTCCTTCACACCGAAGAAGAAAAAAAAGAAGCCACAAGGTAAGCAATTAGATGCATAAAAAATAGAATCTTTTAATTGTCATAAGATGGGACATTATGCCAGGGACTGTAGGCAGCCAAAGAGAAGATTCCAAGCATCTACAGCAAAAGAAGAACCAAAGAAGAAGAAGAAGAGTGCCAAGTCTTCCAAAGAAGAAGAATCTTGAAGAGAATACTACTTGAACTCTACTCTCTCAGGATCCATCACAAACAGTGCTAACTCTTGGTTAGTGTATAGTGGAGCTTCATGACTTATGACAGGATTCCGTGAAGCTCTTACAAGCTACAGGAAGAAGAAGTTCGCTAATCAAGTAGAACTTGGGGATGATACCACCTACAAAATCGAAGGAGTTGGCTCAGCTTCACTTCAACTTGACTCAAGGATTGTTTTGAATATAGAAGACATACTATATGTCCCTGGCTTGAAGAAGAATCTCTTCTCAGTTGTTGGCTTGAAAGATAAAGGCTACAAAGTTATCTTCATGGACAAGAAGGTTCTACTATGGGGAAAGAATGAAAACTTAAGTTCAATTGAATTAAATCGAGTTCAAGAGGGAGGTCTTTACAAAGCATCCGAACACTCCACTCAAACATTGGTTCATTGGTTCACAACACAATCGACCCATGTGAATTGTGGCATCGAAGGTTGGACACCTTCATAATACAGCTCTCCCTGGTCTTCAAAAGATGGTTACAGGTATGCCTGAGTTTTCTCATGAACATAGTGGTGTTTGCAAAGGTTGTGCTCTAGGCAAGAATACTAAGAAATCCTTCTCCAAAAGTAATAGTAGATCTAAAGGGATCTTGGACATGATTCATTCTGACATATGTGGGCCTATGTCTTCACCTTCCTTGAGTGGTTGCTTGTATTATGTATTGTTCATAGATGATTACTCTCGCAAGTCCTGGATTTACTTTTTAAAGGTTAAAAGTGAAACTTTCAAAAAGTTCAAGGAGTTCAAGGCTCTAATTGAAAACCAAACAGGAAGACACGTCCGTATCTTGAGGTCAGGCAATGGAGGTGAGTTTGAATCTTATGAGTTTGATGATTTTTGCCAAGAAGCAGGAATCAAGAGGGAGCTAACAGTCCCACATAACCCTCAACATAATGAGGTTGCGGAAAAGAAGAATAGAACAATATGTGAAGCTGCCAAAGCTATGTTGTGTGACATCGATCTTCCTTTATCTCTGTGGGTTGAGGTTGCCTGTACTGCTATTTACATTCAAAACAAAAGCCCACGTGCCCTTTTGGGGGAAAAGACTCCAGAAGAAGTATTTACAAGAAAGAAACCCGTAGTTGACCACATGAGGATTTTTTGCACTCCTGTATATAATCATGTGCCAAAAGAAAAGAGATCTAAACTAGAACCCTCTGGGAAGAAAGGCACATTTGTTGGTTACAGTGAAAGCTCGAAAGCTTACCGCAACTATGTTTCTGGTCAAAGGTACATTGAAGTCAGTAGAGATGTGACATTTCATGAGGAAGCTGTGTTCCGCCAATCAAAAGAGCTTCCAAAAGATACAGAAGAATCTCCTTTCGAAATTCCAGATTCTCCTCACTCAAAAGTTCAAAGGGAGAAGAAGAAGATGAGCCTCAAATTCTGAATGCACCCTTAGAATCAAAAAGACCAACTGAAGAACTACTTGAGGCTCTAAGAGAACACCTGCTTGGTTTGGAGAAACATTGCAAGAAGCTGAGAAGCACAAAGCTCCTCCTTGAACCTTCAGAGAAAGCATAAAGCCCCAGAAGTACTCAAGTCTTATGAGCAAGCTCATTCATGCAAGACCTTCTACATATAAAGAAGCAGCAAATCTACAAGTATGGAAAGATGTCATGATCGAAGAATATAATTCAATTATGAAAAACGATGTGTGGGAAGTTGTCCCTAGACCAACAAGGAAGTCTATGGTAATGTCTAAATGGATTTACAAAATCAAGCATGTCATTGATGGAAGCATTGAAAAAGTATAAAGCTAGATTTGTAGCTAGTGGCTTCTCTCAAAAAGAAGGCGTACAGACTATGACGAAACTTTTGCTCCCATCGCCAAATATACCACCATCGAAACAATCATCTCTCTCGCTGCTGTGTTTGGAACTTTGGATGGAAACTCCACCAAATGGATGTAAAGACAACTTTCCTTAATGGCAAAATTGAAGAAGAAGTCTGCATTGAACAACCAGAAGGCTTTGTGACTCATGTGGTGAAGTCCCATGTGTGTAAATTGAAGAAATCCTTGTATGGGCTCAAACAAGCCCCAAGAGTTTGGTATGCAAGAATTGATAGCTATCTTCATAGCTTGGGGTTCTCCAAAAATATTGTTTACTCCAACCTATACTTTAAGGTTGTTCATAATCATCACTTGATCCTAGTTCTGTATGTGGATGACTTGTTTCTTACTGGAGAGGAATAGTTGATAGCTCAATGTAAGGGGGAGCTTACCTCTGAATTTGAGATGAAGGATCTAGGTCTAATGCACTATTTTCTTAGCTTAAAAGTCTGGCAAAACCTAGATGAGATCTTCTTGACACAAGAAAAGTATGCAGTCGATGTCTTGCAAAGATGTGGAATGCAGGACTGCAAGTCCATGAGCATACCCATGACAACAAACTTGAAGAAGTTATGTGACTCAGCCACCTGTTCAAAGGTTGTGGATCCTACTTAGTATTGACAACTCATTGGAACCTTAATGTAACTAGTCCATACGAGACCAGATATCTGTTACACAGTGAATGCATTGAGTCAGTTCATGTCCAATTCGAAGCACATACATTGGGTAGCTGCTAAACATGTGCTCAGATATGTGCAAGGTATATTACATATGGGCTAATCAAGTATACCTCCAACAGTGGAGTAATGTTAGTTAGATATGCCGACTCTGATTGGACTGGTAGTGCAGTAGACTGGAAATGCACATCAAGTTACTGCTTCAATATGGTATCGACAATGATCTCTTGGTACAGCAGGAAACAAGGTTCCAAAGCTCATAGCACAATTGAAGTCGAGTATATTGCTACCAATGATGCCTGCAAAGAAGCCGTATGGCTTAGTTAACTTCTCCTTGATATGTTTGGTGGAAAGCTTGAGTCAACTATTATTCATTGTGATAATTAGAGTTGCATAAAGCTTTCAAAGAACCATGTGTTCCACGATAGATCAAAACATATTGAAATGAAGTACCACTTCATCAGAGACTTAGTTCAGCGAGGTACCCTGAAGCTTCATTACATCCATACGGATGAACAAATTGCAAACATTTTGACCAAGCCTCTGACACCAGCAAAGTTTGTGTACTTTCATGACAAGCTTGGCATTACAAAGAATACCTCTCTCGCTGAGAAGGAGTGTTGATTTTTCCTAAGCAGCATCGAGAGCCATTCTCTATTACCAAGTAATTGACATTGAGTCATCTGACGCAACTTGGCGCTGAGGCACCTGGTCAGTTACCAGGTCATCGCCATAAGCCCTAGATTGGGTCTGGGCAAGTGATGCACTCCTCTCCATGATCTAGGGGCTATGAGACCTTCTCTAGGGACTAGCTACCCCTGGTTGAGAGACCTAGCACTTGATCTTGGTGGCAACGAGGAGATCAAGATAAAGCATTTAGTAGTCCTCCTTACTTATGAAGATGTACTTTGGGTGGGCATGAATGGACCATGGGGACCTTGTAAAACTCTTGAGATGGCTTGTTGTGGTCACAAAATCACTTAAAGGACTAAGAAACCCTAGCACAACTTGAATTGGTCCAAGTGACCATCAAATGAAGGACCATGTGGCTCAAAGACAAATACCAAATGACCAATGAACCACAAAATATTAAAAGTCAATGGTCAAAGATGAAAAAGAATGAAAGCCCTAATGTCAACTTCCTAATTATGTGGAAACACCTTATGTTTGATAGAATATAAATAAAGAAGCACTTCAACTCTTTATTTCATCATTGAAGATCATCATTGCTCCAAAAGCAAAATCGTAATCTTATCTCTGCTGGTGTGAAGATAGCGGCCCTAAGCAACACTTGTACCTCCTCTCTCTTCTTCGTTGTTCACTCCACGTGACCCTAATCAGCTAGGGTTTTGCTATAACATTTTTTCTAGGGTCTTCTACTAGCACCCGAGCCCTGTTAGGGCTGCCCTACATACACTACAGCTCACGGTGGGGGTTTGCTACAACAGCAGCAGTCATGAGGTGGCGCCAGTTATTAGTGGTAATCCCACTAGGGCTACCTACAATCACGGTGGTGAGGAACAGTCACGGGGCAGCAGTCACGGTGGTGAGGAGCAGTCACGGGGTAGCAACAGAGGTGCCACTGCTCACGGTGGGGGGTAGCTTGTCGCAACAGTAACCACAGTCCACGTGGCAGCAGCAGCATAAGTGGCAGTTGTGAACAGTGAGCCTACTAGGTCTTCATCAGATTGAAAAACACAGGTTATGAAAGTTGGGTTGAATTTTTATCTACATTCTTCTCAAAATTCTGTGAACAAATTGATGTAACTATCTATGCTCGTGTACAAACTCAGCCATCTCATTTAGAGGATGAATTATTAACGCTTTGCGGGTTTTGTCCTTAAAAGGTTTCCTCGTGAAAAATCTTGTGTTCAATTGTGTGGATAATTGTTTTATCGCAGCATATGTTCTACTATTGTTAAAATCTCAAGTACTATCTCTATTACATTCTGGAAATTTTTAAAATATCGTACACAAGTTAAATTTCAACATGGTGGACATGTCTTTGTTGTAGCTTTGGCAACCCACGCAATTCTAAGTGCATGGTTGGTAGACTCTGGAGCTTCCTTCCATATGACTCCTCGTAAGACTAGTTTTTGGTGCATGAGAAATATGATTGTAGGACAATATACCTCAATGATGACTTTCCTCTTAGCATAGTTGGTTGTGGTAGAGTTGATACAGGTGTGCAAGTCGTTTTCTCTGATAAAAGGTGTAAGATGGTTTGAGGAGCTATGGTGCTCTCCAAGGGTGTATGTGTGGGCACTATGTTTCACCTTAATGCATGCACCATTTAGTTTAATAGTTCTTCAATTTCTGCAATGAAGAGATTTGTAAAATCTATGATTCTACACCTTCACAATCACAACTTGTATCTACTTTTGATGGTCATGCTTTTTGGGTGCCTAAACGAGCTCTTGCTTTAGAAACGAGTTCCTTGCAAAGACGAGAATGTTATGGCACCAAAGATTGGGCCATATAGATGAAAAAGGCCTACAGGCCTTGAAAAACAAAAATCTTGTTTAAGGATTGAAAAATTGTGCTCTTGAATATGATTTTTGCAAGCATTGGATATATGGAAAATATAATCATGTTCAATTTTATTATAGTCATTCTAATGTTGAAGATCCTTCGATTTCTAAGGCTTTGAATTATGTGTCATTCATTAATGATTATTCTAGAGGGGCATGGGCATATCTTCTTATAAGTAAATCTAAGGCCTTTATCCAATTTAAGGAGTTTAAACTTTAAAGCTCTCTTTGAAAACCGGACTGGAAGGAAGTTAAGGTGTTGAGTACTGATAATGGTGGTGAGTTGTGTTCTATGAAATTTGATAAGTTTTCTAAGGAGAATGGCATTGAAAGACATAAGACAATCCATATACCCCTCAGTGGAATGGAATTGTAGAACAGATGAACAAGACATTGATGGAGACAACTAGGACTATGCCTAGTGGAGCTGGCTTAGAGCAAAAATTATGCGCATAAGTGGTTGCCACTGCGTGTTAAATGATTAACAGGTCTCCCACATCAACTCTTCTGGATAAGACGCTAATGGAGGTCTAGAAGAGTAAAAATCCCTCACTTTAGCATCTTTGTGTTTTTGGTTGTGAGGCATATGCTCATGTGCCTAAGGAGAAGTGATTAAATTTGGATAACAAGGAAGTGAAATGAAGTGAAATGTATCTTCATCAACAAAGGTGCTCGTGTCAAAGCATACAAGATTTGGAATCATGTTCCTAAGACAGTTTTTTATAGCAAACATGCTATTTTCAGAGAAGTCAAGTCTTCTCCCACAGTGATGCAAATAGAAGAGGATGAGAAGTCAATTGTAGATACCACCCAAGACTAAGAAAGCTAAACTACAAAATGAACAAAAAGTTCATGATGGACCTGATGAGGAGTAGGTTTCACAAAGTTCATGATGGACCTGATGAGGAGTAGGTTTCACAAAGTTAATAAGCGGAGGAAGAAACTCGACCTCAAACTTGAGGAGGTCTACTCAACAAGTAAGGCAACCAAACAGATATAATTATAAACTCTTTAAAATATGTAAATTTTCTTTATTTGCTAACAATGATGAGCCTAAAACTGTGAAAGAGGAAATGGAGATAAAAAATTAGGAGTTTTAGAGAAGACATTGATGAGGAGTTGGTAACACTTAGAAAGAATGATAAATGGGAGTTGGTATAATTGCTTGATGGAAAAAAAAACAAAGTTACAAATATCGTGTTGATGAATATATCGTCGAGGGTCCAAAAAGAAATTATCGAAATTATCAATGAAAATGTCAACAAACATCGGCAAACCAAAACGAGTAGGAAAATTGATAAAAGAATAAATAAATAATCAAATTTATGCTAAACCACTTGGGTAGCAAATGTTTCCCTGTCGGCTCACGATTTTTTAGAAAAAATAGCTAAAAAAATCGATAAAAAATTGGGGCAATATTTTCTCGATATATTTTCTCGATATATCGCCAGGGAATTGACCTCACAATGTCGTTGATAAATTGCGATATTTGTAACAGAGAAAAAAAACCCATTGGATTTAAATGGGTGTCTAAAAGATTGGTAATGTGATATTTGAAGATGATAATTCTTCAAAAGTCAAAGGGAAAGATACAGTGCTTATCCCAATATTGTATGTAGTTTATTGATGATACATTGTTGGGCATTAACATTGAAAAGAGCTTATTATCTGTAGAGCGGAGATGGAGCAAAATTATAAGTTAGAGTTTGATAACAAAGTTTGTTTAAACATGGACAAGCTAAATAAAAATGCAATTGTGGCAAGAGGTGAAATGATAATAAATAGGATTTTCAAATTCATGTTTGCCTTGAGTTAGTCAGACAATTTGAAAGCTACAGAAGAAGTGAATAGCAACCTTTGACATTTTGAGAATGGAACATTTAAATTTCAAGAATTTACTCTTGATAAGGAAGACTAACATGGTGAATGGTGTCTCGGGTGAGATTTACAAGGATAAGTACTAAGGGAGCAGCATAAGGAGAGCTTTTTTAATATAACTTGGAAGGCAAGAGAATGACTTACAATGGTACATTTAGATCCATGTGGTCCCATGGAAACTTTGTCTTTTGGAAAGGCAATGTACTTCCTAACTTTTATTAATGTTTACTCCAGTAAAACATGGGTATACTTTTTGCAGGAAAAGTTAGAAGTATTTGCACATTTTGTTCAGAATGAGGAATTGGTTGAAAACAGAGTGGCTTGAAGATTCTCACCCTCAAATCAGATAATGGGGGAAAAAGTTGACCAAAGTTAGCTTGCACAAGAAGAAAAGCCAAGAAAAGATAAATTTTAGAAAGTTGAGGAAAGAAGGAATAAAACAATTAAGAAAAGAAAACTGGGAAAGCAAGACTAAAGAAGAAGAAAAAAAGATGGCTCAAAGCAAAAAAAAGAGAATAAAGTTGTGAAAGCAGGGATAAAGCAGAAAGAAGGCCAACGCAGTAAAGCAAAGTAAAGCAGGATAAAGCAAGATAAAGCAAAAAAAACAGAAAAAAGCAGTGAAAAGCAAAGCAAAGGAAGGAAAAGCTAAGGCAGAAAAGCAAAAGAAGGATAAAGCCAGAAAAGCAGAAAAAAGCAATGAAAAGCAAAACAAAAGCAAGAAAAGCAAAAGCAAAGCAATAAAAGCTAAAGCATAAAGGCAAAAAAGGCAAAGCATGAGAATAGGGCAACTTTATCCATCCATGAGGGCGCATTAGCCTCTTTAGCTTGCTCAACAAGCTATCATTTAGTCTATAAAAGGAAGAGTGTGCACCCCTGGCCCATCCTTTAACAGTTTGAGAAATGAAATGAGAGCTATTTGCCTCAAGACTTGGAAGATGTGCCCCTGCTTCCATTGCGAGGATGAAGACATCCAGTCTCCATCATTGAGTTTATTGCAGGTCCTGTAATCAGATCCAGTGAATTTCCAACCAATTGCAATGATTGAAGAAGCCTTCCAATCCAATTCCTCATGATTCTCAGTCTTTCCTCAAGAAGGATTCTTCTATTCTTCTCTCTCATACATTTCTGATGTATTTCAAGTTTCAACCTCTGAAGGTTGCCCTTCATGTAATATCAGACCTATGATATTTTATTTACTTGTTGCAATGAATAAAAGATGATTTCCTGCCCCTCTTGTGCGCACCTAGTCTAGATTGCATTGAAATTTGAGCTAGTCTACATGTTAAAGTATAAAAACATCAAGACAACTCCAAATTCGATTCTTCCACTTGTTGTTATTCATTAACAAGCCAATGAACACATTCCATCCCTGATTTTTAGAATTCGATCCATCCTGGCACTGTTTGAGTCATCCAAAAATCAGACTAGTTAAGCAGTCCTAGAAACCTTTTTCACTAGTTTGCCTATTGAATCTTCAAAAAAACCTTCTCAAACTTGCTAAAGCAAACCTCAAGAGTCTAATAATTGATATTTCATGTCTCTCGGCCTCTCACAGTAAAAAGTCCACTTCATTTTTTGATAAAAAATCCTGGTTTGAGTCACCTAGTTCATTGTTTGCTAAGTTGGTCAGAGTTAGTGTGCCAAATCTCCAAGTTGGTACATTATAAATATTGTTAAAAAGCCCTCTTGTCCAATTTTTTCTACCTTTTAAAGCTTAGTGTTCACAAAAACCTTACTTTGACCTACTTAGTATCCTCAAAATAGCATCTTGCAGGTGAGAAACAACAAACGTTATGGTTTAAGAGGGTTAGCTAGAGAAGAAGAGGCACGGTGAAGGTGATGTGATCATTTGCTTTAAATCAAAAAAACATATTTTGTATTTTATAATAATATTGATGATATCATTTTAGTCCCATCCTGACCAAATGCCAAATTGAAGTATGAGACCCCCTTTTGGGGGCAATGGACCCCTCCCTATAAGTAGTATATAGAGGTGTACATACCCTACCCCCTCAAAATTCAACCTAAGGAGAAAACCCATGTTCTTAACCGTTTAGCCCACTCAAGTTGTACACCCCAATACTAAGGGACATCCCATTTCCACAAATGGCATTAGACGTCCTCACATCCAAGGAGCATGGGTTTTAGTGGACATGTCCATGTGCAAAACTATTGTTAACCAGATTATAAATAGTAAAAGGAAAGGGCAATTTAAGAAGAAAATGGAAACAATGTAGCTCTTAGAAAAAGTTAGGCAAGGCCCACTAGTGAGATCGAGAGGTTATTAAGTCATCTGCCATAATTCCATTTTTAGCATGGTCCACCCCACCTAAATAGAATATCTCGGAAAGAGATGAGGTTGGGTGCAAATCTTGAACGATTTTGGTGAAATTGTTACCCCTCAGACCTGGCACCTAAGTTCAAGAAAGTTTATGGTATGCAACTTTCAACTATGTAACACAAACATAGTTTTGTAGATTTGTTCATTTGTCAAACAATTAATGTATAGCTATTTAAAAAATTACATCGATGCATCGCAAACTATTTACATGTATGTATTCAAAAAAGGTACAAAAGAGAGTTTAAACATTGTAGAAATTGATTAAAAATATTGAGAATTTGTTTAGGGTAAATGTCATTAAATAATTGTAAACATACCCCCACTTTATAGATTATACATTGCTTGAAACATCTCCATTCAATCTTTCCTAGTTAGTATATATTTGGAATACATGGCGCTTTTTTATAATGTCATTGGCTAGCAATCTAACCTATCCACTCCAAATCCTTTTTGGCCTATACTGAAAATAGATATGTTGGAACTTGAAATACGCACAAAGGCAGTTACATTGTTGAGATATATTAGCATAATAGTGTTGAACTCCTAACTTGAGGTTCCCATTTTGAAATAGGAGTCAATTATTAGACTTCATTACAGCCACCTACGACGCCCTCCTGGCCATTCTGCACACTGACGCTTTCTCTCCCTGGTCTCCTTCCTCAAAGGATGCTATCTTCCATGCCAAACCTTCTCGCTGTTTTGGGAGGACGTTGAGGGAATTTACAACATTCTCGAGGTTAGATGTGGTATAATGCCCTCCCTCTAGCTCACTTCGACCTTTCGTTCAGAGTGATTCACTCATTTTAGCAGTTTTTGGCACCTAGGGGAAAAATACCCCAGGTAGCCTACCTTAAGCCTACGTTAGGCTAATTTTTAATTATTTTATGTTCTAATTTTAAGTTGACATTTTATAATTTCAAATTGACATTTTAAGGCATGTATGCCTAGATATTTTTTTTAAAGTGTGAGAGGCTATTTATAAGCCTCTCCTCACTTCATTTTAACATAAGACAAGTGGGATAAAAAAACACTATGCAGTTATTCTACCCTACTAGGGCTCTTTGAAGTGAGGCACCTCCTCTTAAGGAAGACGTTTTTTGGGTTTGGTGATGAATTCTTGAAGTTTCCTTTGGTTCAACACTCTTGCAAAGGTGATGTTGTAAATTGTTGGTTAAACATGTGCACAAGAAGGTATCCATGATTTATCTTGATTTCTCTTTGTTAATGATTGATGAATGATTATGTTTATGGATGGAACGGTAGCCTTTTACGGTTGCATTTGAGTTGGCTTGATCCTTCGTCAATTCTTGGTCACCTTGGTGTAGAAGTACGTCATTCTAGGAGTCCTTCTAAGTTCTAGGGTTAGAACCTTAGGACTTTAAGGCTAGTTGTAAACCTAGGCTAATCTTCTCTAGAGGTGGGTTAATCACTACTTAGAAGCCTTAGGTTAGGTTAGGATTTTGCTAGGGTTTAGTTCTCTTAGTCCCAAACCTTTCTCTCTTTCACAACCTAGTTTTAGGGTTAGTTTAGATTAGTTTTGAGTTAGTTTAGGACTGTTATGGCTGCATAAACCTAAGGCATCCCTAGCTTTTCCTTGGCAGCCTCTCTCTTCTCCGTCAAAACCTTGCCCTACCTCTCTTTCCTCTCCTCTTCCTTTTTCCTCCCTCGCATTCTCTTCCCTAGCTCCCTTAATCCCTTGTCTTCACCTTTTTGCCTTCATCTTCCCCTCAGTCCTTCTTCTTTTTTTACTCAGCCACCATCCTCTTTCCTCGGGCATGTGGCCTTATGAGTGATCTAGTTGATAAGAACCAACTTGTTTTGAAGATGCAACAAAACAGAAGGTATGGGTTTATGCAATGGTCGAGGACAGGCCTACCATCAGGGACAAGCCTACCACAATCTAAAGGGCTCACCCTCCTCTACTAACCCTCGCCCTCCTCCTAGTAACCTTCCTCTACCCTCGGCCTATCCCTAACATCCTTAGGGCTTCTCCAAAGCCTCATTTTGCAACCTATACTGCCCTCTAAAATCCTCCTCCATCACTTCCAGCCTGCTCTTCAAAGGTTGTGGCTTCCACAAGAAAACTTTGGGCTGTACAAAACAGGCCCGCCACACCTCTAATGCCTATCCCAGACTTGAACAGCCTTCAAGACAGCCCTATCAGTGGCTGTCTTGACCTTGAATCGGTCCTCTAAACCCTGCACACAAGCAAACAAACAATGGTTAAGAGGTTAGTTATTGCTGGTTCAAAATGCAACTAAAGGGGGACTGTTAGTAATCACATTACATGCTCCCTCTGCTTGTAGTATGATCATTGATCGAATTCTGAAATACAATTATACTGCTGCTAATACTTCATTTCAGAACTGATTTAACAACTTGGTTATGCATAATGTTGCTTACACAAAGTCTGGAATGGATACTTGAACAAATGGTGTATAATTACTAATGCCTTGATGACTGATATATCATATAATTCATGTCATACTGCTGTACTTTCGATGATATATACTGATGTATCTCTGCTAATGCTGATGTACAAGGGTTGTTGTATGATTGGTTGAGATGTTTGATGATGATAAACACTTGTAATTTGGATATTACTTACGTATCATACTTGTTATTGCTGAATGCACAACTGAAGTGGATGTAGCGACTACACTTACACTATCCAAATTCACACACATATAGTATATCTTCTTCCTTCCTTGATTTGACTCCAATAAGGCACTGGTCACTAACAATCTTCAAAGAAGACATTATCTGGTGTTTAGTGTCCTTGCAGAGTTACAATAGGGCTCTCCCCTGGGAGGTTTCGATTTCGAAAGAAGCTTGGAAAAGTGACTAAGGTGACAGTGGTCACTCTCTCCTTCATATGTTTGCCAGTGACTAGCCCTGCTAGTTCATCCGGTAACAAGGTGGATTTAACAGCTCTTTGATTATTTGTGTAATCATCAATATCAGGGGGCTCTTTAGCCTCTCTAATAGGCAACCTTTTGGTCCACTGGCCTGTGATTGAATGGCAAATAGGAGACGCTTACTATGAGGAGTGAGCTTCAAATCTTATGTATGTTCTATGGAGAAGAGACCTTGATGGTCATTCCCTCATGTGGTGCCAAGCAGAGAATAAATATTAACTAACAGCAACATGCCACCTTTTCTAATTCTGTGGATATTTGGATCGATTCATAAAATCTTTGTGGCCTTGCTTTTTGACCCGAGAGAAAATCCAAAGCTCCTGACGTTATTCAAAAGTTTCTACAATAAAAGGTGGTACTTAAACTTTCGTGCACTCAAACGGAAAAAAAACTTAGCTTTTCAAAGGACAAACACTATGTATAACATTCTTCGGTTTCACAGCTTATATAGTTATCTTGAAGTGAAGCATCGATATAAACTTATCAAAGAACAATTTAAAATCTGAATAAACTTTCAGAATAAGACGACCATTATTGAGACCGCTTCACTGATTTGTATCAATAATCAATCCGTCAGTTGCCTTAGCAGACCATAATAATTAGGGTTTATATTCTATGAGATTACATCGACCAAGTATAGCTTCAGGGTTTACAAATGAATAAATTAAAGGGCATAAATATGAAAATTTCGGCTACTCAGGGGTCCAACTCATTGTTTTTCGACAAAAGCACGCATCCACGTATTTCAAAGACACGTCCAATAATCAAATCTCATGTAGTCCCCCGCCCAAACATGTTAAATGCAAACGCCGAGGAGGTTCAATGCTCCGCACAGATCAACCAAAACCGTATACCTGTAATTAAGGGGGGAAAGGTTATATGCTACTCACCTCGAGGTCTTGCTGCATGGTCTCAGCCACATGCCGCATGATCGAGTGCACCAGCTTGCTCTTATTATATCTCTCCTCGCAGGCCTGAATATCTTCCTCCGAAACCCTACGTTTGCTTAGATCAATATAACCCTTCTCCTTATCCACCCTAAGAACCATCACGGGCTCCTGTCGGCCGACCTTAATGAGACTGCTAACACTACGAATACGCCGACGAGACAGTTCGGAGAACAAAATCATACCCTCGATGTTGTTATACTCCAGAAGGGAAACGTAGGCCCCCATGTCTGCGATGTTCTTGACCTGAATCATAACGGCCATGTCCACTTCCGGATATCTTGCTTCGTACATTCTGCATTCTAGATTCGGCGTCGTTGTCGCCATTGCAAAAAATTAGGTCGTCAGATCGAGTCTCGGTTCAGCTCTTCTGCAGAAACAAAGCAAATCTTTAAGCAGCGGATGAAGATGAAACAGACAAGGCAAATCACAGAAAGTAATAAAAGTTAGTACAGATTATCCTTATTGAACGAGAAAATGCTTGCCTTAAACGGAATGGCGACTTGGGAGTTTATTGAAGTTCGCGAGCCGGTATAAGTTTGGATGGCGAGCCGAATTTCTGGCGGCGAAACCCTGGATACCCTAGTCTGGTTCGGCTCTTTGGACAAATTAAGGTTTTCGTGAGGAGTTTGGGATAGGTTTTGTTCGCGTTGGATTTCGGCGTGAATTTCTGTCGCTTGACGTGAAAAGAGCGCTCGTTTTGTTGAGGGTTTTTCGTTTCTGGTTATTGACGTGAAGTGGAATGAATTAGATTCGATTGCTCAAAATCGGTAGTTGCCAAAGCTTTATGTCGGCAATGTGAAACGTTTTTATAAACCTAGGAATTAGCAATTGAAGCAAAGAGTAAATAGCCCTTTAATAGCCAAATTTTTTTTTCACACACAAAACATAACTTTACATTAATGAAAGTTGTGTCTTACAATCAGATTGCTTGGGGTTACAAATGTATATAGCTCCTCCTAAGATTTTATAATCAGTTTGACCGGAACAAAAATTTATGTTATGTCTTAAGAGTCATATGATTATACAAACATACTAAGACTTGTCAATACTAATAGTATGAAAATCTAGCTAACTAATATTTAAAGTGCCTTGCTCTAGGCAGGTAGCCCTATCGAACTTGGCTCATTCAATGGATTTCATACCGTTGTCGATGGCTTGTTTGAATAAATCATTTGCTTCGGTGTTCAGTTCTCGATAGATATGCAAGAAGGTGATATGTTGTAAATATTCAATGAGATCTTCGGTCCTTCTGATCCAATGGAGAAGCTGTATAGTATGCAAGTCGTGTGAGCATTGTGCCCAATCCACAATAACTTTATAATCTCCAAATATCATGTCAGGCAGAAGTTCTTTTATTTTTGTGAAATAGAGTAAACCCCATAACGCAAGTAGCTCTGCTTTGGTGTTTGTTCTGGGACCAATGCTCAGCTTGAGTCTATAAGACATTGTCTGATTTATTCTAATCAACATACCAGCACCGCAAATTCCTCCCTGCTCGGCTCCATCAAAATAGCCCACAATGCCATCGGCGAATCAATTTCTCAATATGGCATCCATAAAGAAACAAGACTTAATCTTTTTTACAGGAGAAAAAAACATGGTTTTTTTTCATAGAAATTAAATAATACATATGTCAATTGAGTGTAGATTGGATGGTTGTAAGTAATGATGTTCTTCTCTCTGTCCGAGTTCAAATTTCGTTTTGTAACACTTTGCTCATTAGGAGCTAACTTTGACTATGTAATGATTCATTGGATTGGCCATACCTTGATTCTTCAGAATAATATGTGTTGACATTTCTCCCGGTGGATGTATCCCTCTAACAAACAGTGAACCACCATTTTAAAATAAATCAAATAAAACATGTGATCACTACAATAGTATCTGATAGATCTAGAAAGTAACTGTGTCATCTTTCCAAAAATTGATTAATCAAAACAACTCTACATGTTTGCTACAAATAGCTAAGTATGTTCGGTACCAACATAAACAATAATACATAGAAAAATATAGAAAATTGTAGTCCACAAATCCATCTCAAAATTAATGCATAAAATAAATTGAGCCTTTGTAGGAGAGATTGTTTTCTATATACTCTTCAACATACTCTTCAACGTGCAAAATGCCTTCAACTCCAACAATGGTTGCTTTAGAAAGTCCATCAACCACATCATTAAGTTGTATGTATACATGTTCAACTTGAAAAGTCCATAAAATTTCCATGAGATCCTCAATCCTATTACACCATTGTTCCCATGAGAGATTTTGCAACCTGTATAATTTCTTTGCGCATTTCACAATACTCAAAGAGTCCCCAAATACTTGAAGAGAATCAATACCAATAGTAGAGGCAAAGCTGAGCAAACACCAAAAGGCCCTCAGCTTTTGTATTATTCCCAAGCCCACAATTCATCCAAAGTTTGAAGCAGTGCTCACAACTTATCTTTAAAAGTATACCTGCACCACATATACCCATCTAAGTAGCCCCATCAAAGATTCTTACAGCATAAAAGTATATAGGTGGAGCTAAGATATGCAAAACTTTACTCAATTTAGCGACAGGTGTATACTCCTTGTACATACTCATAATACTTAAAATATTGGAATAACAATTCGGAGAATAAACTTCAAAGATAACAAAGTTGCTAGATTTCCAAATATCCCAACTGATAAAACATGCAAAGTTTTATGAGTTGGATACTTGCAAACCCATTGTTCAAAATTTTCATCAAAAGTAGAAAAATCCCAATCTTGACTAATGCATAGTTCCGTAGATTACATCTGCTAGATCTTCTTGTGGAAAGTGCAATGAATAAAAATGTAATTAACGAATTGTAATGTCCTCTTCCTTTTAGGCCCTGAGGCCCATACCGCTAACCTATGTGATTCCTGTGGGTTCGAGCGGTTACTGATAGCTAGGGAATCAGATCAGGACTGATGCCATCCATAGAAGATCTACGGCATCCTCACTTGGTCAAGAAGGGCCACCTGGGCCAAAGGCCACCTTCATGCATGACCATGCTCTTTGCATGACCATGCTCTTTTCCATGCTCCATGCATGACCATGCTCTTTGCATGCAAGTCAACGGCAAATTAGAAGATAAAGTGACCTAATTAGGTCAAAGATTAGGTTTTGCGCAGTTGCTGATGCCATCCAGAGGGTAAAGCAAGAGGAGACCTCACTTATGCTTATGATTATTTTTGGGAGCTCTTGGATAGCAGCAGCAATGAATAAAAATGTAATTAACGAATTGTAATGTCCTCTTCCTTTTAGGCCCTGAGGCCCATACCACTAACCTATGTGATTCCTGTGGGTTCGAGCGGTTACTGATAGCTAGGGAATCAGATCAGGACTGATGCCATCCATAGAAGATCTACGGCATCCTCACTTGGTCAAGAAGGGCCACCTGGGCCAAAGGCCACCTTCATGCATGACCATGCTCTTTTCCATGCTCCATGCATGACCATGCTCTTTGCATGCAAGTCAACGGCAAATTAGAAGATAAAGTGACCTAATTAGGTCAAAGATTAGGTTTTGCGCAGTTGAACTTTATAAATAGAGGGTAAAGTAAGAGGAGACCTCACTTATGATTATGATTATTTTTGGGAGCTCTTGGATAGCAGCACAGCGTGCAGCACAGCAATTGGGGTTGGAGACGGAGTCTTCAGCTAACAGGATTTCGGCAGTGAAACATCTGTCCTAGTCTTATTTCGGGTAAGCCATACTGGTTCACCACTTGATCTTCATTCATTCATCAGTTATATAGCAAGGTATAGATTGTTGCAGGACACGGTGCAGCCGTAAGGGGGGTTTTCAACCAGAAAGCCCTAATCAGCTGTAGAGCCTCCAGATCTCAGTTTGCTTCAGAAACTCAGGCACCAGTCTTATCATCAGCTACATACTCCGGCACTCCTTGATTATCAGCTCCATCTGAGCTCATCCAAAGGAGTTATCAGCAATTCCGGACCACTAGGGGCGTGAGCAGCTGCCTCAGAGAACCAAGTCGCTATCATATTTAGAGGGTTCAGAACTGCAGTATATTCCAGCCAATCTCTCTGTCACAGCAAGGCTATCAGCCTTGCAAATCTGCGGATCCATCGGACACCTTCTTCCTTGAGGGCGTCACCTATTACTCTGATTGGGCGTCTTGTTGCTGGAGCATTCACCGGAGACAGGAGAGATCAGTTCCGCTCCGATCCAGTTCTCAGTGCTTGCAGACTTTATCTGAAGCAATCCAGCTCGTTATCAGTGGTAAGTGTGCATTCTATCTCACAAACCCTAACCCTAATTTTTCCTATAAAATAGGGATTTTTGCCTGGCAGTTTGTAAGCCCAGTTGTATCCGCATAATTGTTTAGAAATAGAAAATATCAGTATTTGGGATATTACAGTGGTATCAGAGCTATTTTCTTGGCCAGCTGTGGGCTTAAGAGATGAAAAGTAGATGAATACAGAAGGAGATCCTTTTGTAACGTATAGGAGGAGGAAGAGTAGATACACAGAAGAATTTGAAGATATCCAGCTAGAGGATACCAATTCAGACATGGAACAAACAGGTATTCATGCGAATAGGGGAAAAGGAACGGGAGATGAGGAGGATAGGATGGACTTTCGCAACTTGGTCTCTGCATTGCAAGACTTAGCGAAAGGACAAAAAGAAGTCCTCAATGCAATCAGTAGACTGTCAGCGAAACCGGAACCAGGTATCAGCAGTACACCCCCTTCACCGGTAGAGCGGGGGTCTTCCAACAGCAGTGGAAAGATGGCGTACACCAACATCCAGAACACTCGCCACATATACAGCAGACCTACTATTAGGCCTACCATGCCTCACTTCTTGGCAGATACAGTAGGGGGCCCGGTCATGCAGGTAGAGCCCAGCGAGCCTTATGGGGCTTATTTGCAAGAGTAGACAGATTTAGGAGATGAGTTTCATGCTACTATGTCTTTCTCCGACTTCTGCAACATGAAGAGCAGGAACAGGCCCAGGAATTTCAACAAGGGTTTCAATCACAACTATGAGTTGCAGAAAACCTTGGGTAGGTTGACCATCCCAAACTTTGATGGGACTCGCGGAAGATCAGCGAGAACATGGGTCCAAAAGTTGGATACCTATTTCCAGCTCAACCCCATGACAGAAACCGACGCCATTAAGTTGGCTACACTTCACTTGGACGGAGAGGCTCACGAATGGTGGTACCATGGACTGGTGACATTGGGTCACAACACCATACATTCTTACGGTGAGTTCACTCAGAGACTCATGGAGAGGTTCGACAGGAAAGATCCAGAGATCCATTTCAGGGAGTTGGCTCAACTCAAGCAGACTGGTAGCGCAGAATCATTCATTTCAGAGTTCTAGAGGCTAGCCGCTATGGTAACAGATGTGTCAGAGAGCAGACTGACTATGTTATTCACTGAGGCCCTCATAGAGCCACTACGGGGATGGGTGAAAGCCTACAAACCCCTCACTCTGCAGGATGCTATTAGCTGGGCAAGGGATCTTCAGGATTCAGTCCCTAAAAACAAATTCCCTCTGAAAACCAATTTTCCTGTTAGGGACAAGGACAGGAAACCCTTCCAGCAGGATGTGCCCAAGAAAACCTGGATAGATGAAGACACCAGGAAAGATTTGAGAAGAAAGAAGCTGTGCTTCACTTGCCAGGAACCATGGGTACCAGGACACAGATGCGCCGGGAAGGCGAAGGCACATTACATTGAGGTGTATTCAAACAGTGACGAGGACGATGATGAGCAGGAGGCCACAAAAGAGGAATCACACCAGGGTGATACACCAGAGGGAGTCATTGCTACATTGTCTGGAGTACCGAGATTCCATACTCTCAGGGTCAGGGGAGTAGTGCAGGGTCACAGAGTAGGAGTTCTGATTGATGGGGGATCCACCCACAATTTCATTGACTCCGCTTGGGTAGCCAAATGAGGTATTCAAACCGAGAAGTTTGAGGGATTCATTGTAGCAGTAGCCGGGAACTCCAGCATGGAGTGCAACTACTGGATTCCAAAACTGAATGTTGCCTTGGGTAACTATCAGATGACAGACTCTTTCTATGTAGTGGATGTAGTAGATACTCATGTGGTATTGGGTGTTCAGTGGCTTTACTCTATAGGGAAATACACTATAGACTACAGGGCAATGGAAATGGAGTTTCAGGGGCCAGATGGCAAACGGGTAGTTTTGAGGGGCATGAACACTTATCCCACAAAACCGGTCTCGTCACAGAGAATGGAGGCAGTGCTTCGACAGGATGATATAGAATGGGCTGCAAAATGTTTTGTCACCTTCAGGAAACCCCCAGAGACCAGCTCACAACACCCTGGTGACATTCAAGCCTTGCTACAGAAACACGAAAAGGTTTTTCGGGACCTTCCATTAGGCAGACCACCAGACCGAGGCTTCGAGCACATCATCGAGCTAGAGTAGGGGACACAAGCCGTCATCACCACTCCTTACAGGCATCCCAAGAGGTACAAAGATGAGATTGAGAAAACCATCAAGGAATTACTGGAGCTTGGTTACATACGACCCAGTTCTAGCCCCTTTGCATCTTCAGTAGTTCTGGTTAAGAAGAAGGATGGCACTCTGCGTATGTGCATCGATTATCGAGCACTTAACAAAAAGACCATCAAGAACAGGTATCCCATTCCCAGGATTGACGAACTCATGGATGAACTTCGGGGAGCTCAATACTTCTCCAATATCGATCTTCGCTCGGGGTACCATCAAATCAAGGTAAGGGACCAGGACATCCCCAAAACAGCTTTTTGCTATCACTTTGGACACTATGAGTTTTTGGTCATGCCTTTCGGGCTTACCAATGCTCTAGCTACTTTCCAGTCGTGCATGAACCACACCTTCAGGGCACAGCTACATAAGTTTCTACTTGTCTTCTTTGATGACATCTTGGTTTACAGCAAAACATGGGAAGAGCACTTGAAACACCTGGACGAGACATTGAGTATTTTAGAAGAACAGTCGCTTTACGCGAAAATTTCCAAGTGTGAGTTTGGCATGAAGGAAATGCTGTACTTAGGACATGTGATCAATGCAGAAGGAGTGCAGGTGGACATGGAGAAAATCCGAGCTATCAGATATTGGCCTGCGCAAAAAACAGTGACAGAATTGAGAGGGTTCCTAGGTCTGTGCACTTATTACCGGAGGTACGTTAAGGGATTCTCCCAATTTGCAGCACCCCTCACAGATCTCACCAAGAAGGGGGCATTCACTTGGACAGACTCAGCACAGAAAACTTTCGAGGAGATGAAGGTTATCATGAGCTCTTGCCCAGTTTTAGCATTGCCAGACTTCTCACAACCCTTTACAGTAGAATGTGATGCCTCAGGAGAAGGGTTAGGAGCTGTATTGATGCAGAATCATCACCCTATTGCATTCGAGAGCCGCAAACTGAAGAACTACGAGCGCCATTACTCCATATATGACAAAGAGATGCTAGTTATCTTGCATGCTCTCACAAAATCCAGACAGTACCTGGTGGGCACTAAGTTCAAAATCAAAACAGATCACAACAGCCTCAAGTATTTCTTGGAACAGAAGGAACTGAATGAGCGACAACAGAAATGGGTCAGCAAGGTACAAGCCTATGATTTCGAGATCGAGTATGTGAAAGGTAAGAATAACATAGTGGCTGATGCATTATCCAGGCGACCATCCCCATTATCTCTCAGTAGTATATCCACGGATTGGAGGGCACTTCTCTTAGTGGAGTACTCCAAAAATAAATTCGCCTGCGAATTATTGGATGGGCAAATTCAGGATGACAGGTACAGGATTGTGGATGACATCATCTACTACAAGGACAGAATATATCTCGTTCCAGAATCCACATTAAGGAAGAAGATCATCCAGGTAGCCCACGATTCTCTGTTATCAGGGCATCAAGGGTTCTTAAAAACCTATAGGCAGATCAGAGAGAGGTTTTCATGGAAGGGCCTCAAGGGGGAGATTATGCAGCATGTCCGGGAATGTAGCATCTGTCATCAGAACAAGGTTGAGAACACACATCTAGCAGGGCTACTCTAGCCACTACCGATTCCAGAACAGAAGTGGGAGAGCATCTCCATGGACTTCATTACAGGCTTGCCCAAGGTCCAGGGGCGAGATTGTTTATATGTGGTAGTTGACAGACTGACCAAGTTTGCACACTTCTTCTCGATACCATCAGACTACTCGGCAACTCAGGTGGCAGAGTTATTTTTCAGGAAAGTTTTCAGGTTACACGGGTTGCCTAAAACCATTGTCAGTGATCGGGATAGCAAGTTCACAGGTGCCTTTTGGCAGGGACTGTTCAGATTGGTGGGAACCGAACTGGCTACTAGTACGAGCTATCACCCCCAGAGTGACAGGCAAACAGAAATAGTCAACAAGTGGATCGAAGGTTATCTCAGGAACTACGTAGCAGGGCAACAACGAACATGGATCAAATGGCTTCACCTAGGAGAGTACTGCTACAACACTACTTATCACATGTCTATTAGGATGACTCCTTTTAAGGCATTATATGGTTATGAGGCCTTAGACTATGCAGATTTGGAATTTGGAGACAGCATGGCTCCTAAGGCTAAGGATTGGATACAAGACAGTCAGGACATCCTAAAAGTATTGAAAGAGAATTTACGGACAGCCCAGAATCAACAGAAGATGTATGCCGACAAACATAGGATTGAGCGGAGCTTTGAGGTAGGGGATTTAGTCTACTTAAGGCTCCAGCCTTACAGACAGTCGTCACTTAAAAAGAAAGGAGCAGAGAAATTAAAACCCCGCTTCTATGGACCATACAAAATAATTCGGAAGGTGGGAGAGGTGGCATATGAGCTAGAGCTGCCCAGAGAAAGCAAAATCCACAATGTGTTCCATGTGTCTAGCCTGAAGAAGACCCTTGGACAACACATTGCTCCATCTACCGAATTTCCCCCTTTAGATGATGAAGGACTGCTGATACTGATTCCTGAATGAATCATACAGACCAGAGAGAGGAAGCTCAGGAACAGAGTAATCAAGGAATATTTGGTTCAATGGAAAGAGCTACTGCCAGAGGATGCCACTTGGGAAGGTGAACAGGTATTGCAGCATCCCAGTTTGAAGTTGCTTGAGGATAAGCAATCTCGAGCGGGGAGTATTGTAATGTCCTCTTCCTTTTAGGCCCTGAGGCCCATACCGCTAACTTATGTGATTCATGTGGGTTCGAGTGGTTACTGATAGCTAGGGAATCAGATCAGGACTGATGCCATCCATAGAAGATCTACGGCATCCTCACTTGGTCAAGAAGGGCCACCTGGGCCAAAGGCCACCTTCATGCATGACCATGCTCTTTTCCATGCTCCATGCATGACCATGCTCTTTGCATGCAAGTCAACGGCAAATTAGAAGATAAAGTGACCTAATTAGGTCAAAGATTAGGTTTTACGTAGTTGAACTTTATAAATAGAGGGTAAAGCAAGAGGAGACCTCACTTATGCTCATGATTATTTTTGGGAGCTCTTGGATAGCAGCACAGCGTGCAGCACAACAGTGGGGGTTGGAGGCGGAGTCTTCAGCTAACAGGATTTCAGCTGTGAAACATCTGTCCTAGTCTTATTCCGGGTAAGCCATACTGGTTCACCACTTGATCTTCATTCATTCATCAATTATATAGCAAGGTATAGATTGTTGCAGGACACGGTGCAGTCATAAGGGGGGGTTTCAACCAGAAAGCCCTAATCAGCTGTAGAGCCTCCAGATCTCAGTTTCCTTTAGAAACTCAGGCACCAGTCTTATCATCAGCTACATACTCCGGCACTCCTTGATTATCAGCTCCATCTGAGCTCATCCGAAGGAGTTATCAGCAATTCCGGACCACTAGGGGCGTGAGCAACTGCCTTAGAGAACCAAGTCGCTATCATACTTAGAGGGTTCAGAACTGCAGTATATTCCAGCCAATCTCTCCGTCACAGCAAGGCTATCAGCCCTGCAAATCTGCGGATCCATCGGACACCTCCTTCCTTGAGGGCGTCACCTATTGCTCTGATTGGGCGTCTTGTTGCTGGAGCATTCACCGGAGACAAGAGAGATCAGTTCCGCTCCGATCCAGTTCTCAGTGCTTGCAGACTTTATCTGAAGCAATCCAGCTCGTTATCAGTGGTAAGTGTGCATTCTATCTCACAAACCCTAACCCTAATTTTTCCTATAAAATAGGGATTTTTGCCTTGCAGTTTGTAAGCCCAGTTGTATCCGCATAATTGTTTAGAAATAGAAAATATCAGTATTTGGGATATTACACGAATTCACCTACCAATTTGCACAAAGTACAAATATTTGGACCATTCCACCCCCTACAAAGTAGATTGTCCCAAGTTAATGTTGATGTATTTGTAACTTCTGAAGATATTCTTATGTATATTATCTTTGTATGTTGTTGTACCCCCATTGGGGATGTGTGTTACCCCTTTGCGGGATGTCTAAATTGTGTCTAGACCTTGAGGTACAACCTCCGTTGTAAGATGGGGCGATAGTCCCCATTGTAACATCATGTAATATGTACTTGTAGTCTCTCTAGGAGAAGTGGGCCCCATGTGAGATGACACGTAGGGCCGAATGTTATTTTTGGTCAGTGACTTGAAAGAGTATAAATAGGGAGGCGCTCTCCCTCATTTATACACACCTCGTACGCTCTCAAGTGCGCATGAGAGAAAGAGACAGTCAAAGGAGGAGAGATAGATAGCTATTGAATACTTCTTATTACTGCTTTTGATCATCTTACTATTCTAAAGAAGTTTGCGGGGTTTTCTCCTTTATGGTTTCCCTAGTGAAAATCTTTGTGTCTTATGTATCTTTTATATCTTATGCATTTTGATATACTTGTTATTCTTTTAGATAAATATTCTAGATAATCTAGTGAGATCTTAAGAAAATCTAACATGGTATTAGAGCATCTTTGAAAGAAGGCATTGTGCAGCTGCAGGAACTAGGGCTTCCTAGTTGAAGGTGTTATCTCCACAGGTCATCAAGAAAATAGGGCTAGGCTAACTCGCCTCACTATGGCACAGCTTTTAGTGGTAGCAGTTTTTGAATAAGGTAATTTTCATTGTGCACCCGAAATATAGCTACAATGGTAGCTAATGAAAATTAGGGTTTCATGCCTAAAAACCCTAGAAGACTGAATTTAGTCATCTTAGCACTTTCGCTATAAAGCGAGATTGGAAAAGGCTCAGAAGCCAAAACTTTCACAAGTTTAAGAGAAATTATTGTTGTACATTGTGTAAAAAATTTAGCCTCATATTCACTATACTTCAGGAGATATGGTTCCTCCAAATCAGGGTTCCATCCTCCTCCAGAATACAGTCATAAACAGGTGACCTAGGGAGATTTGTTATCTCGAGCTAGGAAGGTCCAAACGAAATTTTGCAAGATGTTGCAGGCAAGACATAGGCTATAGTTTATGTGGTACGCTTTTCAGACCCATAATGTGAAATAGCAACACATGGAAGTCCGTAGAAGTTCGCTATGTTGAACAGTCCCCAAAACAGTCGCCTTGGGAAACTCAGCATAAGTCGCACTTGGAGAATCCATTTCTGCTCTAACATGTGGGGTTGGAAAGAGGACATATCAGGCTATCTCAGTGTGACGTTTCATACTATAAGGAGCCGAAACTTCAAGATAGAGCAGAATCAATATCATACATTTATGTAGAAGAAATTGGAAAACTAGGGCTTCCTGTTCCGGGAGCTTCCCACCACTGTTTTCAGAAAAAAAGGAGTACATTGGACAGCTTGCCTTGAAGAGGCCCATCTTTCTTTCCAATTAGAAGTTTGAAATTTCAAGTTTGGAAAAATAGGGTTTCTCTGACAAACCCTATATCAGCGAGCTCTAGAACTAGGTCGGACACCTCAAATCAGTAAGATCTAAATCTTTGTTATTTTCGTTTGAGGTTCTCATTTTAAAATGACTAATCACACCTAGCTTGATGACAAGCTTGGTGAAGCTGAAAAATTATGAGTATGGAAGTATAGGACCTCCCTGATCCTTAAAGAAAATGACATCGATAAGTATTTTAGTAAGGAAGTTCTAAGAACCTGAGGGAGATGAGGCTAAGGCTAGAGCCAAGACAATCATTGCATATTCTAGTAAAGCTCATCTCATCCCCCATGTGTCATCCTTGAAGACACCAAAAGGAAGTGTTCAATGTTATGATGAAGCAATCGAAGAAGAATAAGAGATTGTTATAACCACCTTGAATGGCATCCCAAGATCATGGGATTCATTCATTCGAGGAATATGTGCCAGAAGGAAGTTGATTACCTTCAGCAAACTCTAGGAAGAGTGCACACAAGAAGATGCTCGACCCATAACAAGAGAAGAGAAGATGGGAGCAACTGAAGATCACGCTCTCACGTTTCAAAGAAGATCCCTCAAGCGATGAGGAATATGAAGGACTCAACTCTTGAAGAACCTCTTATCCATCTTAGCATTTGGATAAGAAATGATGTTATTGTGAATGAAGAAGATGATGAAGCTAAAGGCTCAACAATGAGTCTACGCACCAAACAAATAAAGATAAGTATTCAATTGTCATTTCATGATATTGTTTGGTTGTGCATTTGTTTATATTTAGTTGATGTGTTATGCATGTTTGAGTATTTGCATTTATACTACTGAATTACACATTATGGGTAAGAAGTCAATGATGTTGCACAACATTCCATTGCTATTTATCTAGATTGAAACCTCGTTGCTGGCATATTAGGAGTAGTACACGCTCTCGATAACATTGGGCTAGAAGGAATCTAAAAGTTATTGTATGTGTATGGGATATGAATGAATGTTGTAGCATTGGCTAAAATAGTTGCATGCCTATGTGACATATATTTGTCACTATTAATATGTTTTGGAAATGATGAGATGTTTCTAATCATGCAACTGAAATTGACTTGTAGATCATTCCGAAAAACAACTAATGACAGTTCAGAAGAGAAACCTCAAGCTTCCTGGGTCAGAGATACCATGGCAAAAGAAAGAGCTTTAGAAGAATATAAAGAGAATGGTAGACCCACCTCGAGAGATGAAGACCACCTTGGGTACGAGAAATAGTCAAAGATGAAGAATAGTATGATGATACTTCCAATGAAAGAAAAAGGCTTCAGACACACTCCAGTTATGTGACATTGTTGAGCAACATCATTGATGTAGAGATTTCCAGCTATGAAGAAGTAGCCAATAAGAAAGGGAAGGAAACTATGATCAAAGAGTACCAGTTGATCAAGAGGAATGATGTCTTGGATGAGGTGCCAAGACCTGAAGGAAATTTCGTAGTGTCTTCCATGTGGATCTACAAGATCTAACATGTAGCAGATGGTAGCATCATGGGATACAAGGCAAGATTCCTAGCATGGGGCTTCTTACAAAAAGAAGGCACAAACTACAAAGAGACATTTGCACCAGTGATGAGGTACACTTCCATTAGATCCATACGCACAGGTATGAGATGAGAAATAAACCAGCTGACATCAAGGCAACATTCTTGAATGGTATAGTCAAGGAGGAAGTATATGTAGAGCAGCCACTGGGAGTTGAGACACATGACAGGCAGACTCATGTGTGCAAATTAAAGAAGTCCTTGTATGAGCTCAGAAGGCACCCATGGGATAGCACATACAGCTATATGATGAGCTTGAAGGTCACCTATAGTGATGAATATCTTAACCTTTGCTACAAGGTTGAAGACGAAAGCCTATAGAGGATGACAAGCTCACAGATGGGTGCAAGAATAACTTTTCAACAAAGTTAAATATAGAGGATCTTGGTATCTAGTGACCCTATATGGATACATAGAATATTAGTAGCAGAGGAAGCTACTTATCAGTCCAATACATAATGTTTCAATACATAGAATACGAAAGGCAGAGGAATAATGATGCTCCGCTTCAGAGGGAGTGACTATAGAAGATCCTTAGGTTTAACATGGTACGACAGGATGGACAACTTACCGATGGCCCTAAGATTTATTGAGAGTAAATCAGATTCCAACCTTTACTTCAAGGTCAAAGGCGAAATACTAGTGATTCTCCTGTTATATGTCGATGACCTGTTCCCGATAGGCGAAGAGAAACTCATTAAAGATACAAGCAAGAGACATGCTACAGAGTTTGAGATGAAAGACCTAGGGATGATGTACTACTTCTTAGGCATGGAGGTGTGGCAGAGTACACATGGATTCTTCCTTGGTCAAGGGAAGTAAACAGTAGAGATCCTGAAGAGGTTTGGGATGATGGAATGCAAGGCAATAGCCACACCCATGGCATCAAACTTGAAGCTACTTTGTGATGCTTCATTAGAGTTAGTTGATGCCATGATATATCGTCAGATGATTGGATCATTGATGTAGCTGACGAACATGAGACTAGACATATGCTTTGTTGTGAACACCTTGATCCAGTTCGTGATGGATCCAAGATAAGTTCACCTGGTTGCTGCAAAGTATATATTGAGGTACCTAAAAGGTACAATTGATTATGGGCTCAAATATGACGTGAATCAAAAGGTTAACCTGCAGGGTTATGTTGATTCGGACTAAACTGACAGTGCTTTAGATAGGAAGAGCACTTCAGGGTGTTGCTTCAGTATGGGATCATGTGTGATCTCTTGGTTTAGCAAGAAGTAGTCCTACGTGGCACTGAGTATAGTCGAAGCAGAATATGTCGCATCTTGCTCATCTAGTTGTGAGTCAGTATGGCTTAGGAAGCTACTGTCTAATTTGTTTGATCTCTAGTTAGAGGCGACTTGTATCTTCTATGACAACCAGAGTTGTGTGAAGTTGTCCAAGAACCCAGTGTTCCATGACAAGTCGAAGCACATTGAGATCAAGTACCACTGTATCAAGGATATGGTGCAAAGAGGAGCAATGAAGCTCCAGTATGTTACGACGGACAAGCAGATAGTTGATGTGTTGACCAATCCATTAGCCAGAGTGAAGTTTGAATACTTTAGAGAGAATCTTGGTGTACTTCAAATCGAGGTTCCTCCCAAGGGGAGGTGATGGGTCCAGAAGACATAAATGCATGAGAGTCATTCTCACATGGTGGTAGGTGTGTCCTCCCATGGTGTAGATGTAAGGGTTGTGATCAATATGTGTGCATCTGGGTTGTATTGCTCCGAGTGACGATGAGGTGATCTGAAGATGACAAGACTATAGTAGGGGACTCATGTTTTACAAAGGCATATAATCACTTCTGGGATGTTCCTTCAGGTTTTGCAGAGGCATATAATCAGTCTTGGGAGATCCTTCAGGTTTTGCAGAGGCATATAATCAGTCCTGGGATGCTCCTTTAGGTTTTGTAGAGGTATATAATCAGTCCTGGGAGATCCTTCAGGTTTTGCAGAGGCATGTAATCAGTCCTGGGATGCTCCTTCAGGTTTTGCAAAGGCATATAATCAGTCCTGGGAGATCCTTCAGGTTTTGCAGAGGCATATAATCAGTCATGGGATGCTCCTTTAGGTTTTGCAAAGGCATATAATCAGTCCTGGGAGATCCTTCAGGTTTTGCAGAGCATATAATCAATCATGGGATTCTCCTTCAGGTTTTGTAGAGGCATATAATCAGTCCTGGGAGATCCTTCAGGTTTTGTAGAGGCATATAATCAGTCCTGGGAGATCCTTCAGGTTTTGTAGAGGCATATAATCAGTCCTGGGATGCTCCTTTAGGTTTTGCAAAGGCATATAATCAGTCCTAGGAGATCCTCCAGGTTTTGCAAGGCAATAAGTCCTAAGCTATACCTATTTGATGATTTGAAGACCTACATGGAGGCTGGGCCTACATCCAGCATGAAAAAGGGTTAGCACTGTAGAAACTTATCATGACAGATAGTATGATACGATGATCAAATTATAAGAAGATGATGGTAGCAGCTATGATGAAGACTCTATGACTATGTGATGATAACGATGCGATGAAGACCCAACCAAATATGTTGATGACTATGTAGAGAGATAATACCTTCCTAGTTATGAGGGAGTGTTGATGTATTTGTAACTTCAGAAGATATTATGATGTATATTATCATTGTATGTTGTTGTACCCCCATTGGGGATGTGTGTTGCCCCTTTACGAGATGTCTAAATTGTGTCTAGACCTTGAGGTACAACCTCCATTGTAAGTCGGGGAAATAGTCCCCAATGTAACATCATTTAATATGTACTTGTAGTCTCCCTAGGAGAAGTGGGCCCCATGTGAGATGACATGTAGGCTCAAATGTTATATTTGGTTAGTGACTTGAAAGGGTATAAATAGGGAGGCGCTCTCCCTCATTTATACACAACTCATACACTCTCAAGTGTGCATGACAGAAAGAGACAGTCAGAGGAGGAGAGATAGATAGCTGTTGAATACTTCTTATTATTGCTTTTGATCATCTTACTATTCTGAATAATTTTGTGGGGTTTTCTCCTTTATGGTTTCCCCAGTAAAAATCTTTGTGTCTCGTGTATCTTTTATATCTTATGCATTTTGATGTACTTGTTATTCTTTCAGATAAAGATCCTAGATAATCTAATCATATCTTAAGAAAATCTAACAGTTAACAAGCAATTTTCTAATTTAAGCTAAAGAAAACATTTAAGCTTCAGCGACAAATTCCATTTCCACAGTATGCCAAACCATCATTTTTTATTGTAGAGAAACTTTTAGCAATTCATAAATAAATAGACTTTTTGCAGACGTGACCTATAGCACCATTCAATGACCATACCAAGATATCATCTTTTTCTCCAAGCTTGATCCTTGCTTTGTTGAGTGAGAATATATAGCCATTCCATTCATCATCCTTGTGACTACCAAGTCGCAACTCTTTTGCAAGTAACCAGTAGGATTTTGACTGACTTAACCACTATGGTCTTTTGATATGAGCAAGAGTGTGTAATTCTCCTCTAAACCAATAATAGGATCAATCCCTACCGAAATTTTTGAACCATTGGCAACTTTCCATGAAAGACCTTTACTTATACAGGAGAGAAACCGAATAAAACCATTCCAAAAGTTTGATACATTACTAACACTTTTAGCAGGGTTTCTAATCCACTTGACAATATCACCCTTCAAATATTTTGCCTTCAACGCATTACATTAGAGGCCAAACCCAAACAGGCCTTGCCACATACTCATCACACACAAAGTTGTACTAAACCAATGTATGTTCTTAATATCCCATCCACCAAATATTTTTGGTTTAGACAACTTATCCCATGTGACTTGATGAATCTAGTTTCCAAATGTAGAAACAAACCAAAGGAAATCAAATGTCAACTTTCTGATCATTTGAAGTACGGATCGTGGAACATGAGACATGGATAACCAATAAAGATGGATTCCATCCAACACAGCTTTAACAAGTGTGAGCCTACCACCCAATGAAAATAGTCTATATGTCCAATTCCCTATCCTCTTTCAACCTTTTTTACAGGCCAAATCCAATCCTTGACTCTATAGCTATTTGGTTTCAAATAATATACCAGATATTTGTAACCATCTATCATCTCAGTCACTTGGAAAGGTAGAAAGGAAACAATTTGTAAAGTATCAATATCAAATACATCATTCATGATGAAGACAAACTTTGTGGCACTCACCTCCTTGCTAGATGTTGCACAAAATAGTTTGATAAGCTCAACGATAAGCTCAACGAAAATTGTCCATTCCTCCACGGTGCCTTTCCCAAACAAAACCACATCATCAACAAATAATAAATGTGTAATAAAAAGAGAGGAAGATATTTTGATACCCTATAATTTTCCTTTAGCTTTTGTAATAGTTGTTAGCCTACTTAGACCTTCAACTACCAATATGAAAAGAAAAGGAGAGAGTGGGCATTCTTGTTTGAGCCCCCTAGAATGCTTAAAGAAACTGGTAAAAGAACCATTAATCATAACTACAAATCATGCATAAGAACCATTAATCATATATATGTCATAATCTAGTTGGTCACTAGAATTTGAAGAAGGAATAATCTTAAGTATAACCAATTCACTCTATCATATGCCTTGACAATATCCATCTTCAGGATAAGAGCCTCCAAATTTCTTGATTTTATTGTATCTAAACACTCATGAGTAACACCCACAACATCCAATATCTATCTATTAGCTAAGAACCCAAATTGTTCCTCACTCATCATTTCAACTAACTTTGGCTTCAACTTGTTGGAAACAATCTTAGAAATAATTCTGTAAACAAGCTTGCCGAGAGAAATAGGTCAATAATAAGAAAAATCCATGGGTTTGTTGCATTTAGGGATGAGTGAAATGAAGGTATCATTGATAGCACCATAAATATAACCATCAACTCTGGATTGTTCCACTATCTCCAACAGATCCATACCCATCAAGTCAAAAAAAGCAATGAAGAGTTCCATATCCCAACCATCAGGCATTTGGCTCTTATCATTATCAAAATTCTTTAGCATTCCCTCAAATTCTGCTAATGTAATAGGTGACCCAATCTGAAGCTCTTCTTCTTTAGAAAAAAAGGTCAGGAAGTTCCTAATCACTTTAAGTTTAGAATCTATGTCGGTGTTGCCTTATTATTTAAAGTGGTTAGAAAAATGCATTTTAGCAACCAATTCTAAATCCCTTTGAGTATGAATAATATTCCTATTTCCATCTTTTAGAGCCCAGGTAGTGTTGATATTCCTCCTAAAGGTAGCATACTTGTGAAAAATTTGTGTTTTTATCTCCTTGAGCTACCGAAATAGCCCCACTTTTCAATCTACACAGAATCTCCTCTTGTTTGAGAAATATATCTTTTTTGTTCTCCAACTCAAACAATTCCTTCCACTCTTCCTCAATATAAATGCCAGTAGTGTTGCACACAAATATTTTTTCTAACAAGTTTTCAATCTCTATTGATTCATGTTTTGATTTCTGTTTTTTCTCCTTTTCCTGTAATACCACTTTCTATTTTAGGCACTTTAGTTTAAAAACCAATCTCTCCATAGCATTAGCTTCCTCAAGGATAGAGAAATTATTCCAGTTGTTCCTAACAAGTCAACAAAAATCTTTGTCTTGAAGCCACATATGATTGAATTTAAATGGAAAACTAATAGCGTTCTTCACTCCATCAAGTTGAAGGCAAATAGGGGAGTGATCTGAAAAGGTTAAGTGTATAACCCAATATCTATATCTTTACAAGGATAAAGCAAGTGCATGATTGATTAGATACATGTCCAATCTTTTACTAATGCCATTCCTACCACTCCTCCCATTTCTCCAAGTAGTCTCAAGCTTAACTAGAAGGACATCCACCAAATTATTTCTCTAAAAAAGTTGAAGGAAATAGTTCATAAGGGATCCATTTTGACAGTATGTCCCCAAATTTCAATAGAGGATAAAGTAAAATTGAGGTCACCAACCAATATGAGATTGGGATCATTCATAATACCACTAGCCTCAATTTAATCCCAAAACCTATTCCTGGCCTTATATGGACCATAACAATTTAGAATAGAAAATCCGTGAACATATCCCTTATATATGCCTTCAAGGAGTATACTTGCACAAGTCCCAAAGGGCTTGAATTTAGCAACCATTGGATTCCAAGTGGCCAATAAACCACCAAATAAGCCATTGGAATATTGCACAAATTTCCCATCGAGAAAGTAGCTTTGAAAAGACCTCCACCGCTTGTGTACCACACATGGTCTCTTGTATAAGAATAATATCAGGGTTAGTGGTTTGTAGTAGTCTTGTGAGGGTCCTAACCTTATCAATGTCGTTGGCCCCTCTGATGTTAAAGGATAGAATTAGCATTGATCACCCTCTTAATAGGGCACATTAGCTTTAAGGGCCCAAGAATTGTTGGTCTTACAAGGAGAAGACATGTTATGTGTAGTCTTTGAAAGTCTTCTATAAAGAGGTATATATTCATTTATAGGATCTTTACCATCAAAACCAGAAATCATTTTTCAGAGAGGATTTTCCTTTGTTCTTTTTCTTTCTTATGGTAACATTCTTGTGCCTAATGGAGGCAGTACAAACCATATCAAGATTGAAGGATAATTTGGAAGAATATACTTGGAGGGTGGTTTTATCCAGGATCTCTTTATAAAAAGGGGGTTTACCACCATCAAATCAAAAGTTGAGGAGTTACCATGTGCAATTAGGGTTTTCTCAGTTCTAACTCCAACTCTAATACCATGTGTTCTCTATTTTGTTTTTGTTTTTCAATTTGTTTATGCGTTATAGTGGCTTTAGAATACCATTGCACCTAAAAAAGACGAATTGTGCATATAAATTTCTCTTTTATTTGGAAAATAGTGGATATTTTAAGGTTTTATTGGTAAATAATGGAGATTTGTAGGGTTCAATTGATAAACAATGGATACTTGCAGAATTATACTAACTATCGAAATATTTTTTTATGCCACTACACACCAAATCATTTAAATGTAAAACATCTTTCTTAAAGGAGTTTCACTAGGCAAGAAAATTATTAAACGTTTCCTTGCTCAATGGAACTTTGTAAACTTACGTACAGATAGGACAATATCACCAGATATCCATTACCAACAATTGGACATATTTTAAACCTTTTTCCACTTCACTTTCTCACACTTTATTGCTGCGATTAAATAGTTGTCATGGCTTTGACCTTTGTTTCCATTCCACATCTTAAATATAAGAGAAGATTATATAAGTATAATAATGTTTGATAAATGATGACAAAATGATGCAGGAGCATACTCAAAACAAATCGTAAATGGTTGTGACAAGCCTAGAATTTTGGATGCACCTGAGGGAACAATTTGGGAATGGATGAATCAAAGCTTGCGATGATGGACAAGATTACCCCAACTACACCCCCAACAATCTAGATTGAATATGGGAATTACCTAAATTATGAATTTTGATAGTTTGGTCATCCTGTGAATGGGTTTCAATGCATGAATTAAGTTTCATCATTTTGATTTCACCAAAAAGCTCAAATTTATACAATATTAAAGATCGATAACTGTCATCCGCGAGATGTAGAACAGTTGGTGGTGGGGTATGGTTAAGACGGTCACCGGTTCTAATCCCATCGAATACCAAAAAATCCAACCATGTTAAGGGTTGGTGCGGTCTAGGCAGAGAGCGATCCCTGGGTGATTTTGACGGCTTAGATGCCCCTTGTTCGTGGTTTCTTAGCCAATGGCAACCCTGCTAGTCAAAGAGGTTCCACCACTTTGCCAACAAAAAAAAGATCGATAACTGTCATATGATCCATTAATAAAAAAACATGAATTTCGAAAGGATATTTCTAAGTGCGGAATTGTTATGGGAAAAAGTACAATATTAAAGATCGATAACTGTCATATGATCCATTAATAAAAAAAGACATGAATTTCGAAAGGATATTTCTAAGTGCAGAATTTTTATGAGAAAAAGGAGAGGAGAAGAAGAAAAAAAATGAAGGGCGATAAGGGTTTTTTCCGTGGAGAAAACGAAAAGAACTAGTAAAGAGAAAATAAAATAATGCAGACCAACAAAGAAGATATGTAATAAAATTTATGGGTTCAAATATTTTTAATGGATGTAACACCCTGCTTGAGACTAAGACCAATAGGGCAGTTTTAAAATTTCTTATTTTCTTTGTAAATTTGATAATTTCAGTTTTCTCGAGACTTGTAAATGAAGTTTGTAATGTATGATATTTTAATGGAATGATCAACAATTTAAGAAGGGATTTTCATGTCTAAATCAATGTTGGAGGTGTTTGAAATGTGTTGTGCACTCCGAGTGTTGTAGGGCTATAGCAGGTTTGGTATTAAAGCGAGAGTGTCTCGTTGAAGGGGGCAATTCCAGCTGAGAAGAGCTAGGTAGAATTGTTCCAAGAAAATTTTACAGTTCCAGCAGAGAGATTTATTGGATATAACTGTAAGGAGGGTAATTTGAACATAGGAAATTAGGGGCAAATAAAAGAGGAGTTGATGTGAATTGGAGAGGTAGAAGACGACATGGTAGTGATACAGATGATGTCACTCAGACATTAAGAGTTAACCAAGAAAGTTTGGAAGCCAGAAAAAACAGTTCAAAGGAGAGGAGTTGCAGCTAAAGCTCATGATGTGAGTGATGAAGAAGTAGAAGTTGAGATACTACAATAATAACTTGAAACAATTAAAGGTACATAAGAAGGAATTTTAAAGGCCCTAACCAACTTGAGGGGAAAATCCAAAATGGAGACACCTACCTATTCAGGAAGCCTGGACCTAGAAAAGTTATTTGATTGGGATAGAGACATGGAAAAATTCTTTGACATGGAGCAGATTGAGGTCCCTAAAAGAGTGAAGATGGCTTGCATGAATATGGAGGGACATTGATCCTTATGGTGGGGTGTTATGCAGCTTGAAAGGAAAAGAAAGAGAAAATCCAAAATCAAGAATTGGGATTGAATCGTAGCTAAAATGAAAGGTAAATGTCAACCTAATGATTACAATGTAAATTTGTATAGGAAGCTACATAACCTTAGACAAAAGGAAATGATTGTTAAGGATTTTATAGAATAAATTTATAGGTTATATATTATATATGCGGACAGTGATGAAGGAGAGGACAACGTATAAAGGTACATCAATGGACTGGGATATGCTATACAACATGAGTTGAGTATTTTACAAATGAGGACAGTGGGGGAAGCATACCAACTTGCTTTAAAGACAGGAGATAAATTGTTCTGGAAGAATTCAAGTGCTAGAAGTAAAGTAGTTTTTAGAGGTCGAGGCATAAATATCTTAGGAAGAGGACAAAGTAATTGAACTAAGGTGGAAGAGAATAGCAATGAAAATGCTACAACCCAAGAATTTAGAAGAACTAATTAATCCTATAGAGGTAGATGGAATTATCGAGGGTTTCAAACCCCATAGACAAAGGATTTGGGAGATCACTAGTGATCTGCTACAAATGCCAAACACCAGGACACGAGGCCTATGAATGCCCTGAAAGTCTACATACTACAAGGAGACCAGAGAATAGAACTCATGTTGCTCAAGGAGCTAAAAGAATAGTTGTATATGTAGCAAGGGATAACATGGATGTAGCTCAACCAAAAGTTGAGGAGAGCTTGATGTTTAGGAGAATTTGATTGAAACCGAAAAATCAGTCAAAGATAAAAGAACCAGACCAAAGGAAGTCTATATTGAGGCCCGAGTGCAAAATTGGAGGTAAGTTATGTTATTTAATTGTAGATGGAGGGAGTATTGAAAATATAGTATCAACAGAATCTATAGAGAAATTAAAATTGAATTGCAAACCACATCCTCAAGCTTACAAAGTCTCATGGTTGCAAAAGGGGAACCATGCCACTGTTTCTCGATAGTGTTTAATTAATATTAAAATTGAAAACTATCATGATAGTGTGATATGTGATGTAGTACCATTGGATGCTTGCCACTTGCTACTGGGTAGACCTTGGCAGTATGATAGAAAAACTGTGTACGATGGGGTTAAGAATGATTTTATGGTTGAAAAGAATGGAAGATAGACTCCGATGATGCCTTTGAAGGAAGAGAGGGGAGTAAATAACAATGACAACCATTTATTTTATAGGAGGATAATGTTATGTTCAACAAAAACACTTTTAATGGAAGAGATAAAGGTAAATTATTGTTTTTTTTGTTATGCCTAAGAATTTGAGTGTGGATGAAAAGAGGATTGATATTCCAATAGAAGTGAAAATAATGCTATTTGAATTCAAGGTTGACTCCTTGCTCTCTTAAAGAGCTCTCCATAAGGTTAGGTGTTGGAAATAATACTTGGTGTGGGTCGATAAGTGGTAACTGAACCGTAGCTATTGAGATGAACTAGGATGACATCCGATCTTGTTTCTATATTAAGTATAAAAGGTATATGTGAAGCTCATTCTGTCGCTCTGTGCATCTCTGTGATGGGTACAATTCCATGAGAAAGGGGTAGCATCTGTATGGCTTGTAATTTGATGTAACTGTAATATGCCAAAATGTTTACCACATGTGAGAAGAATTTCTCACCAAACTGACCTCATTATTGGATCTAGTTAACCAAACAAGGTGCCACATGGAATGACACCAATTGAAAATGAAGAGTTAAATAAGCAAGTGCAGGAGCTACTGGAAAGGGGGTTGATCAGGGAAAGTTTGATCCCATCTGTAGTACATGTTGTACTTGCACCAAAGAAAGGGGGGGATGGAGATTGTGTATTTGATTCTAGAGCTATCAAATAGATAACCATTAAGTATAGACTTCCCTTGCCAAGAATGGATGACCTTATGGATTGCTTGAGTAGAGCAAGGTATTTCACTAAAATTTATTTAAGAAGTGGTTACATCAGATTATAATTCGTGAAGGAGATGAGTGGAAAACAACTTTTAAGATAAAGGAAGGACTTTTTGAATGGTTGGTGATGCCATTTGGTTTAATGAAAGCTCCAAGTAATTTTACGAGACTAATGAATGAAGTGTTGAAACCTTATCTTGGTAAATTTGTGGCGGTTTACTTAGATGGCATTATGATTTTCAACTAAACAAAAGAGGAACATCTTAAACAATTAAACAAGTATTAGAAAGGTTGAAAAAGGATAAGTTGTTCATAAATCTTAAAAAGTGTACTTTCATGAGGGAAGAGTTGGTATTTGGTTTGTCATTTCCCATGAAGGCTTAAAAATGGGCCCTAAAAAGGTGAAAGGAATAATAGAATGGCATGTTCCTAAGAGTACATTTGAAGTGCAAAGTTTTCATGGATTGGATAGCTTTTATGGGAAGTTCAGAAAGAATTTCAGTGTGATATGTGCACCATTGACCACTTGCATGAGGAAAGGGGAATTCAAATGGAGTGTCGTTGCACAAAAGGGATTTGAGCTATTGAAAGAGAAGGTTATAGATAGACCAATTTTGGCCTTGCCAGACTTTGACAAAGTCTTCCAAGTTGACTGTGATGCTAGTGGGATAGATATTGGGGTAATATTAAGTCAAGAGGGAAGACTAGTTGCCTTATTCAGCGAGAAGTTAAATGAATCCAAACAAAAGTGTTATGTTTTTGACCAATAATTCTATGTTATTGTTTAAGCATTAAAGAAGTGGAGCCATTACTTGCTTTCCAAAGAATTTGTTCTTTACACAAGTCATTAAGCATTAAGATATTTGACATCTAGTCTAATTGAATTAAAGACACATGAAATGGGTTGAGTTTATGTAAAGTTATACGTCCTTTGTATTGAAACATAGGAAGGGGAAATCAAATAGAGTTGCAGATGCTTTGAGTGGGAGAACAACCTTGCTGTCTACTATTATAGTGGAAGTCACATGGTTGGAAGAGATGAAGAATTCATATAAAGAAGACCTAGATTTCGTTGAGGCTTGGAAAGCATGCAAAGAGCAGTGGAGACATGATAAAAAACTCCATATTTAGATTACTTCATCAAGGTAAGAATTTCTCTTTAATAATAATCAATTGTGCATTCCAAGAGGATTTACGAGAGACAATCTACTTAGGGAGTTGCATAATGGAATATTAAGTGGACATTTTGGAATGGACAAAACTAAAGCACTAGTGGAGGAGCGCTACTATTGGCCAAGAATGGCTAAACATGTTAATATATGGGTTTGACATTGCATAATTTATCAGCATGCAAAGGGAAAGAGACAAAACATTGGGTTGTACACGCCATTGTCAATATCGAAAGCAACAGGGGAAGATATTGGCATGGATTTTGTGTTAGGCTTACAAAGAACCCAATGAGGTAATGATTCAATCTTTGTTGTTGTCGACATATTTTAAAAAATGGCACATTTCCTTATAAGAATGCTAATGATGCTACAAACATAGTAGTTTTTTTCTTTAAAGAAATTGTTAGATTGCATGGGTTGCGTGGAAGTATAACGTTCGACATGGACAACAAATTTATTGGACACTTTTGGAGAATCTTGTGGAAGAAATCGGATACTAAATTGCAGTTTAATTTAGCATATCATCCACAAACCAATGGGAAAATTGATGTTGTTAACAGGAGTCTTGGAAATCTGCTTAGATTTTTGTTAGGTGAAAGACTAGGATAGTGGGATATAGTACTTGTACAAGCTGTATTTGCATACAATAATTTAAAAAATCGATCTACAGGTAAAAGCCCATTTCATATTATTAATGGGAGGTCAACAAGGGGAGTGGTAAGCTAGCACAATTGCTGGAGAAAGGCCAAGAGAGTGCTAATGTTTAATTTTTGAATAACACATGAAAACAATTCATGAATAAGTACATAAACAATTGCATAAAAGCAGACAATAGTATAAGCAGAAGGATGATGTAAAAAGAAGGATCAAATTTTTCAAGGAAGGAGACTTAGTAATTGCCAATTTGAGGAAATAAAGGTTCACGACGGGAACATACCAAGTCGAAACTGAAGAAAATTGGTCCATGTAAAATCGTGATTTTTTTTTATGATAATGCCTATGTTTTGTAGCTTCCTATAGAATCAGACATTTCACCCATTTTTAACATTGTTGATTTATATGAGTACCATGAAGGACTAGTTGAGGATACTAGTAATTGTATTGTCGATTAGAAGAAACAAATTATTGAACATGGAAGAGAATAAATTGCAAAAATTTTAGATGAAAGAACGGTTGGAGGAACGAGAAGCCAGAAGACAAACGAGTATCTAATCCGTTGGAAAGGAAAGCGGTTGGAGGATGCCACTTGGATTTCATAAGCTGAAATGGAGTGTGTTACAGAATACGTTGATGTTATGAACAAGAGTTCACTTTTCTTTTTACCTGAGGGAATTGATGCAGGAGCATCCACAGTGGGAGAAATGAACCAACAACAAGGATTAATTTCCCAAAACCAATCGCAACCATTGGTGGCAAGGCCAAAACTTGGGATGCACACGAGGGATAAATGAGCCAACTGTGGAGTTTTGTTCTCCAAAGAGTGGAGAAATGTGCCAACAGATGGGATGAATCAATAAACTGCTCAGTCATGTCCCCGCGGTTCAAATGTTCCATGTGAAGTGGGAAAACAATTGGCAAGCTTATCTATTTGAAAATTCAATGTCTCATCTTACAATTGGGAATTTGGTCATTAATGGGGGCCATCAAGTCTCTTTATGTTGGATCCCTTAGGAACTAATAATATACATCTCTTTCACAAGGTTGAAATATAATTTACGATGGGTATGAAGGTAGATTGTAGCAACCAAATGCAAGTCTCGTCAACATTTAATGAGCTCAACCACCAAGTGTTAATATTTGATGTAAGGTGTCTACTCCCTCACACAAAGAAATTCATTAAGGTGGTCATAGTAAATGTAACTTCTTATTCGCTCCTTGATTCAATCTGTCATCTAGGGAGAGCCAAGGTAAATATCAAGTTTTGGTGCATCTTGGTTGTGGTGTTTCTGATGGAGGAAGACATTATCCCTTTCCCCTACTCCTTGGGGGAGTGGCCTTTGGATGCCGCGTCTATTGGACGTGAGGATATTTTCCAGGTAGCTACTTTCATAATTGGTTTTGGTATTGCCTTGTCCTTAATTTGGGATCCATGGGACTCAAGGGAGTGGCAAGATATGATTTGTATTGCAAAAATGAAGCCACTGATAGATACTAAAGGCAAGTTGTCGCTAGTGGATATTAAAGGTAAGTTACAGGAATTGTCTAAAGGTATGTGTGAAACTAGATATGGTATTTGAGATATACACAATCATGTGAGGTGGATGAACTCACAAATGGATGGTTTACTTGCTGTGGTCCACCAGATAATCTTTCAAGCGCCCTCGATGGACTTTCATATTAAAGACCATCTTTCAGAGTACTTCTCACACGTCTTGTTTGGACTCCCGTTTATACGAGGTTGAAGGAAATGTATGCACTCATGAGGCCCAAATCGATGCAATCAAGACATCACTATGGATTTCCATGAATATTTTTTAGCAACCAATCAGTTTGGAATTTATGATTTAGGAAGCAAAGAAATTGAGGATGCTACAATTTATTAGCTTGTTAATGTAACTATGAATATCACCAACTTTGAGGACAGAAACAAAAATACATAAGATGGTCATGATATACAAGTTATGGACAATGAGGAGATTGTACAAGATAATTAAGAGAACCCGGAAGGCGATGTTGAGAACAACCCTAAGAAAGAAGACGGGTTGAGATCAACCTTGTGGAAGAAGACGAAAACAATCAAGATGTTTAGGTCATGGATAGTGATCCTAGTTCCTAGTCTGTTTTTGCATGAAGCTTTTTTGTAGGATTCTCTTGGACCAATATGTTAAAATCTATAACAACTTAGGGAAATATGTTTTTTTATTTAAAGTGTACTTTTTCTTGGATGACTATATCTAAGCTTCATAGTGCTCATAAACTTTTGATACTATATTGGGAATTTTTTGTACTATTTTGTTGAAGTTTTTCCAACCTTTTATAAATACAATCTTAACCATTCTCATTAAGAAAAAAAATATACGATCTTCCAAAATTTAACCTTTAATTATGATTTTGGAACTACCCTCTAGCCTAGGAATGATGATTATAGCTCCCACAATCATATGCGATACCTTTTTTTGGTTTCCTATTTAAATATCCTAAAATCATATGCAATACCTTTTTTTGGTTTCCTATTTAAATATCCTAAATTCACTTGTGTGCCTATTTCAATGTTTTATTATTGTAGTGTTAAATTTTAGGTGTTAAATTACATATTAGCATCACTTGACCTAACTACAATGAGTACCAGGTCTTCACTGGAAATGATATGATATAATCAAGCCATTTTGGACTATGAAGGTATCATTGGACACAGTCAAAACAATGATTTATAACTATGTTGGAACTATAAGCATGAGCTTTAAAATGTACAAGTTCTACATATTATACCCTTATTTAGTATTTCATTATCATAGCTAAATATTTGAGCTCATACATCAGAGTTAAATTGGGTTGTTGGGGACGATAGAACTTTATATAAAATTGAGCACATAGATCTATGTATCAACACACAACTCACGTAATAGATCAGACAATTTTACTCAGTAATTGAAGAATGAAACAATGCAAAAAATGGCTTGCAGCTGTGAATGCTTTCATTAATCAAAAAGTAATTGGATAATTTAATTACAATGTAATACATTGGTATTAATAACAAGTCAATTCGAATGCATGAGAGAGGAATTCAAATTGATTGACTCTAGCTAACTGCATGGATAATTGGACATGTCTAAATCATTATCGGAGCTCAACTAGTTAGCCCCAGTTTCCTCAATCTGTGCACCAGTCAGTTAGAATAAGTTAACTAGCCTAACTGAATGTGGTTGGTGAGGATTTGCACCTTCCCACATGCAATCAATCAATGACTGGCATTAATTGAATGCAACTGACTCCTAACTAGGCTTAACTAGTCACTAACTGAACTCAACTAAAGGAGGTTGGTTCCGACACTCCCAGTAGCTCCTAAATCATAGGGATTGATCTAGGAGGCTCCTAAACTTATGCATGCAAGTGCAGTCAATGGAAGTTAGCCTCAATTAGTGTTCCCCACACTCTAGTAACTGGTACATGTGGGCCAATTAGTCAAAGTGGACCCAATAGTGCTAGTGACTAAATATAGACTGAAAGGACTCCTGATTTAGACATATTTGACCAAATTGGACAAGGGGGGATTATAATCCTAACCCCCCCCCTGAATTCTAACTAAGACCATAGGTTACCCATTACAACTAAAGCAAAGTAACTACTTAATACAAGGAACCGGGAAAAAACCACATGGGAAAAAAACCCTCCTCAAACTAAGTAGGTAGAATCAAGATCAATTTGGTTCTTCTGTGCACAGGTATCCTGGGGCCTGGCATGTGAACTTCTCCATCATTATGTCTGGAGGAATCTTCCTCTTTGGAAGAAGAATAATATGCTCAACTAAATCAGAAATATAGATAGCTGCTGGATGATAACCGGACCCATGTAGAGCAACTGAAATCAACTGATAAGGGAGAAAAGGTGCTTGAGGATTCGAACCATGTGAATGACACTTAAGAAACTGATATGTTGCAACCTTGAAGAGAAAAACATGAGTGGTAAAATCAGCCCCAATTGTTAAGAGCAAGTGTCTAGGCGGATGCAGAATGTCTTCCTCTTTACTAGTTCTGTGAGGAGATGAGCATGTGACCAAAGGTAGAGAAGCCCTCGGACTGTGGAGAGCAAATGCTTGAGCTCCATAATCTGATATAGCTTAAAAAATAACTAATGATTCACACAATAAAATATCAGCAACCTCATAAGAGGAAACTAACACCAAATCCCCGACAACAAATTTGAAGAAGACTTGCGGTACTTGATTTTTCACACCGATATTGGGAGCAGCCACAAGCATGATTGAAAGCTCTTGGAATCTAAAATTTGAACCAAATAATATCATATTAGATCCAAATAAGATCATATCAGATCCAAATAAGTTCATATTAGATACAAAGGTGTAGAATGAAATCAAATCCCAACAACAATTTTGAAGGAGACTTGCGGTACTTGTTTCTTCACACCAAAATTGATGAGAACAACTACAAGCAGTATTGAAAGCTCATGAACCTAAAATCTTGAACCAAGTAATATTCGATTAGATCCAAATAAGATCATATCAGATCCAATACATTTCATATTAGATTCAAAAGTATGGTCCACCGAGATGGTAGATGCACAATTTTCTCCTTTTTCAAAATTCTAAATATTGGTGCATGCAATCCTGTAGGAATTTGGTGGAAAATCTAGATTAAGGAGAGCGAATGGATCACTCCTACAATCTGATATTTTTTCCAAAATATCCAAGGTATTACTTATCTGCACATCAGCAACAACATTAAAGGGAGATAAATCAAATTCCTCTTCACTTTCGGAAGCAATCACTAGCGAATTTTGCACAGAATTTATTGGAGAATCACTGGAAAATGTTTGCATAGAAGTGCAGTAGTGTTTTTCTTCAATATCAGAGATTCGACTGTCTTCTTCTGTATCAGCAATATGAGAGATCTCACAAACTTCCGAAGCACAAAGAGAAGGAGTCATTGCAAGGAGACTTTCTTCAATTCGAATTGACTGTGTAGAAGATTCTGCTACTTCTTCATCTCGAACAACCTCAAAAGAGAGAGTAGAGGTCGAGGATTTTGGATCAAGAACTCTTGTGGTGTTGGGCATGCTCTCCAAAGTGCTCTTATGATCCTCACTATGCTTGCCAAAGGTTTTGTCTAATTTTGCCCAAAGATCCTTTGGGTATTCAACAAATTTAGTGAGGTAGCGCAAGCTAGGAGAAAGGGACAGACCTATTGCTCTAAAGGATGCATCACCGTCATTTAGCTAATCATTCTCATTATCATAAGACTCTTTACCAAGTCCAATAGACACCTCATAGAGATCTTGTCTCTTGAGAGATTCAATCATCTTCAACTTCCATTCTGAATAGCTTGTGAATGGGGTGAGAAGAGGAACTGATGAATCCATTCGAAGTTGTACCTGCAAAAACACAAAAGGGGCACCGTAAGGTCGGATAGCCTGCACTTTTCAAGTTTTCATCACACCCAATTTAGTTAATCAAGCAAGTTTGATCAACAGTTCCTTTGCTTAGGGTTTCTATGGTAAACTTGTCACTTCTGGTGCAGAACTGGAAGGAGCAATTTTGCTCAAAAAGAAATTTGATCCAACATGAGATATGTAGAAAGGAGAAGTGCCTTGTCCTGTCGAGGCTACGATACCATCTAAAATTGAGCACATAGATCTATGGATCAACACACAACTCACAGAATAGATCAGACAATTTTACTCAGTAATTGAAGAATGAAACAGTGCAAAAAATGGCTTGCAACTGTGAATGCTTTCATTAATAAAAAATTAATTGGATAATTTAATTACAATCTAATACACTGGTGTTAATAACCACTCAATTCGAATGCATGAGAGAGGAATTTGAATTGATTGACTCTACCTAATTGCATGGATACCTAGACATGTCTAAATCATTATCGAAGCTCAACTAGTTAGCCCTAGTTGCCTCAATCAGTGCACCAGTTAGTTAGAATCACTTAACTAGCCGAACTGAATGTGGTAGGGGAGGAATTGCGCCTTCCCACATGCAATCAATCAATTACTGGTGCTAACTGAATGTAACTGACTCATAACTAGGCTTAACTGGTCACTAGCTGAACTCAACTGAAGGAGGTTGGTTCTGACACTCCAAATGGCTCCTAAATTGTAGGGATTGATCTAGGAGGCTCCTAAACCGATGCATGCAAGTGCAGTCAGTGGCAATTAGCCTGAATTAGTGTTCCCCACACTCTAGAAACTGCTACATGTGGCCCAATTAGGCCAAGTGGACCCAATGGTGCTAGTGACTAAATATAGACTGAAAGGACTCTTGATTTAGACATAATTGACCAAATTGGATAAGGGAGGATTATAATCCTAACACTTTAAATTATATCTTTGGTGGACCACATAAACTATAGAAGTAAATAATATCAAGTCTAGGCAATTCATTTCCACTAAATTTCCAATCTTTCATAAATTATTTTGTAGTCAATACTTTGTGGCACTATTATATTATCATTAGACTATCCTTTGAATTGAACTTCTTTTGGGGACAAAATTGAACTATTTTGTAACTTTGTGGACACTCCAAGAAAATTACTTTTCCTATTTTGTATTGTAATATGGTATATATGTGTTATTGTAAAGGCTCATTTTGACTTCCAAATAGCCTGCAAATATTTTTAGCTTATTGTAGCTTCTCTTTGATTGAATCAAATTCATTTGTAAACCTTGTTACCACCTTTCTTGAGTTAACATAAGGTAAAAGGAATCTCTTATAGCATTCAAGCTTGAGTTTTATGATTTTATGAATGCTTTCCAGGCACTAAAAGTTATATTTGATCATTGGTTCCTTTGAAGACAAAGTTACCCAATAGGATGAGCATAAAAAGCATATGAAATAATATTGTGTATGTATGAATGTTAAGGTCAATGCATCAATCAAAATATTCATTTGAGGGTAAGTGTACTTAGGATGAAGATGATTTACATACTTACAGCTTGGAAGTGTGCTCGTAGAAGTTAAGAAAACTACTTGACTATATGATGCACTAGTAAACACAACAACACCATTGAAAGTCAAATGAAAACATTACAATCAAATAAATCTAGCTGGACTTTTACAAGCACTAGTTGATTGGATATTTGTTACAAATAACATGCAATAACGATATTGATACAAATACAATTTTCCCATGGGTGTGTGGTTTAGCGAGAAGTTGTGAGTTGATCAAACATTCATTAACGTTGAGGACAAGTGCAAGTCCTAGGTTATTTTGATGGCATAGAAATTTCCCTCATAGATTAGCTACCTATTGAGAGAGAAAAATATAAACAACATTTGTAGGAAAAAAAAATATAGATGCAATCCAAAGAGGATGAAGATGGATCATGGAAACATTGTTACTTGGGTCTAGCTCGAGTGTTGTGGGATGGAGTGTTATCCTCTCAACCTAGGTTCTATTCCCTTGAGTGATAGGTTGATCTCACAATGAGAATCTTATTGTAACAACTTCAAGCCTTATTGTTGACCTATAATTGTGCCCTAAAGAATCTAGATTTACCCCGAGTACTATCCATTAAATGAGGGGAATTTCCCAGGGGTTTGCCCCATGCTAATTAAGTAGGAAAAAAAAGATGTTGGAAACATAGTTTTCTTCTAACCTATAAGTGATTTAAAATTGTGTAATAAATTGAGCACTATGCTCAAAATTCAAAAACCTAGTGAGCACACTCATTGAAAAATCATTAAAAAACAAATGAATTTAAAGTGGGTGCTTGATCTCTGATACAATACCTAAGTTGTTGTGTTAAAACATTTTTCAACGTGTTATGGTAAAAAAGAATATTTTCTTTAAATTTCAGGATTTAGTGTTATCCTATCTATCATTCTTCACTTCTCTTGTCTTCCTTAACTATATTTTTTTTACTTTCTGGCCTTGAATCAAGTTAGTTTCTCTAATTAAAGTCGCCTGATTTAGTGATATGCTAAGGCTTAGAGAAAAACAAAAAGGACATATATAGTAGTTAAAATGGATTATGAAAGTTGTCTATGCTAATCTACATTATACTAATAGTCTACCAAGTGATTAATATGATGATATATTTTCTAATATATTCAACCTTTACAAGACTATCCACCAATATTTCCAAGCATATCTCATATAACATTGGTTGCATCTCATTTTTCCCAAATACTTCTCAAGTTGATTTATTAAGGACAAAAGTTTTTCCACTTGAATCACCAAACATGTACAATTCTAGGTGATTATTATGTTGAATATATTGACTAAGCTCATTATCCTAAATGATTATCCATGAGTTTAAACTTTTCCCACTACATTTCCTTGACTGGTTACCATCAAAATCTTCAAAATGCTTCTCTTATCGTATCATTTTATCTTTAGTTTTACCATAGTGGACTAAGTATTTTTCTTTTTTCAAACATTTATTCTACCTGGTGAATGACCATTTCCCCTGTACTTCTCATGTTAATAGCACTAATGTTTCTCATGTTATGAAAAAGAGTTTTATATTAGAGGCTCACCTCCTTTGCATGAGTTGTCTTCTTCTTGGTAAAAATTCAACTATTGTATCTATTGTCAAATTTCGATAAACGATTCCACCATCCAGATTCAATTTCAATATAACCTTTACATTTCCATAATCCTTAGATTAAAGAGAACAATTTTCTTCAAAGTTTCCATTGCGATCAATTATAAAAATTTTTCAACATGGAGATATGCAAAACCCGGAAAACATAGGCACCAACCTATTTGCTCCTAGAAACGAAACCATTAGGAAAGCCACGATCAAGAAAGAAGGAATCATAGTGGGTTTTAGGTACAACTGAAAGATGTGATAATTACTGCTAGATCCATCTTAACTACAGACCTATCATGCGCTAATAGGGATGAAATCCCTCGAGGTGCAAAGATTTTTAACAGTGCAAAAACTTGAATTCCTTTAGGTGCAAACTTTTTTTAGAGTGTGAAAATTTGAGGAAAAATTTGCACCTCAAGAAATTTGATCCATATCAATGCATGATATATCCAAAGTTAAGATGGATCTATGCTGATGATAAATCTATATTAAATAAAATCATAAAACATGAATGCCACCACAATTCAAAAAAAACACGTAAAGAGCCAAATTCCATAATATCCATAGCAAGCAATTAATTGGACATAATCAAACTTGTATTGGTTTAAAGCAACATCAATTAGTAAATTAGACCCCAAATCCTAGAACAGAAGTATCCAAGTTTTATTATCCTTTTTAGTTTTAATTAATAGGAATATCTATATCATTGTTTTGAACTTCAGGTTAGAACCAACATTGTAAAAACAATTACTTAAAATTTTATTTCCACATGTTATCTCCATGATGAGCACACAATTACACTTTTCCCTCATACTGGGTTGTAGAAAGCACCTCTCGGTGCAATAATAATATTGCACAAACAATGCATTAGCGTAGAGACCATCATTGATATAAACTCTAATTTTTACCACACTAATAACAACAACTATATTTTTACATGTTCCATGACCATGGAACCATTGTGTATAACATTTAACATCACACCTTGGGAATATATGGTCAACCATAACACAAGAAGCATGCCTACCAAGTTATGAAAAAAGATCATCGTCGTGGCAAGAACCTCAACTTATAATTGGAACATAACTAGATAAACTGTTTTTTTGTAGGTTAGTGAAGAACCTTGTATTACCTTAAAATAAAATAATGTTACAATCCATTTTCCGCTTCCTGTCAGAAGGCCAAGTGAGGGGGAAATGAGTGGCTAACTTCTAGAAGAATATCTCAGAACACTCAGTTGAAAAGTACAGCTAAACACCAAAACCAGATCTAGTGTAGGATCATTGCAGAGGGTAGCTGAAAGAGAAACTATGATTTGGAAATTACAAAGAAGTTAATCCCAACCTTGAATGGGCTGATTCTCTAGTCTTTCCTTTTTTTCCTTGTGTTTTCTTGCCTTGTATCCATCCCCTTGAAGCTGGGGACACTAAGGCAAGATGCATCGCATCAATGGAATCATGGTGGAGTTCTTTATCAGAGTTTGAAGAGGAAGATTCATGGTATCTTTTATGCCCTTGTGGAGGGCCTCTTTTCGTGCTTCCATATCCTTGAAGAGGCATGTGCACCTCGGGAAGAGGTGGAGTGGATCTCTGTTCCTGTTCTGCTAGGGGCGTGTCTTCATCAAGTTGGTCGTCTTATGTGTTTTCTTCATGCGATTGCATCCCGGGTTGCCAACTTTTGGATCTGTCTGGCTTCGTTGTTTGTTGCAGTGAGGTCTTCCTTTGCAGACATGCATTAAGAAGGTGGCCCATTTGTCGACAGATCTTGCACCTGAAGGCTGTGTTTTCATAGTCGAAGGTTTGACTCTAAATGGACTTTCCTAGTTTCAGGTTGATCATGTCAGGGAACCATGAACTAATATCAATGGTGGCGCATATGCAAGCAAAGGTGAATAGACCCTGTGTAGAGCGATTGTCATCGGAGGACTAGTAGCAACCTAGATCATTTCCTATCCCTTCGAAGACTGATTGAGTCCAGTAGTGGATTGGTAAGTTTGGAAGACACACCTAGATGGGAACCTTCGTCACTACCATAGATAAAGGGTCAAACTTAGGGAATGAGGGGGTTATGAAAAGTCCAGTAGATCCCCAAGGATTTGGAGTTGCCAATGGTCAGAGAGTTGTCATCCTGCATAGATAAGCCCCTGCAGTCCTGGAGGGGTTCCATCCACCTGTTGAATCAAAGATTTCAAATGCAAAAAAAATATTTGTGGGTTCACTCGCAAGCACAGAGAGACCCCCTTCATAGATCTTACGAAAATTGAAAAGGATTTGTTTTCATATTTCTCATCCGTAGGCTTCTCACCGTCGATAGACTCTCCGCTGGTACCGATGCCTCATGTGAAATCATCGCCCTGGCACAAGAATCCCTGTATCCCGCGGTAGAAAGATGAGCCCATGTGGTGCAGGGGCTTGTCGGAGCGACTTGTGCTTCTCTCGCCGGTACACAGTGCATAGGAGATCTTGGCCGTCTTCGACACCACTTTAGCATGGAATTCCATCATGATCTGGCCAGCTGGGATGCTGCCGATTAGTTCATTTCCAAGTTCAACTGCAGAGGTCTGATAGCTCAATTTCTTTCCCGGACTGCTGCCGTAGAAGAAGCAGACATTCTTGAATCTAGACACCCTCTGTTCAAACCATAACACCTTCTCCATCGATATCTTGTTTTTATCTCTCCAGTAAGAAAAACTTCCATAACTAGATAAACTATTCTCATTCTCAATTTTTTTCCCTGGGAAAAAAAGGTGTAATTTTATATCATCAGGTGTGAACAAAATTACTTTCTGTATATGCACATCCAATGTGCATTGCTTGGTAAAAATGGATTGTTTCCAAGACATATTGTCTTCATACCATAACTCTGTTTTAAGGAGCTATTACAAAATAAAGCTAAAACATCAAGTTCTGTTGTAAATAGGCAAAAAATCACATGGCTTGTCATCTTGGTAGTTTTTCGCAATAATATAAACATCCAAAACATAAGAGTTCTTTAACATGCTAAAAAATGACCAAATAGTAACATTCTGATTTTGAAACACCACTCCCCGCTCCCTGAGGGGTGTTCAATCTATGGAAGGTCGATGATAGAATTCATATGCCGCCCCCTCCTGAAATTCTTTTATCTTCCAAATCCCCAGAGCCAGTTGCAGGCCCTCCTTCGAGGCCTTTTTTGCCTCTTGGTTGTTTTCCTGCCTACATTGTTGAGTCCCTTTTATCTAACTATTGACATTTAGTGAATCTCCAAAAAGAATAATTCTTTGGCACCCCTTTTTAGCTGCAAAAATCAGAAGCAGTTTTAGGCTCAATAATTCAATATAGTTATTGCTTCCCTCTCCCAACCCCATGGTGAGCTCAAAGTAGTGTGAGTCAGAAAGGAAAATTAGGGCCCCTCCCCCACAAACGTTGTTTTGGGCAATACCGTAAAAAAAACCCACAGCACAATCCTGTCAATTTCGACTACCAGGGCCTCCCTTTATTTTGCTACTCTAATGTGCCGTGGGAATGCAGCTAAGATGCCGCCAGAGAGAGCTACTGTGATCTCTGTTGGACAAGCTTTATCTGAGAAGATGTAATTGTTCCTTTCTAACCAAATACCCCAAATGACTAACAAGGGTAAAGAAAGCATGGAATTAAGATGTGCTGATGCGTTCTATAATTCCCATGCATGTACCACTGAGCGTCCCTCCCATGTACAAAGAGTTCCCGTTGTTCAAGTGCACCCTGCCCATACCTACCTACTGTAGGGGCATATTAAAAAGAGATGATTGACCGATTCTTCATCAGACTTACACAAAACACACCACCCAGGCCCATGTTTGTTTCTTTTTTGCAGATTGTCCCACGTAGGGACCTTATTTTCCAGGGTGTTCCACATAAACAATGGGGATTTTGGAGGGCTCTTGACTTTCCACAATTTTTTCCACCACCATACCAGATCCCCATTGATCACCTATGCACTAAGACTGATATACCCAGTTTTTGGAGAATATAATCCTCCTGGATCACCTTCCCACACCAATTCGTCTTCCCTATCCCTAAGAATAATCTATCCCCTATTGAGTTCCTGATAAAGAAGTGACATCGCGGCTTGATCTGGTTCCAAGAGACCCAAAGTATTTACCTATCGTCGGGATTGTACCTAGCCCCTTTCTTGTAATGGATTTTCCAGTTGCGATATATAAAATATACCCCTCTCCCTCAAGGCTGCCACCGTACATTCAGGAAGGAGGTGTCGTTGCGCACACCCAATCCAGGGGTCTTCCCCGATCTTGATCCTTCTCCCATTACCGATATTCCATGCCAAATTTGTCTTGATCACTGGGAAAGAATTAACCGTAGCCTTCCAAATCATCGATCCTCCCACATGCAATTTCACCGATGATCGCACCCAATATTCAACAGACTCCAGGGATAAGTATTTCTAGGTAACCACTTGAGTCCAAAGGCTGTCAGTAATCAGTAATATCCATCCTCCCTTGGCCGCCAACGCTTTGGAGAAAAGAATGATGTTCTTCAGCCCCCAGCTACACAAAGATTTAGGTTGAGCTATTCTTTCCCACCTCACCCAAGGATGAACAAAAGATTCTTCTTTCTCACACCACAGAAAACAAAAGCATATTTTCCTAGCAGCTTCCAGAGTCCCCTTTGGGATCCAGGACATGGCCATCCAATAAACCAAAATTGCCTCCAAAACCAACTTCACCAAGACCAGATCTTGAGAGCCATTTGTGGCTCCAACCCTTTAGTATTTTTTTCATCTTGTCGAGAAGCCACTTCCAATCCTGCTTTCTCTAATCATTTGGTTTTAACTGAAACCCTAGGTATTTCAATCCCGAGTCCACCTCTAGCAGAGTGAAGGGAAAACAACCTACAAAAGCCAATAATTTATCTGCCCCCAACAAGTTGGCAGAAAGTGTGGACTTTCCTAAATTTATTTCCATCCCCGTAGCTTTATAGAACAACTCTACTATCCCACAAAGGGTTTCAGCATCCATTACCAACCCAGTACATAAAATTAGGACATCGTCTACAAAAAGCAGATGTGTAATGAAGAGATTTGTAGCCACCTTAATTCCCCTCAAGGTATCTTGTCTTTTGGATTCTCGTAAAGCCCTACTCAACCCTTCTGCTACCAACAGAAAGAATAAAGGGGAAAGCAGGCACCCTTGTCTAAGACCTCTCTCTAGGTGAAAGAAAGGAGAGGCCGACCATTAATAAGGACTGAAAAATAAATAGTTGTAATGCAGCTCACAATCCACCTAATAAAAACAATATCAAAACCAAGATGAGTAAGATGCATATGGATATAGAGCCAATTTACTTTATCATAGGCCTTGGAGAGGTCAATTTTTAGCACAACTCCTGTGCATTTTTTGGTTTTTATGCTGTCCAGGCCTTCTTGTGCAAGTCCCACTACCTCATGAATTTGCCTCCCATCTACGAACCTAAACTGTTCACCAGAGATATGTTGAGGGAGAATCCCTTTAAGTCTTATTGCAATGACCTTAGAATCTATCTTATAAACACAATTGTAGAGAGAGAAAGGTCTGAAATCAATTAACGAGGTGGGATTGTCGGTTTTAGGGATCAAAGAAATGGAGGTGGAATTGAAGCTCACTGGGATCCTCCCTGACCTCCTTGTGTCCTCTACAACTTTAAGGAGATTCACTCCCAAAAGATCATAAAGTCCTATAAATAATTCAATCGAATAGCCATCGGGGCCTGGGCTCTTATTCTTTTGAAAACTATGAAGAGCAGCCTTCAATTCTTTCTCAGAGACTACCTCCACCATGAGTCTGTTGCATCCTCTTCCACAAAACGAGGGAATGGTTGTGCCACTCTAACCACTTCTACAATAGTGGCCTTATAGTTTTCTATGAAGAGTGACTGAAAGTGTTCAACCCCAGCACTATCCATCTCATCAAAAGTGGTTTTTGCTTCCCCCTGAGAGCCATCAAGCCTCCAAATAGTGTTCACAGCCTTCCTCCCCTTAGCATAAGCATGAAAGAACTTGGTATTATCATCCCCAGCCTCCAGCCAAGTTTCCATTCTCTTTAGTCTCTAGGTTTCTTCCTTTTCTAGTAGCAAAGTATTCCTTCTTCCTTCCAATCTAAACAACAAATATTTGGACTCCTGAGTCCTCAGACCCCCACCAACTCCTTCATAGATCCTACAGAGATCCACTTCAACCTGAACCAACTCAAAGTCCTCCATTATTGTCTTTGCAAGGGCCCATTATTTAATAGGCCCTTTTTGTCTCTTGATATTTTCGGCAAATTGGAAGGTTACAGAAAGAGTCCTTCTAGGATTGAAAGGAGTCCACAAAGAAGAGACCAGATTAGTAAAGGACTCATCTTTCAACCAGACTTTATTAAACTTAAGCGGCCCCGGGGGCTTGGATGACCCATTATGAAGTTCAAAGTAGACGGGGAAATGATCAGAACCTCCCCCTGCCCCGAGCCAGTGCCTCAAATGAAATAAAATGTCCACCACATGTTCAAAGACCAAGAACCTGTCTAAACACTTAGCCACCCTACTCTCCCCTGAGAGGTTGTTCCTCCAAGTCGGTTTTAGTTTGATGGGTTTAATGTCAATCAAATTTTTCTTTACTAATCTTTGAATAAAAATCCTAGTTAAAAGGTTAGCACAGGCATGGGGGCCCCAAACTTCCACCTGACCCATCGAAAAATTCAAAATTCCTCCCATAATCACTAAGTCCCCTCTAAGAAAGGGAATGTTGAGCAGAGAATCCCAAAAAGGGATTCTATTGAGATAGGGACCATAAAAATTGTAAACAGTAAACTCAACGCCTATGTCCAAGACCATTCAAGAGATCCCAATAACATACTCCAACCCCCAAAATTTTAGAACCTTCACATTCCTATTATTCTGACCAATATCCAACCCGCCAGAATGACCTCAAACATCCAGGGTTTCAAAATTCCACCCTACAAACTAGATTTCTAGTCTAGCCTTCACCACCTCGCCAACATCCATAGTTTCTTGTAGGAGGATGATGTCCGGGAATTCCAAAAACACCATCCTCTTCAATGCTGATATTTTAAGGGGACCAGCCAGACCCCTGCAGTTAAAGGACATAATTTTCATGGGCAACCCTTCTAATGGGTACGCACTGCTCTAAGCGCTCGCTAAATATATTGTTGTTTCCCTTTTAGAAGATCCTTCCTTGCTTTAGTCTATGCCTTGGATATGAAAGAAGTCCTCCCTCTTCCCTTCGAAAGATGCTCCTTCCCTTTCCCAAGGCCCGCAGTTCTCAAATTTTCCCCCGAGTCGAGGAAATAGCCCGAATTTGATGCCTCAGGCCTTGATAAGGTTGCTTCCTCCTCACAAGAAGCCAAAACAGATTCAGGAGATTGTTAAACTTCCTCCAGAGGGGTAGGAGGAAAGGCAATAAGGGGGGGAGGGGACGACGGGGAAAGGGGATTGATAGACAAAATTTTAAGGCCCTCAACCCAGTCAAAACCAACAAAAGATACATTATTCATACAAATATTAATGGAAGGAGAAAGTGGAGGGAAAGGAGTACTCGCAAACAATGGACCTTGCTCAGGACTCACCTCAACCAGTTTTGGCGCTACAAAATCAGGACTTGTCGGAGCTCGTTCCTCCTCCCGTGAGGTTCCTCCCCCTTTTTCCTCAATAGAGTTAGGGTGAACCAAATGTTGGGGTGGCAGCGAGGTATGACCCTCGGGCACCTCCCTATCAATCCCATTGGACCACTGACATCGACGTCCCATCCTAGTGCGAAGCGAAAGTTTACATTCAGCTACTAGGTGTCCATAAGCATGACACCTTCGACATCTAAATGATAGGTTCTCATAGTATAGCTTCTGTGAAATGGTGTAGGGGCCCCAACTCAATTTCATTTCTTCCACCAAACCTTCTCTAACATTTAGGTTAACCAATATTTGTGGAAACTTCTTTTTTTTGGTGTGCATGAAAGAGAAATCCCCTTCCAAATAGGTACCCAGTATGTTTTAGATCCCTCTGAAGTGCCTCTCTAACTAGTGATGTAGAGGGAGGCTTGGTAGCCGCACCCACAATGACACCACGTCCAACCTTTCATTGCTAGCATCAAAGAGCGGATGCCATGGTTTGAGCATAACTGGTCAATGGTCTAAGTTCCATTTTTCTGTTGAGCACCCACAAAACATCTTCTTCTCGGTGAAAATTGAAGGCAATTCCGCGTAAGCTCTTCTACCTTAGGCGCATAACCAAGGCTTGTCTTCCAATGGGCCTCCGCCCAATCCAAGATGCTCTGCCAAACAAAATACTGGCCGAGAGCCTTCCCCACTAATATCAGGTCTGTCATCTAAACAACCTAGTTCCACTCTATGTCCTCACCCAGGGCATAGTTATAGTCCGAGTGATGAGATTTAACCCATCGTTTCCTCCGTCTTTTCCGTGGGTTCTCCAAACCCACGTTTGTGCACTCATCGCTTGCATTAGAACTGATTCCAGACCCTGTGCTAGGGCTGGAACATCCCCGCTTCTCGTGCATGTTGAAGCATCCTGAGAAAGAGCCCAATTCCTGCAATAGGTTTTGACCTAATCAAATCAAGGGTTTCGTCTGTTAGCTCCCGTCAAGAGGCCTACCTTGCTGCGAAGACTCCCTAACCATCGCTCCACCGCATAGTAGTTCACCCTCCTCCAATCCTAAGAGCGGTAAAAGGGAATTCCAAGACGAAACCCCCTCTATCTTGGGCGTCAATGCTCAAGCTCCCACGACATGCCTGCCTCATCAAGTTGTTGAACCTTTGGTGGTGTAAAAAAAAAAACCTCCGAGGGTGAAAAACCAATCGCAAACGACAGAGGATCTGGTAGACCAGGTGAAACTCCAGAACACCTCAACAGGCCCAATGACGCCACCTCATCCCATAACTTCCCATTTTTCCAAATCTCCTCAGTCTCTAGATGGTCACTGGAATAATCAACCATGTCGCCAGTCTCCATAGTCAAAAGGCCTTGCTAAAAAAACCCCACGGTAAAAAACCTCAGTACTAAACTTCATGAAAAGTTCTCCTTCTGTACAAAAAAACCCCCAGATCACCAGTAAACCACCAGAACCTCTCCTGAGACAGTGATATCCCTCGCCACTGACAAGCCTATGCCTGCAACCTACGAATTTCACCCGCTGTTCCTCATGCTACAAACACTAACCAACACCTCCTTAAGACATCGTTTTGTTGCTACCTTCTTCTCTCCATTTGATTTGGTGCTCCTTCACTCTCAATTTTGATACAAATGATCATTCATTTTATAAATAATAAAATGTATGAATGTTGAAAACCCTAACCCTCCACTAACCCTAACTAATGGTCCTACCATACCCCCCTAGTTTATCAATTTATAAAGCCATAAGGCCCATAAATGAATTAGTGGGGAATGCCTTAATGTAAAAGGGTCTTTTGTATTAAATAAAGGACCCTAAGTGGTTGGCCCTCATTAATAGCAAGACCACAAGTAGCAAGGCCTTGGGATATTGATTATGTATGTGTAGAGTAGTAAGTTATGTAACGTTAGTTAAGAATTGCCATTGTATTTGGAGCTTTGCTCTTGGAGGTTTCCACCTTGAAGAGGGAAGTGAATAGGAAGCGAATATAACAAAATATTTTATCTATTATCTCTTGTGATTTTTTGTCTTTCCTCTGAATTTATGAGTTAGTTGTATTATGAATGGATCAAATCTCTTTATTGGGCATAAAAGGAAGAATATTTAATATTAGGGTTTGGTTCTTTAAAACAAGTCATCTTGGCATTTTCTCTGAATTTTTTTTCTACGGCTTTTCATGGTCTATAACTTTTAGGGTGCATAAAGGACATACAAAAGTAACTTGTGTCCAAATTTTAGCTTTTGGTTTGATATAAATTTGGAGATACACTATGTATAAATTAGGGTTTTTCATCAATTTAGAAGGTTTGGTTATTTCAAACAAGTCATCTCGACATTTTTGCTCCAATTTATTGCAAAGTTTATGAGACTAACATTTTTAGGTTACAATGAGGATACAAGGAACTAGCTTGGGCCAAAATTTTAGGTTCTAGGTGGCTATACATTTGGAGATAAACCATATGTAAGTTAGGGTTTATGACTAGCCCAAAAACTAGCCCTAAACATGTGTTATATAAAAAGTTAAAAAAAAATAAACAAATTTGGTGCCACCAATTGTATTGGAAAGAAGACAAAACAAAGTATTTATGGTAAAAATTTCATATTCATATATGAAAATTGGATGCATGGTAGGCCATACAAGTTCGCTCTTTTATGAAGGCCAAAATAAATAAAAAATTGGGAAAATTGTGTTAATTTTTTCTTGGCACATCATAATTCAGTAAAGCTTGGGGCATTCTAGAGTGGACATATTACGATACTGTACAAACCAAAATTTCAAACTCAAAAGTGCAAAAATTTAGAGTTATCAAAGTTTCAAGCCGAGCTTGCATGACCATCTCCAAATCAATGTTTTGCAAGGAGTTGTGCTTATTTCAAAATTTTGACCTTAAACCCTACCCTGAAAAGTAAGTCATTTTCCATTGACTATGGAGCTCTTTATAGGGTTCTCAAGATCAACTTTTAATTTTTCTGAAAGATGTGTTATGATGTCTCTAAATAACATAGAGATCTGTCATTTCATGGGTAAACCCACAATTGGGGAAGCATACACACAAAAAATACAAGTGGTACTTAAGTCACATTATTGTGCACCCTTGTAACCTATGTTGGTACCCTTTTTAGTATTACAACATTAGATATCACCTATATTGAAAATTTCACCTCCACATACTCTTGGGTATATCGAAAGTCCCTTTGGTATACCTAAAACCATCATAGCTAAACTGATTGGTCGTCTTGTTGTTATAATACACCGATAACAACACTCTTTGAGATCACTCTCTAGTACCTAGGTATTCGAGTAGTGCGATTGAGGTCATGGTTAAGCCTCCTTAGTTCATGCCCTAAGATATTGGGCCATGTACTGCTAATGGACCCCAAATGTCAATCAAAGAGTAATAGCACCTGAAACTCCCTTGCGCTTAGAACCTAATGAATCCCATCAATGGTGGATCCTTATAAACCATTTCACACCAACACCCCAAACAACATGACCACCTGCTCTACTTATGGTAGGTTGGACAACTTAGAATCTCAATGCACAAATCCTAATGGCTAGTTTCAACACCTTTAGCAAACCATCGGTAGCGGGGATCATAAACGAGATAAGAAGTGAGAGAAAAAATTAGACCACTTGGAGAAGATATTGAATGAGAAGTTTACACATTTGAAAATTAGTGGCATACAAGAAGAAGACCATAGGAATTCACAACATAGTGAGTGCCACAATGAAGAAACTTCTCGCTTGGGACTATTTTTCCATCAAAAACCCCCTTAAGGTCCTCATAGTGATAAACCATCTTTCATGGATAATAACATTTGGAATCATTTCCATAAAGTAGACATGAATAAGGTTGATGGTTCTAACCCATCAATATGGGTCACTCAAATGGAACATTACTTCTCCCTAAATGGTATTGTTGTTGGCATGATGAAACATAGGGTGGGGGTCTTGTATTTGGATCCAAAATGATAACAATTGTGGGAGTGACATAAAAAAACCTATGGGTGCTACATTTCTTGGAGTCTATTTGTTAAACCTCTCCCCAAGTGTTACGAGTGAGATCCTCGCTATTTTCGGGTGGTTAACCAAGTTATGCCAAACAGGCTCAGTCATAGACTTTATCTCGAGCTTTGAGCAACTATCCATCCATACATAGAACTTAATAGATTATTTATATAAAGAATATTTCATTAATGGCCTCAAGAAGGTGATTAAAGCACAAGGTAAAATTCAACATTGTGTTGTATTGTCAAAGGCATCCTAGAGGGCTCTCAAAGGAGATACAATGATCAATGCACAAACCAATAAACACTCTTTCATTTCCCATTCTTGTATTACACAAGCCAATTCATCGAGCACAGTTGCTTTCCCTCCCTTGAAAATACAGAGGTTGTCCCTAACATAAACGACAAACCAACACATATGGGAACTTTGCTATAATTATGATGAAAAGGATGCCTTGAGTGATAAACGTAAAGAACATAAGTTATTATATGTTGGTGTGATCCTACCCATTCCAAAGAAATCGTTATAGAATATACCCTATGTTTGAGGCTACTAACCAAATTCTTCCCATGCAAGAAGATGTGAAACTTGAAGTCCATCAAGAGAACCACTCATCTCTCCTCGTCCCTTATTCAATATTTAAACCCCACAAACCTTGAAACTTTTGGGTTACATCAACCCCGCAAAGTGGTAGTCTTGGTTGGCACTGGTAGCACCCATAATTTTATTCATCAACAAGTGGTTGTAAAACTCCACTATTATGTCCAACCAGTGCCCAACTTTCAAATTATGATAGTCAATGACGAGATGATGAAATGTGGGGGGGCAATGTGAAAATGTGAGACTCCAATTGGGTAACTATCATCTCAAAATTCACATGTTGGCCATATATATGGGTGGATGTGATATAGTTACAAGTGCATAATGGTTGCACACATTAGGGCCAGTTACCATGGACTTTAAGGAATTATACTTTAATTTTACCCTCATACTCATGCCCTCAAAGGGCTCCAAGAAAGATCCCCCCAACTCATAAGTTCTCATAGGTTGGAAAAATTATTGAAGAAATGACACTATGAACTTATTGCTCACTTCCATGCCATACAGGCTTTGGATACAACATCACACTAGAAATCCATCGTAATTTACAAAATATTTTGGACAAACAACAATGGATCTTTGAGACACAAAATGGTTTGCTTGAGTATAGAGGTGAGCATGATCATGATATACCCTTGATTTTGGGAAATGAACCATGAAATGTACACCTGTATATGTACCCATTTGCTCAAAAAAATGGAATTGAAGCATCACTTAGGAGCTATTGGAGGAATGAGTCGGTCATCCCAACACTAGTCCATATTCATCCCTAATGATCATAGTTTTAAACCAAGAAGGGAATGGGCACATGTATTCTTATTTGTGTGCCTTTTAATGGAACGAAGCAACAAAAAATCCTTTCCAGTTTTAAAGAATGTCATGTGCACCGCTCTAGCCTTAGCCATATCTAATTTCACTAAGACCTTTGTATTGGAATGTGATGCTTCTAGAAAAGGTTTGGGTGTAATCTGAATGCAATATGGACGACCCTCAACATTCACCAATAAGCAACAGGGTAATATAAATTTGGATAAGTTCACCTACAAGGAAGAAATGATGGCCATCCTAAATGCAGTCAACACATGGTGACAATATCTCATAAGGTAGCATTTCTAGATAGATCATCACAACTTAGAGTATTTTTTGGAACAAACGTTTTCATCCCCATAGCAGTATAAATGGGTCATCAAGATGCTTGTATATGATTACAAATCACATACAAAAGGAAAACTATAATTTTTTGGAAGATGCTTTATCGAGGTAATACAAGGAAGAGGGATCCCTCTTTAACTTAACTTTTTCTAGTACATGAATGGGTAGAAAAAACACAACAAGAATGGCTCACCAATGTTACTACGACTCAGCTCATCAAGCAAGTTAAGGAATATTCCAACATTCACTATATTAGAATTTGAATGCCATTTAGATATTCAAGCAGATAGTTCTAATAATGTTTGCAACAAATGGAGAATGAAGATACAAGCTGAACAAAACAAACCACACAAGAAATGGACAAGTATTGCTCAGGAATTTACAATATTGTTCACAATAATAATATCCAGTGTTACAATAGTTTACATAGGAAAAGAATTCGAATCAATTAGTGATGGATTCGAATCTATCCACGGGATGTGACTATATATAATTGACCATCTAACTCATGGTGTCTCAATCAATATTGAAGTCCAATAGATCAACTCCCAGATGTCCAACAACTTAATCAATCAGTGATTGCTAGTTAACTCAGTGCAACTGAGTGTGGTAGGTGGGCAAAGGCACCTACTCCACATGCAGGCATGTAAAGCTTACGCTAGCTAACTGATTGTGAACTAACTAAAAGTAACTGGGGGCTAACTAAGATTGACTAGTACTAACTCCAACTAAGTGAAGTAGGTTGGTGTTGGGACTCCTAGTGGCTCCTAAAATGTAGGGGTTGGTATAGGAGGTGCCCAAACTGATGCATGCACATGCAGTAAGTGGTAGTTAACCTCTAGCCATGTTCCCCACACTCTAGTAACTGGTACATGTGGCCCCATTAGGCCAAGTGGACGCAATGGTACTAGTGGACCCAATTAATTAATTAAGGTTCCTAAGTTAGGATAGATAATCTAATAGACAGTATGATCAAGGGAGGATTAATAATCCTAACACCCTCCCCGAATCCTAACTTTGACAACTGTGGGACCTGGTATTAAGACCATAGGTCACCAAAATACAATCTAAAAGACATGAATCAAAATGCTGCTTAATACAATAGAGGAAACACGGGAAAACCTCATGAGAAACCCCCCCTCAAAATAAGCAGAAATAGAAATTTTGAAAAAACTTGTGAAAAATTTTGCTGCTATTTACAACACTATGCAACAGCAGTATCTTGGATCTTCTGTGCAGGTGAACCCATGAATCCAAACAAATTGGTTATGTCTGGAGGAATCTTCCTCTTTGGAAGGAGAACAATGTACTCAACTGAATCAGAAATATAGACAGCTGGAGGATGAAAACTTAACCCATGTAGAGCAGTTGAAATCAATTGATGAGGGAGAAAAGGTGCTTGAGAATTCAAACCATGTGAGGAAAACCAAATAATATGATATATGTAAGCCTTGAACAACAAACCATGAGTGGTAAAATCATCCCCAAGTGTTAGGAGCAAGTGTCTAGGCGGATGCAGAATGTCTCCAACTTCACTAGTTCTGTGAGGAGATGAGCATGTGATAAAAAAAGTAGGTAGAGAAGCCTTGGGACTGTGGAGAGTGAATGATTGAGCTCCATAATCTGATATAGCTTCAGCAATAACCAATATTTCACAAAATCTAATATCAGCAAACTCATAAGAAAAAATTAACATCGAATCCTCAACAACAAAATTGAAGGAGACTTGCGGTGCTTGATTTGTCACACCAAAATTGATGAAACCTGTTACAAGAAATATTGTAAGCTCTTGAATCTTAAAACCTTAACCAAATATTATCATATTAGAAAATAAATCAGATCCAAATAGGTTCATATCAGATCCAAAACTGTGAAGTGAAATCAAATCCCCAGCAGCAATTTTGAAGGAGACTTGCAGCACTTGATTTATCACACCAAAATTGATGAAACAAGCTACAAGCAGTACTGAAAGCTCATGAACCTGAAATATTGAACCAAGTAATATTATATTATATCCAAATAATATCAGATCCAACAAATTTCATATCTTATCCAAATGTGTGGAATGAAATCAAATCCCCAGCAACAATTTTGAAGGAGACTTGCGGTACTTGTTTCTTCACACCAAAATTGATGAGAACAACTACAAGTAGTACTGAAAGCTCATGAACCTGAAATATTGAACCAAGTAATATCAGATCAGATCCAAATAAGATCATATCATATCCAATAAAGTTCATATCAGATCCAAGAGTTTGCTCCACCGAGATGGTAGATGCACAATTTTCTCTTTCTTCGAAATTCTGAATATTGGTGCATGCAATCATGTAGGAATTTGCTGGAAGCTCAAGATAAATGAGAGTATTTGAATCACTCATACAACCTGAAATTATTTCCAAAATATCCAAATATTTACAAAATATAATATCAGCAAACTCATGAGAGAAAAATGACATCAAATCCCCATTAGAAATTTTGAAAGAGAAATTTGGTACTTGTTTCTTCACACCAAAATTGATGAGAACAGCTACAAGCTGTACTGAAATATCTTGAACCCTAGAACCAATTAATATCAGATCAGTTACAAATAATATCATATTAGATCCAATAAAGTCCATATCAGATCCAAGAGTGTGCTCCTCCGAGATGGTAGATGCACAACTTTCCCCTTCTTCAAAACTCTGAGTATCGGTGCATGCAATCATGTAGGAATTTGTTGGAAGCTCTAGATCAATGAGAGTGAATGGATCACTCCTAAAATATGATATTATTTCCAAAATATTCAAATAATTACTTATCTTCACACCAACAATATCGTATAGACAAAGAAATCAAATTCCTCACCCTTTCCTGGAGAAATCACCGGTAAACTATGCACATAATTTATAATAGAAGAATCACTAGAGAATTTTTGCATTGAATGGAGGGAGAAATTTTCTTCAACAAAAGAGATTCAAATGTCTTCTTCTGGATCATCCATGTGAGGATATGAGATATCAGAGATCTCATACACTTCCAGAGCAGCAGGAGAAGGAGTCATTCCAAGGAGACTTTCTTCAATTCGAATTGACTGTGAGGAAGATTTTGCTTCTTCTTCATCTTGAACAACTTTATCAGAGAGAGTAGAGGCCAAGAATTTTGAGTAGAGAAATCTTGTGGTTATGAATTTTCTCCCTAAATTTCTATAAATATCCTCATTATGCTTCCCAAAGGTTCTATCCAATTCTGTCCAGAGATCCTTTGGGTATTATGCAGACTCAATAAGGTAGCGCAAGTTTGGAGACTTCCAAAAATCCATGCCTATTGGTCCAAAATATCTATCACCATCATTTAGCCATTAATTATCATCTTTATAAGACTCTTTAACAAGTCCAATAGATACCTCATAGAGACCTTGTCTCTTCAGATATGCAATCATCTTCAACTTCCATTAGGAATATCTTGTGGGTGGAGTAAGAAGAGGAACTGATAATATCGAATCCATATGAAGTTGAACCTGTAAAATATAACTGAAAAACACTAAAACATATTTGAACTATTAGAATCATGATTTTCCTCTCGACAAGAACATATTTTCAGGGTCCGTCACGCCCTCTTCACTGCTCTGAATAAATCTAGATCTAGCAAATCATCATAGGGGACTTCTGTGGAAACACATCAGCTTCTGATGTTCGATGGGGAGAAACAAGCATGAAACCTGCATGAAAAGGCTCTGATACCATATTAGAATTTGAATGCCTATTAGATCTTCAAGCAGATAGTTCTAATAATGTTTGCAGCAAATGGAGAATGAAGATACAAACTGAACAAAACAAACCACACAGGAAACATACAAGTATTGCTCAGGAATTTACAGTATCATTCACAATAATAATATCTGGTGTTACAATAGTTTACATAGGAAAAGAATTCAAATCAATTAGGGATGGATTCGAATATATCCACTGGATGTGATTATATCTAACCGACCATCTAACTCATAGTGTCTCAATCAATATTGGAGTCCAATAGATCAACTCCTAAATGTCCAACAACTCAATCAATCAGTGATAGCTAGTTAACTCAGTGCAACTAAGTGTGGTAGGTGGGAAAAGGCGTCTACTCCACATGCAGCCATGTATTAGCCATGCAAACCTTGTGCTAGCTAACTGATTATGAACTAACTGAAAGTAACTGGGGGATAACTAAGACTGAGTACTATTACTAACTCCAACTAACTGAAGTAGGTTGGTGTTGGGACTCCCAGTGGATCCTAAAATGTAGGTGTTGATCTAGGAGGTGCCCAAACTGATGCATGCACATGCAGTAAGTGGAACTTAACCTCTAGCAGTGTTCCCCACACTCTAGTAACTGGTACATGTGGCCCCATTAGGCCAAGTGGACCCAATTAATTAATTAAGGTTCTTAAGTTAGGCTAAATAATCTAATAGATAGTATGGTCAAGGGAGGATTAATAATCTTAACACACTAGCTATTGAACACCCCTTTACCGAAGTATTACGGCCCATATCAAATTATTCAAGGCATGGGTTAGGTGGCTTACAACTTTGTGCTCCAAACACACTCCAAGATCTACCCAATATTTCATGTGTTTTGTTTGAAGAAGGGTGTGGGCTCAAACCCCATTACTAGAAATCAATACAAAAGGCCGCATTTGACTTCATCCTGCATCCGTTTTAGCCACATGAGAGTGTCACCTACATTAACACACAGTCAAGGAAGATTCACCCTGTTGGAAGGATATGCAACCAAAAGATGTTGCTTTGGAACCATCAGACCTTTTATAGTAGTTTCCCATATCCAACCTTGAGGACAAGGTTTCTTTTGAAGGGGTGGGAATGTTATGGTCATACCCTAACCCCCTACGTTATCAATTTACAGGGCTATAAGACCCTTTAGTTTGTTAGTGGGTAGTGTCTTAATGTAAAAGGTCCCTAGGTGGTTGACCCTCATTAATAACGAGAGAACAAATACTTAGGCCTTTGACTATTGAAGAATTTTATATAAATTAGTAAGTTATATAATGTAAGTAAAAATTTGTTATCATATTTGGAACTTAGCTCTTGGAGGTTGCCTCCTTCAAGAGGTGAGTGAACATAGTGATCTATTTTATCTATTATTTTTGGTTTTTTCTGTCTTTTCTTTGAATATTTGGGTTTAAGCATATTACAACATCATTGATTAAAAAAAATTTAAATTTTATCACACTAGTAACATCAATTATTTGACCATATTCCATTACCATGGAACAAATGATTACAGCTTTAGCATCCCATCTCGAGAATATATGGTCAACCACAACACAAGAAACATGCTTACCAAGTTATTAATCGAGGTCATCATCATGGCAAGAACCTCAACCACAACTAGATAGACTATTCTCGCTCTCAATTTTGCTAGAAATGAGCATTCATCTTCTAAATAATAAAGTGTACCAAAGGCAAAATTTTCATTTAAATAAGGATATTTATGGTTGTAAAGAATCTTTTACGATTCTAGTTTTAGTGGTTAAGATCCATGGTAAAAGTTATACAAAAAGGTATAAGATCCATGTTATATTAGAGGTAGTTTGCTATAGGCGTAAGGGCCATGTTGACATTATTCACCTTAGATTAATCTTTTAGTGGAAGAGACGATCTAATCTATTGCTATATGTATTTATTTCTCAATAAATACCTCATGAGAAAACCCAACAGATGGTTCCCAACATTTATGGATGGCAACCTTAGTAAGCCTATTGGTCTAGACTAGTGTGCCTAACCTATGGGTTTCAAATTCAGCACCTGCTGACACAAAACTAGACTAATTCCCAACAACATTAGCAATAACTAGTTGAATAAATCCCTTGGAGTTAATCTATTACTGCATTTATATTTGAACATGTCTACAGCGACAAGAACCATTTTATCTTTACATATATTATATATTATTTCCCAACTCACATAGTGTTAGAACAAAATTAACCATCTAGACCTTAGATTATGACTTTTATTAGTTTCCTTGGTGTTTAGATTATATTAGTTCGCAACCTCGTACACAACTTGACCACATTATGTGTGATTATCCTCTTTTGCGCCCTCATTCAACTTTTGCTCTTCTTTTTCCGAGTCTATAGCGGTGCTTTCTAAATTTATCCTGCTTTTATGAGTTCTAGTTGCTTTATTCAAATTTTCTCCCGGATTGGAAAGTGCTAGGTGCACTAGGATGCTTTTGTCAAGTTTGCTTGATGTTTCCTTAACTCCATTCCTCCTCTTTCTCTCGAAAAGCTCCTCTATCCTTGTCTTATGGTCACTTGTATGGAATCTAGGCCTACCTATCAAATTCGTGACCATCTTGTATGATTTGGGTTGGATACTTGGCATATAGGGGGATTTTAGTTTATTCTAAGCATGCCACATGTGAGCTACTCGAGTTGCCTCCAAAGCACTCGAATATTTCTCTTGATGATGTATTCTATATGTACTCATATTATTCATTGATAATAGAGATGAAGTTTACATTAATTGATTTCTATTATTTATGTTTCTGCTCCAATACTTCTTAAGTCTGCTAGTCTCTGTGTAAATTATTGGCTAGGAATAATTTGCATCCTAGATCCTAGATAATTTTACACATAGTTTACAATGCTTGAGTGGGACATAGTTTATATATTATTTCCCAACAAACGTTTCCACTTAGGAGGTCATAGGTTAAAATCTAGAGATGGGCAGGGTATTTACACCTTTGTATATTGTCGCAATCAAATCAATGTACGGAGGGGGTCCCTTGTCCCATAAACAAGGGTGTCTCATACACCAACTCAACGTCTAGATAGGTTGTGACCTTAAAATTAGACCATTGTTATATATATATATATATATATATATATATATATATATATATTAAAGATTCTTTGTTAATTTTATTTAAGCCAATTGTATCTACAAATAATGTTTTGAAAATACTGCTCTTTAATGGTCAATTTTTCTTTTGGGTGCTTTGAATTTATATACATAATGTTATCAATAGACGATGCGTATGTTTGAAAGCCTTCAAGTTGTTTTTTTAAACAGAAATGGGTATTATTTATATAATAGAAACAATGGTGAAACCACTGACACATTTACAACAAAAGTTCCAATTCAGGTGCCATAAAACAGTAGCAAAATGGCATTGAAGTCTACTTATCCACGTCCTTAAAGTCTGCCTAAATATACTGAAATTCAATCCTAAGCTTAAAACATAGCAGTTTCCAACTATCATAGCAATGGATACAAAATGTTTACAAATAACAGATACTTTCAAAAACGTCAAGAACTCGAAATTAACGATCGCAGATGTCTGATGAGCCTGGAGCAGGAGTTGATGTAGCCAGTTGGTCTACGTAAGTGTCCCTCTTGTCCATAGAAATCCTACTAACCTATAATTCCAATTTGCTAAACCTCATTTCCAATTCAACATACTAGGCAAGCAGGGTCTATTTTGTCTGAGTAAGGGAGGCAGAGAAATCCTTGTGAATCTGCAGCATATCTTCTTCTACCATCGCAAACCGTCAGGGCTACCTTCATCGTCTAAGCGCTGCACAAACCATTTCTGATCACGAACCTTCCTATGAAACTCCCAAATTTCCATTTCAAGCTCCTGGTACAGATCTTGAATAGGAGCAGCTGACTCAGAGCTTAAGGCCATGGGAGAATCCGAAGCAGAGCACAAACAGAGCCAGATTACCGAGATCTGATTCTCCCACAAGAGCCAAAACACATAACAACAAATGTCCCAAGTCCAAGGATCACAATTTACTTTCCAAAGCCTCGTAATTTCATCTGAATCGTCCATTGCATCCCAAATCCTAACATAATCCTTCACACGCTCGCCTCCTATAGCCCGAAGGCAACAAGTACTATAGCAGGGGAATGAACTACATATGCTGAGGTCACCGCTGGCCCAGAGATTCAAAACCAGCGCCATCGTACAATCATTCGAACGAAGGAGTTGAGATATAGCCACTTCGTGCATGTCAAAACGTGCCATAATCAAAGCCAACTCACTCAGTGCCCTCCACGTCACCGCGTAGACATGCAGGAGGCCCCTTGTTGAGAAATGGGAGAGTTGATCCATTCAACATAAGAGTCCCTTGCTCAGGGGGACTGGAACATTCACTGCGTGGTCTTATTCACATTCAAATTTCGAAGGATATGGAAGATCTCAATTCGTCAAAAGGAAATGACCAACTTTTAGATTTTTCTGATAATTTGACGAAACCACATCTGCTCAGGAAGTCTATGAGTAGATAGATCCTGGATAACCACCCTAGCATCTCCAAATATGTTAAGCTCTTATATTCCATATGCTAGAGTTTGATAGAGAGCCAAAGCTTCAATAATATTGTTGGTATCAACTCCTATTCCCCATGATACTGGGAATTCTAGATTGTCTTTGGGGTAAAAAAGGACCCATCCCCCTCCTACTACCCTTGGATTCCGTTTAGAAGCTCTATCAAAGAACAAAGAGTGCTTATGAAAAGATTTCCTCCATATGGTGAAGTCAACATTGTCCATTCGTATTTCCCAAGGTTCCAACTTAGAAAAAGGAAGGGCTGCAGGGGATCGAAATGTCAGGGGAGAGACTCAGCAACCAATTTTCTTCAATAGGAGAGAGATGGTTTTTATTATCAGAAGGAAGGAGCAAGCAGAGACAATCCCATAACAGAGCTTTAGCTTTGACAACAATTCTTGCAGCAGAGGAAAACTTGTCTCGAAAGATACGATCGTTTCGTTCTAGACATAATTTCCACAAGAGAAATTTAGGAAGTGTCAACCAGGAGTATTTAAGGTGAGCTTTTTTTAGGACAAAAAAAGGACAGAGAGAGGACCAGTTGCTAAGAATAGAAGGGACATCCGAGGGGAGGGAAACGAAATTGGACCAAGGAGAGAGGGAAGGATTCCAAACTTCTTTTCCAAAGGGCAGGTAATGAGCAAATGACTTGCAGTCTCCTCCTGAGAGTTACAAAGGGGGAATCTAGTGGGCCCCTCCTAACCTTTTACCTGAAGGTTGTCTCCCGTAATAATGTTGTTGTGAGATAAGGTACAAAAGAAGAAGTACACCTTTGGAAGGCTCTTTGAATTCCAAACTCCTTTCCATATTTCAGGGTTGTTGGTAACACATGGAATTGTTTTGAGAGACTTGTATCTAGCTATCGTTGTATAAACCCTTGAACGAGAGCCCCATCCTCGACTCTCCTTTGGATTAATGGCTAAAGGATATTTCCATTGTAGCATAGATAACAACATCAATTTTTCAGTGAGAAAATAGGACGGGGGATTCAAAATATCCCAGACTTTCCAAGTATGGACCTCACCCAACTCCTAAGAGAATATTTCCCATAAGGTAAATCATCAACAGGAGTGAAGGAAACACTTTAAATTGTAGGTACTTGACATGGAATCGATAGGAGGGTCCCCAAGAATGGAGTCTTCCCAAATGCGAATATGCTTCCCATTTCCAGGGATCCATGTTAGCTCAGGTTTGGAAAAGTCAATAACCTTCAAGCAGAGAGAGAAGATGGGAGAGCCTTTGGGGGTTCTTGAAGGGGCCTCATGACATCTTGTTCAAGTTCCTGAGAAATATTTTTCCATAATTCTTGTTTGCTCCAAGATAAATTTCCTGAAACCAAATTCCATAGAAGTTTAGCTCCTAAAGCCAAAAAATTTTGTTATGAGATCTCGGATCTGGAGGCCACCTTCAAGAAGAGGTATTGAGATTTTCCGCCAACTCACCAATGAAATTATATTCTCATTATGTTTTCCTCCTTTCCAAAGAAACTGTCATAGAAGGGCTTCAATCTTTGAGAGAATTCCATTTGGGGAAAGCAATCTAGAACTTTGATAGGTTGGAATGCTGGAAATGACTGATTTGATAAGAACTGGTTTCCTAGTTAGATTTAACCATGAGGTCTCCCAGGAGCTCATTCTTGCTTTCAACTTTTCAATTAGAGGAAGAAAATTACATAACTTTGGGGAATCGTTGGAGATGGGAACTCCTAAATATTTGAAAGGATCTCACTGTGTTTTCCCTTCTATTTCCAGAGTTGCAGACATGTCTAGTATCTCATTTGGCGTGCAGTTCGAACCATAGATTTGGCTCTTTTGATGGTTAATTTTGCTTCCTAAAGATGCCTTGTAGAGCCCCAATTCCTTTTTAATTTTTCTAGCAGTTGAAATGCTTTCTCCACCCAATAGGAGTGTATCATCGATGAACTGAGCATGATTTATGTATTTAACTCCCCTCACAATTCTGAGGCCCATAAGGCCTTGTTAGAGATGAGAGTGCCCCAACTTAAAACTGAGAGCTGAGGATTGAATGGCATATAAAAGAGGGGAGAGGGGAAAACTTTGAAGGATCCCTCTAGACGCTTGAAAAAACATTGCTACTCGATCGTTAACTAACAGAGCAATCTAGGGAGCACCAATGTAGGCCTTCACCCAGTTAATAAAGTCAAGAGCAAAACCAAAGCATTGCATTACATAGAACAAAAAAGCATGTCGAACTCTATCAAAGGCATTATCTAAACAACCATACCTTTTTTCACAATGAAGAATACTTGAGTGAATAACTTCTTGGACCATAATAATATTGTCGAAAATTTGTCTCCCTTTAAGGAATCCTCATTGATGTTCAAGGATAATTATAGGAATAATTCGTTTGATCCTGTTGGCCATTACCTTAGTTATGATTTTATAGCCAATGTTTTAGAAAGAGATTGGCATGAACCGATCAAAGGAGGAAGCCCCTTTCTATTTTGGGATAAGCGATAAAAATATTGAATTTGTGATGCCTCCTATCTTAAATCAATTTTGGGACTTCGAGACCATTTTATGAAGATATTTTTTGATAACATGCCAACAAGTTTTGAGAAATATGGCTATAAACCCATCTGGACCAGGGGATTTATCAGGTTCCATATCATCCAAGGCGAATTTGATTTCTTGTCGTGTAACCGAAGCAGTGAGAAGTTGATTTGAGGTTGGCTTAACTTTAGAAGGGATCATGTTCAAAATATGGTGGGGTTCTTCTTCCTAAGAGGGGCAGTCCTCAGTGTAAATACCCTTATAGTGAAGATGAACAACCATTTTTATTCCTTCAAATTCATGAATCAGTTGATCTTGGAACTGTATTTCCTTGACTAAATTAAAATGCTTCTGCACCTCTGATTCCTTATGGAAATAATTGGTGTTTTTATCTCTAGCCTGAAGCCATAGGTTTTTAGACTTTTGCCTCCAATAATCTTCTTCCAGAAGATAGGCTGAATGGAGAGTACGCTGTATTGCTACTTCTTTCTCTAAACATTCAGGATCTGTAGTCATTTCTTCCACGAGAAGCTGATGTTGTTCCAAACTTTGTTGGGCTTCTATCGTTGCTTGAGGGGAGACTTCATAGTCTTGGCCCAATTTTTAAGGGTGGATTTAAGTCTTAGAAGCTTCTCTTCCCAGACAAAGAAGGTTGAGCCAGAGACCAGAATCTTCCAAACTAAGAGTACCAAATCTTGGAATCCTTCTTATTGGGTCTAGGAGGTGTTAAAACGAAAAGGGATAGGGCTTATATTTTGATATTTAGAGAAATAAAGGAGAATAGGTTTATGATCAGAGCCACTGAAGGGGAGAATTTAGGAGGACACAGTAAGTCCAAGCAAAAGAAGAGACTCATGGATAAGAAACCTATCCAGATGGGCAACAATAAGACCTGAACCTATCCTTTGATTAGTCCATGTGAACTTTCCACGAGAGGGCTTGATACCTTCTGGGTCCCAATCCATGATAATATCCTCTACCCATTCTCTGATAGTATCTATGACTATAACACCTCATTTTTTTTCCCTTAGTGAGAGGATGATATTCAAATCCCCAGGTAGAATTAGGTTGTTCAGTTTATGTGTGCTCAGATATTCCTGAATGAGATTCCAACATTTTGTTTTTGAAAAAAGCACAGGAGCATAAATTTAAAGATGCTTACCTTATAGCCTGAATCCTTGTGAAGGAATTGCGCGAGGATCCAGTGTGTGCAACAATTCGAACTTACTAGGTCGAATTTGGAGGAGTCCCAGAGTGTGCCCAACCTCCATAGGCTCCTATGGTGTTTAATGTTGTTCCTACTTCTTTTTTCCAAAAAGATTTACTTACGAGGAGGAACTCCAGTTCCTCTAGTTTAGTCTCCTATATTAGTAGAGTGTCAGGAGTTGAGGTACGAATTAGGTATTTCATAGCATCTTCTTTAGTTCGACTCACTAATCCCCTACACTTCCAGGAGACAACCTTCATTACTTCACTTTTGGGATCGAGGAGGCCCCACTAGAGGCATGACCTTGTTGCCTGGTAGTTCTTGTGTTTATCATGTTGTCTAGCATAGGCAGGGATCCCTGTAGCTTGTCTTTATAAGTAGTTGCTTCCATTCATTCTTGAGTTATCTTCCTTCCTCTAGTTTCTTTTTTGGAAGTAGTTTGGGTGGCATCAGTTTCCCCTTCCGCCTCCTCCATGATCTCTTCCTTTGTTCCAGGATCATGTGGTTCCAATGGTATTGCTTGATCTTGCACTCTTGTAGATTCCTTTCCTTCTGTCGTTTGGTGAGGAGTGTCCAACAGAGACTTCCTGAGTGGGGTTTGCTTCTTCTTTTGGGACCTCAAGCGTAGTGAGGTTGTTTCCTGACTCGGTCTAGGATTTATGGATTACTAGGTTCTTACTAATAACCGACAGAGGATTAGGGTTTTTCCCTTCCCTTCATGAAACAAACTTAGGATTTGAATTCAGACGCTTTGCTTGCTGCCATCCTTCCTTTGCTTCCTTCTCTTTAGGAATAGCCAGGATTTTTGGACAGTGCTTTTGAAAATGCCTGTATTCATGAAAATTTCAACATTTAAATGACAACTGTTCATAGTTTAATTGTTGGAAATGTTGTCATTCTCTTACAATTACCTTCATAGCTCAATGGAGACCAACTTCTAAATAAAATTCCATGCAAATTCAGGCACATGATTACTGATCTTTTGGATTAGCTTTGTCTATGTATCTACCTAACCTATTTCCAATCAATTGCAAAGAGGAAGGGTTCCAGTAGTGGATGGGAATATTGGGGAGATGCACCCAAACTGGGGCCGCTTTGGGTACGTCTATAGTCGGGAACATTGGAAGTCCAATGATTTAGATACAACCCCTATGGACCCATGAAATAGGGTCCATTTTGAAATATTAGGTCCCGATCCTTCCTAGAAATGAACTCAAATAGGAAAAACCCTCTTTCGACTGCATAACCGGTGATGCGGTTGGAGATCATAGTTCTCCAATTTTTCTGAATCCAATTGTTAGTTGTGCATAGAGAGGGCCAGAGACCTATAAATTGGCCCACTGACGCCCGATGCACAAGCGAAACTTCTATTTGCATAAGCTGATCTGGTGGGAGGGAAATCCATGGAATATCATCCAGTTTTCTAACAAATTTGGGCAACGAACTGGAAACCAGTTTCTTCCCTTGCATATTGATGAGACGTATGAAATATTCTTCATCGGTGGAGGGCGTGGGGGGAGGCGGTTGATCACCGCCTCCTGCAGAACTCATGACGAAAACCCTATAAAAGGAGCTCGAGAAAACCTAATAGATCTAATGACCGTTTTAAGATAGTTAAAGCCTTCAAGCTGTTGAGTTAATGCATTCATCTAATATAAGTTTATGGAGAAGGGATATTGTTTTCTTTCTAGTAATAATTTATTATTATTATTATTAAGTTACTTGTTTAAAATCCAATAGGTTGATATAGGTATGATTGAGATGATCTAGGCACGATTGCAATTTAATCATTTACATAGCTCACTTTCAAATTCAAAGATACCTTTTTCACATCCATTAACAATATAAGTAGAAATTAGTAAAACTAATTTGGAAATTAACAATAAATTTGCTATGGAAAGAAATGAGTTGAAAAGCAAAACTCAATCTATCAAAATTTTGAATGAACATTTAAGTTATACTTTTGTGTTATTTTTTATTATATAATTTATTCACAGCAATTGAGTGTTGCTTCTTCTAATGGAAATGTTCACCTAATATCACACTCACAATTATTTTTTACGAAATGGTTAGTTTTTTGTATTAATAAAAAAAGGTTGCGGTTGAATTGGATAACTTGTGGGTGCGTCCAACTACTTTCCAAAATGAGTTATAAGAATAGTATCTTCCAGAGTTACATACATGGAGCTGAGTATGAAAATGACACAGAGTACTAGATTTTTGCTTATACTATATTTTATGCATATGTGCAGGATATGATATTGGCCTAAATACAAAATACATTTATATTTCATGAGGAAAACAATTAAACATTTTGTATGCCTGATCCCTCTAGGACCTTCTTCATATGTCCTACTATGGGAGAGCGATTAGGATTTAGAGTTTGTTGTATTTCCACCTGAGCTTGTTCCACAATGTTATCTTCCCCTTCCATTATTTTCTCAATCCCATATGATCCATTTAAGCCCTTAGGAGCTAGAAAATTCTTATCAATAACAATTCCTCTGTACGACTCCTACTCTACGTGATTTACTTTATCCTATAACACTTGGATTTGTTCTGCTTGTTCGTTTGTTTTGCCTTTCCATAATTCAATTTATATCTCCCATAAGTGACTTGCTCTTCAAATGTTTCACATGCACCATAAGTATCTCACATTGGATTCAAGAAACAAAGATATCCCTTGCATAACTGGATTCCCATTGTTTCTTCCAATTGTCCATTAGTTGGAGCACATCGACCACTGAAGGTTGCGGTTTTGCCTGTAACATTTCATTACTTGAACAAGTCTGTCTCTATTCTCCAGAGAGCTTGCCATTTTGCTAGTATTATTGTTGTAATATTGTCTATGAACACAAAACCCTTGAAAATAAAAGAAGCCTAACAACTTAATATATTCTAAGCAATCGTTTCTTATGATTATGAAAGGAACTGGCCAATTACCCAAACCATTACAACATAACTCTTGCAAATGTACCTTTCCACTATACTAACAGAATGTCTAGTTCAAAATGACAGAACCATTATCGTTTTCCTTAGAATCTATTTCAAGAGCAAAGAAGAAGTTATTGTTAGAATTGTTGTGCCATTTAGATCATCAAGCAATGAGTCCAATATTATTGATGCACTAAAAGAGGAATGAAGATACACACTGAACAAATCAAACCACACAGGAAACATATGAGTATAGCTTAGATAATTACAGTACCATGTTCATTAATTAATATAGTGTTACAATAGTGTTACATAGGAAAATAATTCGAATCATTAGGGATGAATTTGAATCTCCCAATTGGATGTGATTGTATCTGACTAACTAGTTAACTAAGTATGTCCCAATCACTATCGGAGTCCAAGTGGTTAACTCCATATGTCTAATCAAGTCACACAATCAATTATAATCAATTAACTTAGTCTAACGGAAGTGGTAGGTGAGGAAAATTGTCTTATCCACATGCAGTCATGTCTAAATGGCACTAACTGAGCTTATTGTGATCTAACTGAAAGTAAATGGAAAATAAATAAGCTTAACTAGTTCCAATTCCAACTGACGGAAGGAGGTTGGTGCCAAGACTCCCAATGGCCTAGGAGGTGCCTAAACTTATGCATGCAAGTGCAGTCAGTGGAAGTTAGCCGCTATCGGTGTTCCCCACACTTTAGTAACTGGTACACGTGGTCCCATTAGGCCAAGTGGACCCAATGGTACTAGTGGACCCAATAATTAAATAAAACTCCTAAGCTGGGATGAAATAATATAATAGACAGTTTGGTCAAGGAAGATTATAAATCTTAACACCCCCTCCTGAAATCCTAACTTGGACAACTGTGGGACCTGGAAACAAATCCAAAAGTCACCCATGTACAATCTACAAGATAAAAATGTTGCTTAATAAATCGAGCTAATAGGGGAAAACCTCATGGGAACCCCCCACCTTAAAATAAGCAGAAATAGGAACTGAGAGTAAATCCTTAACACCTAAAATAGACCTAAGAAATACAAATCTCTTTTATGTGAAAGACTTGGTGAAAATATTTGCAATCTGATCCTCTATAGGACAGTAGTGCAGTGTGATGGTTCTGTCATGCACCAGTTCCCGAATGTAGTGCATGTGAACCTCTATGTGCTTTGTCATCTACTTCTGAACTGGATCACTGGAAATTTTGATTGTACTCTGGTTGTCACAATAAAGATCCACTGTAGATGATGTTTGAATCTCGAACTCTGTAAATATGCCATGTAGCCAAACTGCCTAAATAGATACATTCACAACTCCCCAATACTTTGCTTCTGCTGAAGAGAGTGCAAGTGTTGCTTGCTTCTTGATGGACCAACAAATTAGTCTAGATCCAATCATAAATATAATACCCCAGGTGGATTTCCTATCATTTCCATCTCTTTCCTAGTATTAGTCTGTGAATCCTATGAGATCAAGTTATGCTCCAGATGCATAGTGGATCCCACAATCTATAGTACCCTGCACATAATGCAAGATCCTCTTTGCTTCCTTCCAGTGCAGCTCATGTGGCTTCTGCATGTACCTAGTAGCAACATTGACAACATAGGATATGTTTGGTCTCGAATGTGTGATATACAGAAGGATCCCAATGAGCTATATGTAGAGAGTCCTATCTACCAAAGGTCTGTAGCCACCTTCTTCAAGCCTGATTCTAGATAGAAAGGGATAAGGTGCTGCCTTGCAATCCTCCATGTGGAATATCCTAAGCATGTCCGATGAATACATGGACTGTGAGATCATGATTCCCGAAGTCTTTTGACTTACTTCTAGACCAATGAACTGTCTTAACAGTCATAGGTCAGTCATCGTGAATGCTTTGTTTAGAGCAGACTTGATGCTTCTGAATCTAGCAGCAGAGCTGCTAGTAATGAGCAATTCATCCACATACAATACAATCAAAAGAAAGAACCCCTCTTTCTTATGAATGTAGACATTACAATATGATTTGCACCTTTCAAATTTATGAGATAGGAGGAAGGCATCCATATTGGAGTACCATGCCCTTGGGGCTTGTTTTATTCCATATAGTGATTTCCTCAGTCTGCAAACAAAGGAAGGATCATCAATAAACCCCTTAGGTTGTTTCATGTATATCTCTTCCTCCAAATCACCATGGAGGAAGGAACTTTTCACATCCATGTGATGTACCTCCCATCTTTTGGAAGCTGTAATAGCTAAGACAAGCCTGATGGAATCCATTCTAGCTACTGAAGCAAATGTCTCATTGTAGTCCAAACCTAGAACCTGAGAGTATCCTTTGGCCACCAATCAAACCTTGTACTTGGTTGTGGTTCCATTTGAAACTATCTTGGTCTTGTAGATCCATCTGCACTGAACAAGCTTCCTTCCTGGAGGTAAGGAGACAATTTCCCATGTTTTATTGTCATGTAGCGAATCAAACTCCTCATCCATGGTTGCCTTCCATCTAGGGTCATGGAAAGCTTCCTTGAAATATTGAGGATCTGACCCCAACATCATAAAACACCTCTAGGAAGAAGTGGATTTGTGTGGGACAGTGCAACATTCTCCTTCTGATACCGGGACCTCATTCTTCTTTTGTCATCTCGATCCCCATCACCATTTCCAACTACTTCTATGAGCTATTGAGCCCATTTAGGATGTTGAAATGAGGTAGATGCTGGATATGGAACTATATCTCTTTGAGGTGTAAGCTTAATATCTAGATCATGTTGGTTTTCCTCCTCTTCTAAATCTGAATTTGAAATGTCAAGCAATAAAAATGTATCTGCAATAGGAAGTAAAGGAATGTTTACACCTTTATATGCTTTGAATAGAAGCTGTGGTTGTGCTGGAACTATGTATGGAATGAAGTGAGAGAAAACATATGCCTTGGGGGCATGATCAAGAATTCATTTTGCTACAATCTCCCTAGTTGAGATATCTGTGATCTCCACTGAGTCAGGTCCAAACACCACTTGCTTTGTTGAGCCAATGTGAGTCATATGATATACAAACAACATATTAGATGCAAGGGAGGGAACATAGAGGACATCTCTGAACTCACCATGCTGGATTTTGATAGTGCCTCTTCCTGCTGTTGGAATTTGGGAATCATCTCCCATGTGAATAGTGGGCCCTTCTTTGAGGTTGAGAGTGGAGAAGAAATCCTTGGAGGCAACCATGTGGTTGGATGCTCCAGAATCAATCAAATAGGCTATTGACTGAGGTAGGCCAACCTTCAAAGCATGGCACCTTTCATGTCCATCATCAGACTTCTTTGCTCTTTGTGGGAGAGCAATGTTATTCTATTTGAGGAGAGCAGTCAGCTGATCTACTTGCTTCTTCATACAAGAGTATTCAAGGTGAAAACCCCTCATACAATAGGGACACATCTTCTTTTGGAAATTCTTATTTTTCTTAGAGCTGAAGGCTCCTTCAGAAGTCTTATGATTCTCTTTAGGATTAGAATCAGTTGTTTTATGCTCCTTCCCCTTAGAATTCCCTTTAGCTTGTGCTTTGTTATAATCTGTCACTAGGAGAGCTTAATCTTTGGAGGTCTTGATGACTCCCATTTGGATAAAATTCTCTTGCTCCTGTGTTAAGGACTCGACAAAGGAATCAAGTGAGGGAATCCTTCAAATGGGAATGGAGGCTCTCCCGGAATTGAAGATTGAGAAAAATACATAATACTCAGGACCTAGTTTGCTGAGTATGGAAAGCACATGCTACTCGCCCTTTCTTTTTATTTCACACTGTTTGCATTGGAGTGCAAGAAACTTGAATTTAGTAAAGAATTGTTGCACCGTCTCAAAACTACTGGGATGTAAGGATACCGAATTGTTCTCCAGAATTGTCCCCGAGGCTCATCTTCCTTGCCAAACAATTTTTCAAGCTTCTCCTAGGCTTCTCTTAGAGTCCTCAAACCTTCAAGGTAGAAGAGGAGATCTCTGGATATGTGAGTACATAGATAACTGAAAGCTTCATCTAAGCGGTTCAGAAACTTGTTTCTTTCAATTGGATGATGGAGCTCGGCCTCCCTACCATGTATTATCCCGAGGTAGCCATGCTTGCGCAAGGCCAACTGCATATCCATCCTCCAATCAATATAATTGAAGGGTGTTAGGATTTGAGGTGTAGGAGATTGAGAATCCATAATTCTCTGGCTGGAAAAGACAATATATTCACATAAGCTACATAGCACCTGTAGAATTTCATTGTAAAACACTAAAACATTTGAATTATGCTAGAATAATGTCTTCCCTTTCGAAATGAACACTTTCTCAGGGTCCGTCATGCCTGCACTATCACTCTGAATAAATTTAGAGGAAGCAAGGCACTCTTTGCGGGATGTCTCTAAAAACCCAACTGCTTCTGGTGTTCAATGGAGAGTATACATATATGAAGCTTGCTTGAAATGGATTTGATACCATGTAAGGTTTGTCCTTACACCAAAACCTGCAAATATTGGTGAACATTTGAAACCCAGTACAAGGCCTTATCATCAAGGAATTCCTAGAGGTGCGACGGTTATACCATGAGGAGGTTGTACCGATACTCCAACACCCCGCCTCCAGCGTAGCTCGGGGGAATTGAACCTGAGACCTATGCTCTGATACCATGTTAGAATTGTTGTGCCATTTAGCTCATCAAGCAATGAGTCCGATATTATTGATGTAGTAAAAGAGGAATGAAGATACACATTAAACAAATAAAACCACACTGGAAATGGATGAGTATAGCTCAGATAATTATAGTATCATGCTCATTAATTAATCTAGTATTGCAATAGTGTTACATAGGAAAATAATTCAAATCATTAGGGATGAATGCGAATCTCCCAACTGGATATGACTATATCTGACTGACTAGTTAACTAAGGATGTATCAATCACTATCAGAGTCCCAAGTGGTTAACTCCAGATGTCTAATCAAGTCAGACAATCAGTACTCAAGTGGTAGGTATGGAAAAGCGCCTTATCCACATGCAATCATGTCTAACTTGTGCTAACTGAGGTGATTGTGATCTAACTCAAAGTAATTGGAAAATAACTAAGCTTAACTAGTTCCATCTCCAACTGACTGAAGGAGTTGGTGTTGGGACTCCTAGTGGCTCCTAAAATGTAGGGAATGGCTTAGGAGGTGCCTAAATTGATGCACGCAAGTGCAGTCAGTGGTAGTTAGCCTCTATCGGTGTTCCCCAGACTCTAGTAACTGGTACATGTGGCCCTATTAGGCCAAGTGGACCCAATAAATAAATAAAACTCCTAAGTTAGGCTAAAATAATCTAATAGACAGTTTGGTCAAGGGAGGATTATGAATCCTAACAATTATTCCATAAGAGTTGATTCACATAAAATATGGTATAAGGATGCAACAAGTCTATTATGAAATAATTACAAACTTATGTATACTATAGGCCCTTACCGCAGGTCACCTGAATGTGCCCAAATGAGATAGCAAGGATGCATGTGTATGTTCTTAGATTTTTAAAAGGCTCTTCGTAGAGATAAGAGAGTGACAAATTATCTAAACCACCCTTGATATCTATTATCCTCAACAGTAAGTGATTCAATGCAAGATGAAGATACCTCTATATCATGCGGTTTTCTACTTCTTTAGATTCCATATATTTATAGCATGATGCCTGCAAATAATCTATTGGAAGTATGATAGGAGATCGACTTACCTTTTACTAAAGAAACAATATAAGATGGACTCTTACTTCAGCTACTAAATACTTGTAAGCATCCACCACGTTACCTCTATATTGCTAGTTCCAATCACTAGATACAATGCAATATTCATGCCTGAGTTCGTCGCCAATAGGAAAAATCCTCCAACTTCACATATAAACACCAGTTATGCCATGTCACTCATTAATAAGCCTATGACACTCGTAGAGAATCACTTCCTCTTCACACTTAAAGGGTTTCCCTTCTAGGCCATTCCTTACAATAAAATACTTAATATCTTGTTGCAATACATTGGATGTTTGAACAAACATAACTCCATTGATCTCCAAATAGATGGGTGAGGTAATCAGATCGACAACCACACCACCTCCTCCCTGCTCCCGCATTTAGAATGTACTACCAAGGTATTCACCATTAACTTTGCCCTCAGAACATAGATATCAACCTTAAAGGCATATGTTTTGCCACAAGTCTTCAAAGCACACATTCCCAGTAAATCGAATTGATATTTGCATTAGTATTATTGAGGTGTTAATGTTCACTAGGGGATGATTGATTGATGAGTGACTCCCGATTTATTAGAATAATTCCTTGAGAAATGCTATAAGCCTTATTGACTTGTTGATCTGTTATTTTGTTTAGAGCCTACAACACATGGTCTACTTTAACTTCCTTAATTCCATTTAACAACTGATAAATTCTTTCAAATATATAACTTAAAATCATATCCTTTGAGTTTGTTTTAAGAACTATATGGAAAATCATTACCATGGAGTCACCCATCACATTTAGTTGTTGATTTTTCTCTCCTATACTTGCTTCAATCCCTGACAGAGAGCAAAGGCCTCTACCTCATTTCTTGTTGTAATTCCCAAGCCCCATGTGTATGTACACTCTATTTTTCCTCCAAGGTTAAACATTGCCCCTCCCCGCCCCTGCCAACCTTGAATATCACACATAATTTAATTGGTTAAAACGATTATTAGTTTATTGAATAACAACCAAGGTGAGGCAACAAAGATTTGGAACCATTCATATAAAATGCAATTGACTTAGTCCTTGTTTGGAAAATAATTTGTGACCAACATATAACCATAAATTTGGATGCAAATTTTCTAAGCTGAGAGGAGATTTAGGCCTCAAGAACCAAAGAATGAGAAATTATGTTAGGTCACATTTCTTTTTTTTCAAGAAGAAAAAACCTGTCCTTGTTATTCAGATTGAATCAAAGGGCATTAATACATTCATCCTCATCATCTTGGAAAAAATACATGACTACCCACCCGGAGTACCCAAACAGGAGGAAAGGCACATAAACCAAAATAAGACCCATCAGAAAACTGTCTCATCATGTAATGTAGTCTGTCCGATCTTTCACATCAGTCGAGAGCCAATAAGACTCTGATCAGCATTCTAAAGAGAAGCACTTTACTTGCTAATGACAGCTGCATGTAAGGGGGAAATAACCCTACAGAAACTGATGACAATAATATGACCAGTAAATCCACAAAGAGAGAAATGGTCCTCTAAACAAACTCAAAAGAGTTGATAAAAGTCTTTATAGACTAAGAAATTCTCAATATATTCCATAATACATCCTTTTCCTTGGGGAAAGGAAAGTGCCTTTTTAGAAAGACGGTCAACTGTCTTGTTGTGCTCTCGATAAATGTGAGAAAAGGGCAGATCCAGGAAGCTAGTGGCTAGCTTTTTTGTCTCCCTACACCAATGAACAAGTTTAGGTGGGGAGAGAGCAGTCGATCCCTTAGCCCAGTTGATGATTACCTGAGAATCACCGTAAACCTGGGCTAGGGGGATCCCCATCATATGGGATATGTGCAAGAGCACCCAGAGGCTTAGCAGCTCTGCTTTGGTATTAGTGCCATATCCGACCCCCAATGAAAACTCCAAGAAGTGTGAATCATTGAGAAAGATGCAAATGCTAGTGCCGACAATCCTGTTATTTGAGGCACCATCTATAAATCCACAGGGAAAAAACTTAACTGGTGGACTTCCAATATGTCTGCTATGCCCTTTTTTAGATATAGTCCTATGAAATGGTGCCTGGACGGTCGACAAGATTTGCTATATGATGCCATGAATATTCCTTTTTTTCCCTTCGAAAACTGCCAAATTTCGTGCCTTCCATACAATCCACATCATATTGTAGAGGAGCAGAAAGTGAGGCGAGCTCTTTGGAATCTTGCCAACCCAGGTAACGAATATATCAGCTATAGATATGCCAGAAATACATGCTTGAATATTGAAATAGTCAACTATATAATCTGCCACAGTCCTCCAAACCAAACAGTAAGAAAAAAGGTGTTCTACAGACTCCTCATTTGACCAACAGAGGGGACAAATACCAGGTCCCGAAAACCCCCTTCTCTGCAAGTTTTCCCAAGTGAGAATACTGTTATGGATGATAAGCCAAATGAAGCATGAGATCTTGAGCGGAAGGGCCTTATGCCAAATAGGAGGACAAACAACCACAGAGTTCGATCGATGGGAGGAGTGAAAGATACAGTCATAGGCATCACTGGCTGTAATAAGTTCCCTGCTATTATTATAATTCCAAACAAGTTTATCAGGGAAGTCCATTAAACAAATGCCTGCAGCAGAGAGATCAAAAACAAAATCATTCCAAGTCATCTCAAATGTGCCACCAAGATCAAGTTCTCCAGTAGTGTACCAATAATGCTGAGCGTTTGGCAAGGGATTGTGTGCCTGAGACAAGGAGCAAATGTTTAAATCTTCCAAATACGATCTCAGATCTTTCGGGAATGACAAAGGTGCATTCGATCCCACTATCGGGTCAATCCCCAGCATGATACATTCACCATTACCAACCTGCCACGACAAGTACATACCCATCCACGGTATAACCTGAAGAAAACCCCTCCAGAAAAGAGAGATGTTACGTGTGCTGAAAGATTTATACCTGAGCCATTCAACAACCGATCATCCCTTTAAATATTTAGTTTGAAGGACCTGGAACCATAAACCATTGGAATGGAGGGCTCTCCAGAACACATTTAATCTCAGAGCTTGATTAAACCAAGAGAGGTTTTTAATTCCCCAACCCCCTAATGATTTGGGCCGAGAAAGATCAATCCAGTTTGTCAGATGATACTTGAAGGTTTTGTCAGAGGATCCCCATAGAATTTTGAAAATAGTACATCTGAGCTTCTGAAGAATACTACTAGGAAGAGGAGCTAATCCCATCCAGTAGACCGAAATGCTAGATAGAACAACATTGACAAGAACTAGTCTCCCTCCAAGTGACAGGTATTTATATGCCCAGTGATTGATCCTCTTTTCAAATTTTTGCACAAGCCAGTGCCAATCAACCATTCTATAATTCAGCGGCTTCAATTGATAACCCAAGTATGTTAAACCAGACTGTAAAGGAAGCATCTTATAGGGCATGACCGCCCTGAAATCATTAAGACAGCCATCATTAAAGTTGTGATAGAGCATGCATGATTTGTCAGAATTAATCCTCATACCTGATGCTTTACAAAAAGTGTCAAGCAGAACCTCAAATGCCAACCAGTCCTGAGGGGTACCTGAGCCCATGAGAATGACATCATCCACGAAGAGGAGGTGAGAAAGTGCAAGGGAGGGTGAGATCTTGATACCCCTGATGAGTCCATTGATCCTGGCATCCTTAATGAGCAGGCTAAGCCCCTCAATGACCAAAATGAAGAGGAGGGGAGATAAAGGACAGCCTTGCCGGATTCCCCGAGAGGCAGGAAAGAAACTGGACGGAGTCCCATTAACCAAGATTGCAAAGTTTGCAGTAGATATGCAGCTCATAATCCAATTGACAGTGAGGAGGGGAACACCAATTTGAATTAGAATGAGCCTGACATAAGTCCAGTCAACACGGTCAAAAGCCTTGGTGAGATCCAGCTTGATCACAAATGCACAGGTATTCTTGATTTTAACAGAGTGAAGGACCTCCTGAACGATACCAACACTACTACATTTCGATCCAAAATCCGACGGTTACTTCCGACGGCGCGTGGATTTTTTCTTTTAAACCCACCAAAAATCACAAAGTTCAAATTTTTTTTTAAAACTGTGGTCATAAGCATCGCTTAAGCGACGACTAGCCTAGCAAGCGTCGCTTAAGCGACGATGCATAAATTAATCTATTATTTAAAAAAATACACTTAATTGGTTAAACTAAACTAAAACTTAAACTATCATGCTTAATCACCCCTCAACTACCACTACAGTTGTGCATTTTTGTTTCATTTGTGATGATATTCTCATTTGTAAGGTTGGGTGATTCCATTTGGACATGATCAACATATCCTTTGCTTGAAGTAGATAAATAATAGTTGTATTCACTTGCTTAAATATGTGACACCGGATCTATGTATTCACTTTCTTAGTAAAATGCATGCCATAGTATGTACATTCATTCAAATGAAATCTAGTTCATTAACCTTATTTTGGGACCACACTTATCAAACTAGCTAAATTGATTAAGTTTCAAAACTTGAGTATTTCCTATCTTAAGATTGTTTGGATATTGAAAAAATCCTTGATGCAGGTTCCCACATTGAGTTTGTTTAAAGAAGGAAATCTAATATGATAAGATCAGCCACGTTTAACCTTTCTTCTAACATTAGGCCCAAGTACAAAAAGTGGGTCTTGTTTGACCTTTTCCTATTACCACTCTGCATAAGCCTAAGATTAAGTGTTTCCCTTGCTGGAAAGAAAAACCATGTAATTCAATTATGTTAGCATGTGTATAGGTGAATACCCCTTCTATCCCACTACCTAAGATAGACTAAATATCAATAGTTTCAACATATTTAATTGTACTCTTACTAACAACATATAAGGAAGACTACAAAACCAGTAAATGTTGATCCTCTTCCAAAGTTATGTTCAAATGAAAAGGGAAATTAACTTGTCATTCCCCTTGTCGCATACTACAACTTAGTGCAAAAATTCTTATGTTTGGGTAAGGTCACTGCATTAGAACTAATGTATCTCCTTGGGGATGACCACTCACACGTGCACATATGTTTAAGCACGATATTGATATATTATGTGAATTTGTCTTCTATCAAGGTCCAGAATCATGGGGTCAATCCTTTTGTCATGTATATGGAGCCATGATTTGAGCGTGGGTTAATGTATGATATTGGAGCCCCATGTACTATGGCATGACTTTTATTGGCACAGATGGTGGCGTAGGAATGTTTCATGTGAGTTGTTTGCTCCAATCCATGGGCCTCCCCTTGATCTATACAATGAAGCAAATCAAGGAGGGGTAATCCATTTGACTTGGCTATGTTGGCTTTGTTATTTTAATTATGCTATGGATATGAATTGGATCATGATATGCACATTTTGTTTCTTGTTTACTTCGTTCCATTGGGCATCTTTCGCTCTTAAGTTATTGGGACAACCCACTTTATGAGGGAAATTTTCACATGTATTCACGCATAAGGAGATCGATGCCTCCATGGTGAGATATATGTTTTTTGGGGCCATATTTCATAATTACACATGGACCTATAGGTCAACACATCACCCTTAAAGAGGATTTTAACGTATACATTGGAGCTTCAATTGCCTACTTTGCCCTCCTATAGAATAACTACTATAGACCAAATTAAGCATATTTATGATATATCCGTATGTAACTGTATTTGCATATCGTTATTGGTGTAATGGCTTGTAATGGCTTATTGGTGTAGAGGCCCTTTGTTAAAGGCTCCCGTTGAAAGATGAAAGACCGGGGGGTTCGCTTCGCTCCACAGAATGCCCTCCTCGACTCTAGCGCTCTGCCCTATGCACAGTTTGCTCAAATTAACCACAGGACTGGATTTTGAGCAAATTGCAATTTCCAGGATAGAATGTCTTTTGCTGATTTGGGTGTACCACTGCCTGTGATAAATTTCTGTTCACCCGCTCATGAGTTTGTGGGCNTCGCTCATGAGTTTGTGGGCATTAAACCTTCAGATCTGATGGTGCAGGCAAGGAGGGAAAATAGCACCCGGTGATTAGCGTTTTCGTAAGGAAATTATGTCTATGAAGAAGGGATGGAGGAAATTTGGAGTTGCAGTTGTGGGTTTGGTGCTGCTATCCATGCTCGTTCCATTGGTATTCTTGCTTGGACGCTATGGTGGATTTTAGAGCAGTAAGTTCATCTAAACCCATTTCATTTTTTATTTGACTTGAAGCCCCCTTCTCATAGACTGTTGTGTATGGGGAATCTAGATTTGGAGTAGTTTGGCTGGGGCTGGGGCACTTACAGGTTTTTATGAAGCCCATTTGTGGAATTTGTGGTGGGTGTTTTTCATTTTATTCAACCATTTTGTCTCTCTGCTGTATACTCCTACAATGGGCATTTGGTGTATACCTAAATCCTTAGTACTGTGGGTGATTTGGGGTTGGTATTTGCATTAGATCTGATTGAACAGCAGGTAGTGTCAACGTAATTGGTCAACGTAAACCCTGGCAAACAAATTGGTCAACCCCGGGTTTCTATTGCCTCTTTCTCAAGATTTTTCTACAAATGAATCTCAACATAAATCCTGGGTTTCTATTGTCCATTGCCTCTTTCTCAGGTTTTTTCTACAAATGAATCTCAACCTATTTTAGTGGATCAATCTCTATTAAGTTTGATGTACCTTCTACGGAGACTTCATACAGGAATGTCATCACACATCCCCCTTGCCCAATGCCTTTGACTTTGCATGGAAGCAGAGCATCATATTCCACAATTAGATAGGACGTACCGACTTTGCCATTGCCAAGAAACCAAACTAAGGAGCACTTCATACTTCTTTGCCCCATTTATTATGATATCACAAGGAGGTTCTAGTGTCCATTTAGGAATTCATAAAACTCCCTTTCTACCCTGTTCCCATATCTGAACCAGAGATGCTTGGCTTTGTTCATTAGGGAGGCCTTTAGATTCAAATCGTAAGTTAAACATGTAGCTCTTGGCTGGACACCCTTTGGATGATTACATCTTTCTTCTCAGTGCTTTTGTTTGTCACAATCTCGAAGCGGTAGGGAAAGAGTAGCACCGTTTATGCTTCAAGACTTGTGAGATCTTGGGGGCTATATGCTTTCCACTAGTGAGCCATCTTATCTCTATAAGACCCTTTGGAATTGTTGTTTCAGAGTTTGGGATAATTCACATGACACTAGTAGACAATCGAGTTCCTCTAAATGCAAATGGTGGGTTGCCTCATCTAGGAAGGGACACATTTCCCATCCCAATTCTTCTAATTCTTCTAGGTAGTGATCTATTTGGAGTTTCTTCTTTATGACCTTAGATGGTAGGATAGATGTGCATATTGAGATTGTTGACTTGGAAGAGGAACATACCTCTTTTGGCCTCTCTTCTTGATCTCAGTTGATAACTTCAATAGTTCATGATCTTCTCTCTCTTGTACCATTTTACATGACATTTCTCTCGAGGTTTGGGTCCTGAACAACGCACACACATTGGTATCTGATTTTGGCACTCCCTCTCGAGGTTTGGGTTCATGGTGAGACATTATTTCTTGGAGATTAGATCTGTTTTTTTTTGCTTTTATAGAGTTGCTCATGTGCTCCCACCTTGTATCAACATTGTTATACTTAGCAATGGCATTAACCTACTGTTTTGGTCATTCATTAGACATTAATAAATGTATCTTATCTTAGCTAGGAGAAAACATTTTTTTCAAATGCTTCATATATTACATTAAAGAGAAAAGTTGCAAACAAGTATAACAGAGTTCAAGATACTTACATCATATAGACAACAAGAGAACCAAGAAAGTCCTAGTACACAAAAGCTAGAAAGGCCATCATATGGACCCAAGCCATCATGGCGAGGGACTCAACATTATGGCATAAATACATTAGTGAATTCACATGAGTAGAACTGACTCTTCCTTACAACATTGCAAAACCCCAAGAGAAAGAGGACGAGGAACCTAATAGAAAGTAACTTTGCAATGATGTTTCTACATAAAACCAATTGCAACCAAATAAATTGAAAGCCAAGTAATTTGCAGTTGTTCTTGACCATCCAAGTGTCCAATAGGAGGGGCCCCTTCTAGGAAAGTAGAGCTAGAACCAAAGACTGAAATTCAGCTTGAAACCATGACAGATATAAGCCTCATCCAACATGATGATTAACAATAGGCAATGGAGAATCTGGGTCTCTTTGACCTTTGGGAACTTGATTTATTTTCTTTGCTGTTTAAACAACTAGACATGCCATAAATTGGAACCAATTATATAATCTTATGATAAAGCATTCTAGCTAGTTCTGTTTTAAACCGTTTTTATTATTTTGAATTACAAAAAATTACAAAATGCTAATTGGAAATCTCTATTTCCTGTATTCACTTTCTTGTTATACTTCTAATTTACAGCAAGTGCACTATACAGTGAAGTACTAGTTAATATCTCTATTTTTCTGTTGGAGCATAATTTTGGTTGATGTGGATGACCTTTGCTTCTCTATTGCTCCGTTCTGCATTATTACATACTTGTGCAAAGCATTGCTAGCTTTCTTAGTAGACTGTTCTTTCTTAGGGTGGAGGCACACAACTGCTATATTTCAATTTGTACTGTCAAGAC